>JAIEZT010000012.1:747095-1104595 GCA_019594935.1 Periophthalmus modestus | reverse complement strand
TATGGAGCTTCCACAAATAAAAAAGTGTCACCTGTACACAGAACAAAGCAATATCGGTACAAAAACTCTAAAGCGTTGACTGGTTTTGTGGAGCCAACCGCGTCGACTGACTTGAGAAGTATCAACGACGAAGTGGCGAGGAGTGGATGAAAAACAAATGTCTTTTTCTGCAGGTAATGAGGGACATTGGATCCAGGTGAGCCAGGTACAGGTGAGCCGACGCCCTGGTGGGAGGAGAAACAACATTTTGATGGTTTCACACTTGGTCGGCTGCATTTGAAGGACACTTACGTCACGTCCGGCGCGACTAAACCTGTCCCCAGGTTTCCATGGAGATCTGCTGTGAACGAAGCATCTGAACAGACTTCGTGCACTTCTGTATCCCATCATGCACCTTCTTCTTCTTTAACAGAAACAAGGTATATTTTCTTATAGTTATATAACACTAGCTACAATTGGGAAGAAATCACCTGGAATGTTATATTTGTTGATATTCAAAAGATTAATTCCTTACTTCATTAAATTGAAATGACGATGACACCTTCTATGAAATAATAAACAGGTAAAAGTAAAACTAATTATTTTGGATTCCATTTTTCGCCGTCACGGTTACGAGGCGACATAACTTAAGCGATGTAACCCTCAGACAGCGGTTGGCGTACGCTTCGTGGCCTTCGCAGTTGACGGACGATCACCCTTCGTCGGCCAGGTCCATCGATGGTACTTCACAGTGTGCCACCGGCGAATTGAGACACGCCAAGAGGATCCTGACAGGAGAAGTCCAAAAAGGTTTCCAAGGTAGTTTTCAGCGATTGAAAAATGTCTTCCACAATTGCAGCCAAAACACTGTCAAATCGAGTACTTTTGAAACCTTGTCTTGGTGTAAAATGTACAATCCTATCCAGTTCGCTGTAGTTTAGGTTTGGCTTGTCCAAAGTATTGAAAATCAGATACTTATTGATGCTAAAACTAACACCGAATATCCAAACCGACCTCGTGGGAACAAAGTGCTGTAATTTTCTATTGATAAAGGAAGTATGTTTTCTCGTAATCGCTGTATTGAGTTACTGAAATCAAGGTTGAAATCGTATCATGACACTAGTTTACGTAATAGTTAAGTTTGTATGATGTAATCGGTGTTTAGTATTGAGTCATTTTCTTAGTATCGAAGTCATTTTTTTTTCGTTTTAGCATCGTAAACGGTCACATTTTTAGATAGTTCTGTGGTAGCTGGAATCACACCCATGACGTTTATCTCGAAAACGGGATTCAAACTTTTTTTTACCTTAATGCACAGATCTGTGGATGGACAGTTATGCATTTATTTATAGCCTTTGCCGTTAAAGTTCAAGAACAAGAATGCCTTTTCTACTATATATTTGTGGATTGACTTTATATGTTTGCGTTGAATAATATCCAAGCCAAACTCATTTTTCTTCGCCGGGCGCCTCGTGTCCACGCCTTGCCGTTGCTTGTTTGTATCTTGGCTCCTTGTGCAGCTCAGCACAGAGGGTTCACGCCGCCCTCCCCCTCGCTTCTCCTCATTAGGCCTCAGACTCACATATTAATCCTGGCCTGGGTGAACCTCCTGTCACCATTAAGATCTGATGACAGCTCATTTTCTTCTGTGGCCCATACAAGACAATAGAAGTGATGGAATTGTTTCTTTTCCCCGTTTGTAACCTCATTAACTCATTGCTATAAAGACAGTGCTGACTTGTTTGCATTAAGCTGTAATTATGCTGATTCATATCCTTTCTTTGTTTGTAGAGGCTCTTTCAAATTCGAGTTTTAATTAGCATAGCCGCTGCTCAAACACTGACAACGTGGACAGGTTTGACTGGTAATTTAAACGCCTAACTGATCGCTCCTCGTGTTCGTTTTTAAAGTATGCGGTAGGCATTTCAGATGAGGACGTGCGAGTGAAAGACAAAGACAGAAAGCCCAACATAAACAGAGCGTATACGTCTTCATAGTGATACATTACCTGGCTCGACAAGGCTACTTTCTGCGAGACTGTCAGAGCGTTGGGGAGGACAAGTGTGTGGAAATTTATTCTCCAGCAACTTCACATGCTCGCTGACCTGACCTTGATTTTCCCTCGCTGTCTGTTTGAGATGTGGCCCGTGCAGGGTGCAGAGGAGACAGGGGAGAGGCCCCCAGAGGAGTGATGCTCCACTGAAGCGTCTGTGTGCGGTGGGCTGGGCTTTGTCCACTGGGTCAGAGCATGTGTCAGTCAGGAGGTTTAACCAGCTCACTAGTAGGGCGCTACCAACAAATATGCAACGTTATACTGTTAGCTACGTTTGCAGAAGTGAAGCCTGCAGGGAAACCCCAAACATGCACAGTAGATCCAGTCGTCCAGCTCGATTCAATGTATTTTTGTAAAGTCAAAATCACAACAGCGTCGCCTCTTTAGGGCTGAACATGAGACGTGATTTAACCAACAGGAAGTTAGAAAATCAGCAATGAAACAGAAACAGACAAACAGATTAACAGAAAACAAATGGAGAACTGTCCCAGAGCGCCCCCTGTCCTTAGACCCTCCACCTGCAAGAACCACTGTCCCAGAGCGCCCCCCAGGACTAATGCTCATCCATTTACAGATAGAGCTAAGATGGTCTTGACCAAACCCAGCAACAGGACCGTGGAGCTGGTTCCCGGGCGCGGGACTGCATGTCTACTGCTCCTGAGGACATGTCCCAGCGGCTTTTGGAGGATGGGTCAAATGTAGAGGACAAATGTCCCTACAGGGACAAAAAATGAACCTTAAGACCTTAAGAAAACTCAAAGCTCTACACACCACACAAAATGTCCTGCAGTTTTAATCTAACACTTGAATCGCAGAGTGTGTCGTCAGGCTGGTTTGTTTTGTCTTTTTTAAACATAACAGAAGTGGTAGAAGCAGCTGCAGCGTGATTCAGTAGAACTGACAACGGTATAACACCATACAACTCAAGTCCAACGCTCTGTGACAGTTCGGAATAAAGCCGCAGAACAATATGGGACACGCTAAGATATATCTATATACGACTGTACACGACACAGAGCACACTACACAGAGCACACTACACAGAGCACACTATGTAGGGCAACACTTTCATGCACATTATCAAATATTTATATTTCCAGATTTTTTATAAATAAATTCACACTGACAGCAATAGTCATATGTAACATCTGTGGACTCGTGAGTTTGTTTGTGGGACTGGGTGGGATTGTTCCCCATAGTGTATTTCTTTGTGCACAGCTCACTTTGCCCTGTATTGTAGTGTTAAATAAATCAGCTTTAGTCGCTCAAATTGACAAGAATAACTTGTGTGAAATGCACAGGAGCCTCCAGGTCCCTGCTCACACTGGTGCTGTAATACCCTGGGTAGAAGATAAAGCCGATTACACACGGAATTAGGTAATTTGGCCCACTTCAATCAGAGTAATCTGAGCCGCCAATGTTAATTCACCCGAACCGTCGCAGTCTGACTGTATCACCCAGAAGAAGAAGAAGCTGCAGAGTTTTACAGAGATTACCCAAAGAAAGTCTGTGTACCCAAAGAATGATTTTTTCATGAGTCGTTAATATTCAAAACTTTATTCCAGGGTTGAAACACAGAATTCTGCTGTGTGGGACTTGTTTTGTGCCGGGTTTGGCAGAAGCAGATCTCACTGTAGAAATGAATGAGATTAGAGTGTAAGTCTGACATATATTTGTGCCTGAGCGAGCGCTGAGGACAGCGCCATGTGCACGGAGGCAGTGCCTCTCCCTGCCCAGATCTGATTTGTTTTGTTCCTCAAGAAAATTACAGTCGAAATCCACTCATTCCTTTTGGGCCGTGTAACTCGACACGGCACTAGTTATTCCACTGACTTTTATCTATTGACGATCTCTGGATTGACTGCAGTCTAATATTGAAATTCAAAAGGCGTCTTGTGCTGCAGTTACAAGTTTATGATGTGAGATCATATAATGAGATCTGCGTCGTCCCTGGATACAGAGATGCTATCACACTGTAATGTTGCATGCATGTCTAACACAAGATGCCATCTTCATAGCTGATTGAGAAAATGTTCTACTGCTAAATCTCTCAGATTAATACAGTTCTCTGCAATATTAAGACTCTATGAAAATACACAATCATCCCAACGGAATCTTTCCTCGGAGCTTACGAAACCTGATAAGATCCAGATTGGATTTGCGTAGTTCTACAAAGAATGACCAGGACACAATGTCAAGACATAAATTCTATAATATTTCTTGGACTATCGCTAATCTGTCTGGATCTTCTCCCGCCGCTGATCGTCTGCCCAGGCCACCAGGAAACTCAAAGCCTTTTGGAGGAATAAACGTGAACACCGAGCCTCCAGTGAGCTGGCAGCATGTCGTTATATTTCATGTTTAAAGACTGAAAATTTGCTGCGCAGCCCCTCTGTCCTTTTAATCATTTAACATGTCTTTTTGTGCAGACGTCGCACTCTGCTTTCCCCCAGTGAAAGTCGTCCTGACCAAGTCGAGCTCAGATGGAGATGGCTCCCTGGGCGCAGCAGTGCGGCAGATGCCTCCTAACAGGAAGAACCAAGAGCGACAAAGAACCAAGAGCGACGAAGAACCAAGAGCGACGAAGAACCAAGAGCGACGAAGAACCGACGGCGACGATGAACCAACAGCGACGAAGAACCAACAGCATCGAAGAACCAAGAGCGACAAAGAACCAACGGCGACGAAGAACCAACAGCGATGAAGAACCAACGGCGGCGAAGAACCGACGGCGACAGAGAACTGACTGCGACGGAGAACCAACAGCAACGAAGAAGAACGACGACGGCGCCGAAGAACCAACGGCGACGAAGAACCAACGTGCGACGAAGAACCAACAGCAACGAAGAACCAATGGCGGCGAAGAACCGACGGCGACAGAGAACCGACTGCGACGGAGAACCGACGGCGACGGAGAACCAACGGCGACGAAGAACCAACAGCAACGAAGAACCAACGGCGGCGAAGAACCGACGGCGACGAAGAACCGACGGCGACGAAGAACCAACAGCGACGAAGAACCGACGGCGCCGAAGAACCAACGGCGACGAAGAACCAACAGCAATGAAGAACCGACGGCGGCGAAGAACCGACGGCGACGGAGAACCGACTGCGACGGAGAACCGACGGCGACGGAGAACCGACGGCGACGGAGAACCAACGGCGACGAAGAACCGACAGCGCCGAAGAACCGACAGCGACGAAGAACCACCGACAGCGACGAAGAACCGGCAGCGACGAAGAACAACCGACAGCGACGAAGAACTGACAGCGACGAAGAACCAACAGCGACGAAGAACAAACAGCGACGAAGAACCAACAGCGACGAAGAACCAACAGCAACGAAGAACCTGTGAGGACTTCAGCCAAGTGTTGAGTGTCTCAAACTGCAAAGAAACATGTGGCTCCATTTACAGTTTGTGAAATTAGTGGAAAAAATAAATAATCAAGGCAAGTTTATTTATAGCACAATTCATCTTCAATGTGATTTAGAGAAAAAGAAAGACTTTAAATCACAATATAAACACATCAAAACAAAAAAAATCATTATAAAATTAACATTGAGACAGACAAGTGCAGAATAAAACCCTTTCAGTCAAACGCACGACTCGACAGAAGCGTTCGGAGCCTGGATTACAATTAATGATCATTTCACAGATGCTGAAAATGCTGAGAATGAGGAGCGCTGAACACGAGCTCTGCAGTGGAGAGGAAATCGTGAGGCTGATGTGTGTTTCTCCCATGAGGCCAGTCTGCTGCTGATGGAAAATCACGAGGGGTTCTGCTGGAGGAAACTCAGATTCAGGAAGATGCTTAATTCAAAGCCGCACTAATGAGCTCTATGTTCTGTGGACACGTGGAAAAGTCATTGTTTTCATGGAGAATATGGTTTTACACCCGACAAATACGCCATTCTGCGCACTTTAACGAACAACGCCTTAGATCTGTTTCATTACTCACAAAAAGACAGCTGTCGGCTTCAGTGAGCTCGACGATACTGACGGAGCATCTCCCACAGCCTTTTGTCTCCTGCCACGTCACAACAGCTCAGAGGAGGAATGAATCATCGATTGTTTGTTGTTTCCTTACACTTTCATGTATCAATACTTCTGAGGGAAGCCGAGTTTAGAAGATGCAGTTATTTTGAAATGCTTTACGCTGTCATGCAATCTGGAGATTTGAGACGTTTTGCACAAATTAACCGGATTATTTTCAGTGTTCAATGGAATTTTGTTTCTTGTTTTTAGTTGGAGAGTATTGATGATTTCCTCCATTTTAGGGGGAAAAAACGACTGTACTCGAAGACGTTTGGCTGCTCATTCAAGCCGCTGTTCAGATTACTGCTGGACACTAGTTTCAGTTTAGTTAGTTCCTTCAGATTGATATAAGGCAGTGTTGTGAGGGGTTTTCTCTCACTACATCAAACTGGTTTCTTGATTTACTTATGCTAAGGTAAATAGCTAAACAGGTCCCCACGAGAGGATATGGAACCGTGGGGGATCACACTCCTCAGCCTTCCCGGTAAGGTCTATTCTAGGGACTGGAGAGGAGAATCTGACCGATAGTCGAACCTCAGATCCAGGAGGAGCAGTGTGGTTTTCGTCCTGGTCGTGGAACACTGCACCAGCTCTACACTCCCCATCGGGAGATCGAGGCTCATGGGAGTTTGCCCATGTGGACTTTCTACACCTTCATTTTAACAAAGAATTTAGGCAAGGATGAGGAAAGGAAGTTCTAAAGTTCTTAAATGTCTAAATACTTACCAGACAAACTTACAGTGATTCTGACACAACTATAGGATGTTTCCTTTAAAAAGACCCCAAACTACTAAGGGTTCAATAATAGTCATCATTTTAATTTGGAGAGGTCAGAACAAAGCAAATTTCTCCAAAATGACCCAAAATTTAAGGGGTTAATACTGAACTTCCTGAATATTAGCAGTTTAAGGGCAAATTTTGAAGTGTTCTGTGAAATAACGCTTTTTTACCACGCTCCCCCCACCCCCGCGCTGTTCTCTCTTAGACATATCTGATAGAACATGATGTTGTATTGATTTATTGTATGATCGATTCCTCACACATCCATGTCTTTCACAGCAGGAAAACCAGGTCTGGACGCTGTGTGTGCAGGTAAACGGGGGGAGCATGTGTTAGCGTTTGAAGCCCAAGCTTAACTGACTGGAGAATTGCCATTGTTCAGTGTTCAGCAGGGTGTGGAAACCTGTCTCCAACTCGACAAGATGAAGGATATAATGGTGGATTTCACAGATCAATTGGATGGATTGGTTCACAGGCGCTGAAGCTCTCTGACGTGATTGCTTGTATTGGCTTGACAGTCAGCCATTGTGTGGAGTTTAGTTGAGTAATGCTTGTCAATGAAGCGGACTATAGCGGTCTGTAGTGTGTACTCTCGCTGGTTTAAACGAGAAACTACACTTACATCTGATCCTGGTGTTACGGCCCGGCTCGATGGATCGTCATAAAGAGCGAGGAGGACAGAAGAAGCAAGGTTTAAGACCTCTTCTGGGGCGTTAAAAGTTTAAAAAGTTGAACATATGTGTGTATTTCTGCTGTCGGTGTGTGTGGGTTGTGCGCTGTGGGTGTGTCTGGTGCCAATGAGAATCAGCGTCGTAACAGTTGTAATGAAATGCAGTGTTGAAAAGCAGGTGTGAGCAGGACGGACGCAGCGTGAGAGAACCACGTCGGATCCACTGGCTGAATATGTGTCGTAATCTTGGGGCAGGCAGGACCAAGAAATGCAGAACTCGGGGTAAGTTTACAGTGTTTATTGACAGAAAGTGAATCAAACAAGCAAATGACGGAGGTGTACAGTACCGGTGCAGGGAGGCAGGGTCAGAGGCGAGGGCGCTGAGCTGGTTCCAGGCGCAGAAGGGGGCATAACGCTGGACTGCCAGAGCCTTTAGATATACATATATATTTTCTCATTCTTAGTCAACAGGCCACGAACCTCCAGAATTCACCCTTTGAGCTGCAGAATTCACCCTTTGAGCTGCCGAATTCACCCTTTAAGTTGCAGAATTCACCCTCTGAGCTGCAGAATTCACCCTTTGAGCTGCAGAATTCACCCTTTAAGCTGCAGAATTCACCCTCTGAGCTGCAGAATTCACCTTCTGAGCTGCAGAATTCACCCTTTGAGCTGCAGAATTCATCTTTTGAGCTGAGAATTCACCTTTTGAGCTGCAGAATTCACCCTTTTAGCTCCAGAATTCACCCTTAGAGCTGCAGAATTCACCCTTTGAGCTGCAGAATTCACCCTCTGAGCTGCAGAATTCACCCTCTGAGCTGCAGAATTCACCATTCGAGCTGCAGAATTCACCCTCTGAGCTGCAGAATTCACCCACTGAGCTGCAGAATTCACCCACTGAGCTGCAGAATTCACCCACTGAGCTGCAGAATTCACCCTCTGAGCTGCAGAATTCACCCTTTGAGGTGCAGAATTCACCCTTTAAGCTGCAGAATTCACCTTCTGAGCTGCAGAATTCACCTTTTGAGCTGAGAATTCACCTTTTGAGCTGCAGAATTCACCCTTTTAGCTCCAGAATTCACCCTTAGAGCTGCAGAATTCACCCTTTGAGCTGCAGAATTCACCCTCTGAGCTGCAGAATTCACCCTTTTAGCTCCAGAATTCACCCTTTGAGCTGCAGAATTCACCCTTTGAGCTGCAGAATTCATCCTTTGAGCTGCAGAGGCTTCACTAGCCCGTTGGCTGCAGGTTGTGGGATTTTAGTTGAAGGATCTGTCAGTGGACACCGGAGCACTGAGCATGTGACACACGTCCAAATGCTGGTTTCTCTTTCAAACTGTGGCAGTGCCTAGATTATAGAACAGCGCCCTCTGCCTGTCACATCCTCTCAGACTGAAAACCCTCCTCTTCTCCCTGGCATTTAACACTAGACTGAATATCTTGTTGTTCTATTGTTCTTTTCTTACATATCGTGTTGTCTGTACATTTGTTTTTTCTTCACTGTGGCTCCGATCGAAACGTATCTGAAGAACATCGTCTTAGGCTGTACCTCTGTGTGTTAATTTGAATATTTTACTGCTAATTACTGTTTTTAATGATCAAAACCCAGGCCGCTGGAGCCTTGATTGCCAACAGGAAGGCGAACGCTCGGGGCGGTCTCGCAGCAGCTCTGTGGTCAGTGGGCTCGTCTTTTTTCACCCTTTGGAGCGTTGATTTTACAGAATAGAATGGAGCATATATAATCAGACTTTCAAATCAGGAGAATTATGTTACATATCACCAAATCAGTCGTTAAAAAGTGTGGAAATAATTCAAGTAGCTCAGGCAGACTGTGTGGTACAAATACAGGTCCAAATGGTTTGAACTCTACTTATTGTGCTTAATATAATTGTACATTGTCCTAATAATTCAATAAAAATAAATAAATGAAATAAAAAAATATATAACAATTAAATAAATTAATATAAAAAAAAAAAAAAAATCAAATGAATAAATATAAAAATTGATAAAAAAATATTACAAAAAAATACACAAAAATCTTAAATTAGTATAGGATTTACATGATGTGTGAGCTACAGACCTTTATCCATGGAACATTGGTTCATCGACTGTTGCCCTGCGTCATTTTAACTCTATTTTATTGTATCGCACTTTCACTTTTATTAATGACCTGATTTCACTGTAAATAACAATATTTGGTCATCCGTACCTGCAACTAGCATTAATTATTCACTGTTTTATTGTTGTAAATATTGATTTTGTTTCCTTGAAGCTCGTGACCTCAGTCTTAAGCCAAAGAGCAGCAAACGTAAAGCCAGTTTAAGTCGGGTTTAAGTTTAGTTTAAGTTATTTACAGTGAAAGCAGGTCGTTAATAAAAGTGCGAGTGCTACACAATAAAATACAGAGTTAGAATGACACGAGGAAACAGTGATTCTATCAGTAGATGAACCGATGTTCCATGTGTAAAGGTTTATAACTCACACGTCACGTAAATGTCCAGCGAGTCTCAGGATCATTGTGTCGAGTCTGTGCTGCTGTTGGACGATTTTCACCTTTAATCCTGTAAGTGTCGCCAGTTTTCTTTTATTTTCTGTAAACTTAAATCCAAAAATAACCCGTACTGTTTGTTTTCACTCTTCACGAAGTCTTATCTTCACTGAGTCCAATAAATGTTGAAATAAATTGTTGTAGACGTCTCCCTTTTTAGACTATTTTATCCTCTATTTTATTTTTAAGCATATCTTTTTTAACTTATATATTATTATTATTCAGTGTTTTATGTTGCACTTTATCACCGAAGATAGTTCCTAGTTTGTGAGCTGTGTCACTGACAATAAAAGTCTCATGATTCTGATTCTGATTCTGTAAAAAGAGCCGATCTCTGTCTCTGTCGGTGCAAAATCACCTCAAATATCTCAGGTTTTGGCTCGACGAAAATTAATCCTTTAAAATACATATCTCAGAATTCTGCAGCAGTTTAAAATCTAAATTAAAACTGGACCGTTCTGTCCTGGATTATGGAGATTTAACGCAGACTGAAACCTTTAGACTCTTTCACTCAGCCCTTTGTTTTGTGACAGGTGAAAAATTCAAAATGCATCACTGTTCGCTCCATAAAAAGTGGGTTTAGTGCCTGAAAATCTCACTTATTTGTTGAAAATTGATACAGGAGATTTGAAAACAGGATCTCGTGCTTGTATAAATCTAAGTCTGACTGGAAAACATTTGAAGGACATGCAAAACTGGACAGACTGGTGCCACTTTAATAATCTGGAGAACACATTTAGACTCTCACCTGCTCCTGTTTTTAATGTTTTAAAAGGATCTGTACAGTTTTCGTTTGTATTGTTCTGTAAATAAAACGAGACTGTGGCGCTCTCGTCGGACTCTCCCTGCACAAATAAAGATAAATGAAATGTTGAGCTGGTTACGGTGCACTGTATTGTTCCCGTGAGCACGTTTTTCCTCTGCATTTGGTCCATCTACTGTTGATTCGATAAAAATAAATTAATAAAACAAATTGATAAAAATGGACCTGGCCTTCGACGCCACTGGGGATAAAACGTTGGCTTTATGTGCAGCGTCGTTCATGACACACAGAGATTTACACGGCAAAATCACTTTATTATTAGTCTGTTTGTGCATCTCTAAAGCTCAAAATGCTCTGCTCCACCTTGTGATGTCATCAAGTGGTAGTCGGAACAGAGTGTTTCCTGTTTGTGTGCAGGTTTGTGAGTGAAACATGTGAGAATGAAACAAAAAAACACAACTCTAGGTCTGTTTGTGACGAAGAAACGACGTTAGAACAGATCAGAACACAGCAGAATATGAGCCTTTTAAATGAAGTATTTTTATCTCGGAGTCGGCTTTGTATTCTGGTGGAAATCGCGGTGATCCAAGGTAACGCCTCGGAGCTCCCTCATAAAATAATAGCGGTGGTTAAAGCTCGTGTTTGTTAGTGATGGAGGTCGTTCCCGGACGGTGCGATTAGACTTGCAGATGTGGGTCTCCGCTCTGTACAGCACCACCACTGGAATAAAACCATCATTGTTCTACTGGATTCTGCTAAAATTACATTCAAAAGTTTGTGCTGATGAGTCATTTTCATTGTATTTTAATGTAAAACTCTCCAGGCTTGAATAAAACTGATCTATACAGATTCATCAGATAAAGACGTTTAAATAAGACGCAGCAGAACGCACTCGCCCGGGTGAGAAGAATGAGTTTAGACGCCTATAGGTTTGAGCTTTAGTGTGTTCTTTAAACCACTCTATATGTTTTTACATTTATATTGTTAATAAATGTGCCCTAACTTTTAATTGCCAAAGTATTTAGAGAGTGTGGACGGTTTTACTTAGACCATGTGCGGTTCTGTGGCTGAACGATTATGACCATCACGATTATAGACTTGCAAAGGAAGTTCAAAGTTCAAAGTCTGTTTCTTTTAGGTTTTCACGCTGCCACTAGTTCAGTCGGCGTAAAAGAGCTTTGTGTGAACCCGACAGTCACGCTCTGGGCCGCAGTAACGACAGAGCTTCAAACAGGAGAAACAGGACGTCCCAGAGCAGCTCCAGCCTCACTCTGGAGCGGGGCGAGTGCAGAGAGAACATGACCCACCTCAGGCTGAGCGCTGCAGATCTGCTGTTTGACAAGTTCAACTGACGAGGTGACTTAATATCGGTCTCCTCCTGCCTCTGTCTGCGCAGGTGAGCCTCCCTCTGTCTGTGTATCGTTCCAAAAGCTTTGTCTCCACCTCCTCCTTGTACCGTCCTCTGTTTTTAGCCACAGGTGAGAGATCAGACCTCTGCACACACGTGAATTGAGTGTATTCGTGTGTTTTCAGGGGCTCTCTCTGCTTGAAGCGCGTTGTCATAAATATAAGTCGTCTGATCAGCTGATGGACTCGTGGCTCGTGGAGTTTGGGGTCAGTGTGTGTGAACAAGGCCGACCCAAAAGTGAAGTAAACAGAACGAAATCTCCTGCCGCTGGGGTCGGTCCACAGAGCCACATGAGAGAAAATGACCCGAAACAGAGGCTACACCTGCGGAACAGGCCTTTTAATCAACTTAAATCACCATCTTCACTGCTAATGTGTGACTGGTTACACTTTGGCTTCATTTGGGATAAACTGACATTAAACTCGATGATGTTTTGTGCTGCTTTCACAAAGTCAGTCCTCATGAAAACAACAGAAACAGGAGCAGGTCCAGCTTTTTGACCTTTTCTATGTTTTTACTTATTGTATTTTACCAATTCCAGCTTTCCTTCTTTTTTTAACTATTTCGGTAACTTCTGACTCTTCAAAACTCCTTCTTCTTACACCCTACAGCTCAAAAAACAGAGAGCTGCCTCTGTGACGATGGAGCCGTCCTGATCGGCGCCCCCTTCAGGTCAAAGTGTGACCAGGACGAAGGCTCAGTGCCAAAAAGCAAAAGCAAAAAACAACAAAAGAAACAAAGGGAATGGAAGAAAACGGAGCGAAAAACAAGATGAGGAAGAGAAAGGAAAAAAATTTAACCTGACTATTATTTTTTCTCTTCTTTTTTTCTTATTTTGTTTCACACACCGACACAGTCCCACGTAAAAGTTGTTAAACTTGCACATTTAAATCATTTAAATGATCCGTTATTTGACTTGTGGCATCAATCGATTCACGTAAACTCCAGCCAAACTTCATCTGAAACGAAACCAGACACTTCAGGCTCCAGGACTTTAGGCTCCTTTATGAGATCTGAATTTTGTGGGTCGTTGTTCAAAAGACTCGTTTATCATTTATTTATAAGACAAAAACCAGTGTGATCAGTCATTTTAACCACAAACTAATCACCGAGAGAAACGGCCAAGGCTCAGATGTGTTTAAAACTGAGTTAAATGAAGTATTATCGAAATAAAACATTGCTCTACGACACTAATAGTTTTAAAAATAACTGTTATTATGATGCCAAATGTTGTTTTTTTCGCTCAAATTGTGATGGTTAAGTATAAATCAGAAGAAAAAGATTTGGTTCTTTTAAAAATGGAGATCCGGTTCCACGTTCAAAAGAGCCAGTTAGCGCTTTCCACTGCGGCGGATCTGTTCTATTAATGACTGAAGCTTTGGCGCCGTTCAAAGACTCGACGATGGGACGCTGTTCAAAGGGGCGTCCCGGGGAGGCAGGTGGGTGGGAGTGCTAATGCGGCTAATGCTATTCCTTCAGCGAGTTTTTCTCTTTGGCCTTTTGGAGTCTGCGGATCGCGCCAAAACTGCACGCTACAGTACGCCAGCTAGAAAAATGCGTGCGATGAAACTTTAATGGCACGATGATCACAGGTGAAGCTAAATACGGCGTGACGTGATTGAGGTTACTGTAGGTAGAGCGAGAAAAGAGCTGGAGTTTGCTGCCGTTTTAATCCCTTTGCTAACACAGCCACTTTGTCTCTCTGCAGGAGCGTGGCCCCGGGCGAAGGCGATCTGCGCTAAAGGTCAGCCCGCACCCTCCGGGCTCATAAAGACAGGCCAATTAACACAGGCGCACCAGGAAACAGCGTGAATTATTTATTTAATATCCAGCTTTCGGAGGGATGAGGAGGCAGAGAGGATGTAGAAGAAGCTCAAGATCAATGCTAACTTTAATTACAGTGCGGTGCCAGCGAGTCTTTAGTAAGGTCCTGATGTCTCGTCTAACTGCGCCGGGTTTATCTTGAAGTTGGCATCAGTTGAATGGCAGTTTCCACCTCCCCAGACACTTCCCATGCCACTGCTGAAGAAAGAAAGCGTTCTCCAGTACTGCGCTCGTGTTATCTTCTGCAATAACTGATAACATGAGCCTTACTGACGAGATTATTCTACATTTTGTTCAGTTTAAATTGTCATATTGATCCGAAACAGCTGCTTAATAGAAATAGTTTATTGATTTCTCTTTCAAAACCACAAACCTGATTCTTGCCTGGCTCTTTATGTTTCTTTAAACATCATCACAGCAAAACGCCAAACCTCATTTTCCGTTTACTTTGTACCAAAAAGGCCGTGATCTCGGGCCCTAACTGTGTTAACTTCACAAAAAATCAAATCAAACAGCAAATTAAATACAGTGCAATGGCTAAGGGACATTTTGAGCGACGATGCCCCGGATACAGGACGATAAACGAGCCGGAATCACGCAAAATATAACTTTGAGCGAGTGAATGAAACAGGAAAAAACAAGTATTACATGGTTAAATGTCCTATATTACGTGAAATTGACTCTTGTGAGCTTTAAATCATGTTCTAACGCCTCAAAAACACACCTGGAGTTGTGTTTTGTTTCATTCACACATGTTTGAGTGATCCTCCAAAGCTCAAAATGCTCTGTTCCACCTTGTGATGTCACTAAGTGGCATTTTTGAAGTTAACAGCTACATTTTTACCGTTAGTTCAGTCGAGATTGGCAACTCCAGAGCTGAAATCATCCAAAAAGTTCAAGGTGTATGGAGTTTGGAGCACTTCCTGTATTACCACATGACATCACAAGGTGGAACAGAGTGTTTTTTTGCTTGTGAGAAGCGTAAATGTGCAGAGTTTGTGTGTTAAACATGTGAGAATGAAGCAAAACACAGCTCCGGGTCTGTTTGAGATGACGAAACATTAGAAAAGATATCAAAACCTCTCTTTTTCACATTTCATATTGACAGTATATTCCTTTGAGGCAAGCAAATTCGAGGCACAGTCAGGTCTTTACAGTGAAAAACCAGCGTGGGGTTTTTGTCCAAAGATCTTGATTGGTCGAAAGGAGAGAATCCATTTGCGTGCGGCGTCTGAAACACCTCCCCTCTCATCAGGATGTCACCGAACGAGCGTCTGTAGGTACGTCTCCAGTCACGAGGCCCAAGGATAAACACTTAAGACATAAACCCGGAGAATGTGATGTGATTAAGACCCTGCATCTTCACATCGAGAGATAAACATCATTAGGCAGAAAGCACCCTCGTTTATTTGTAGTGAAGTGCCCGTGATGTCGTGATTGGATGGGAAGCTTTAAATGGGAAAATGGGGGGAGAAAAAAGCCAATTCTAGGCCGTTTGGGGGAGAAAAGAGCACTTTGATTAATCATGTCAAGATGCTGCCTCCAATTACACACTGATAATGAAACAGTCTATTTCAGGGGCGTTTCACACAAGAACTGTAACACGACTGCACACGCACAAACCCGGGCATCCCAACACCGCTAACACCGTGTCAAAACTGTAGCGAGGGGATGCTAACGCTAACCCTGAAGATAAATGACAAACTGTACAGCAAAAATAGTAATAATAGCTCAGTCGGTTGAGCGTTTGTCCCGTGATTTGAATCGAGCTTTCAACGTAAAACATCAGTCGAGCTGCAAGTGTTGTTGTGTCCTTGGGCAAGACACTTAACCCCCTTCACCCGCAGTGTCTGGTGGATGGATGCTAATTGGTGCTAAAGCGGTCCTCTTACTGTAGCGATGTGATGCTAACCTTAGCCTTTGCAAATAAATGAACATAGTAGTTAAAATAGTAGTAGTGACTGTATCTTAGGTGGTAGTTTGTAGTTTGTTTCTCCACTGATCTGAAGGTTGGTGGTGTGATTCCAGCTCCCACACATGAAAGCTGTTGTTGTGTCCTTTGGCAAGACGCTAAACCCACCTCGCCTCCAGAAAAACTCCAAAATACTCCAAAAAACTTGATATGAAACACTCAGTGCTCACTATCCACTTTTCCTTTCTTTGATAAGCTCATTTTTTTGCAGAAGAGCTTGATAAGAGAAAAAAAGAGTAATACAAGGTTGATCGCGTCATAATTTGGTCACGTTCGGCCGGATTAATAAAACCAACGGGCCGTATGTGGCCCCTGGGCCGTAGTTTGCCCACCCCTGTGCTAACCCTAACTCTTACAAATAAATGAACATAGTAGAAGTGACCGTAGCTAGAGCGTTTCTCCACTGATCTGAAGGTTGAGGGTGTGATTCCAGCTCCCACACGTGAACGCTGTTGTTGTGTCCTTGGGCAAGACGCTTAACCCTCCTCGCCTCCAGTGTCTGCGTACACACCGGTGTGTGAATGTTTGTGAGCAGTTCGTTGATGTTAAGTGCCTTGAAGGTGGAAAAGTGCTTTATAAAAATGTGAGAATTTACCATTTAGTAAATAAATAAATACTAACTGTGATATTTGTGACGACAGGGACATTCTGCACCAAGGACACCGCCGTCCAGTCCTTATTTTCTGTATCATCAGAGGTTATCGTGCAAAGGAAGAGCGGACAGACTTAAATGGACGACAGCGCGGTGTGTGGAGAGTGTTCATGTCTCGATGGTAAATGAAATTCCCCTGCACCAGACGTCCACAGTCTCCTGTCTCGCTTTACAACCGGCTGCTAATTGGCTCTGTGCACAATCGGCCCCACATTTCCGCCGTAATGTTCTGTCCGTGAGGTTTTTGCCAAGTCAATAAATCGTGACAGACCAGGGAGCTGTGGGTGGATGTCACCGTAAACACTTTATAAATGTGAGGAAAACTTCAGCGGTGGACACTTCTGCTTTTACCGAGGTCTGTGTGTGTCAATGCTAACGCTAACTTCTACGAAAACGTTAAATATAGCATGACAACGACATTTAATTTGAGGTAAGGAACCTATTATTTTTAGGTGTCGATTGTTTCTGTCAGTGTCGTTATTTAAACGTGTATTAAGCTCTGAAATTAGCATTAGCATTAGCAAAAACCTCATAGAGACGGCGGCTACCATTGTGCACAGAGCCAACTTCAGGAGACTCTGAATTTCTGACGCAACTTCATTTTGAGACATAAACGCACTTTGCTATTGTCTATTCAAGTTGGTCATGCTGTCTTTGTAGGGAGTATTATACCTCGGAGGATATAGGACAGAACTGGCGGCGGCAATGTCCCACACGTCAGCGAACCTCACAATATATTACCAGCTGAATGATGCTTTCTTTGCTTTATTTACGGATCCGAGGTTGCCGGTTCTAGTCCCTCTCTCAACATAAACATCGTGGTCAGACTTTGCTCATTAACCCACAGGTTGGCGGTGCGATTCCAGCCCCCACAGACCCCCGTTTGCTGAGTAGTGTCCCCCTCTCCCCTCTTACTGTCCCCCCCTGCTCTTGCATTAAGGCTTTATGACAAATTATAGTAAAACCTAATTATATATGCAGCATCCACACAGTTGACTCTCATTAAATAAGTGAAAATGAAAAATCGATCCACCCTCCTGTTGTTACACGTTGGTTTAGTCCGTTTCTCGAGCGTCAGGGCTGTACATTTGTGTCATTTTTCGCACCAAAGAGACGAAAAATTGGCAAAAATATTTAGCTAATGCCAATAAAGCCCAAAAGAAAATATAAATGTAGTAAATTATCAAAATAAAAAGCACATGCTCCACAGCGCTGCATTTGTTATTAATCCCAGAAGAGAAAACAAAAGTGAAACTGAAGCGTGACCTCAAAATGTAGTTCGAATTTCCATCAATTTATTGTCCCCCTCTAGACCAAACTGAGAGTTTCGCCCCTGGTTGGATCCTTGGGCAAGACATCTAACCCACGAATCTCCGAGAGGTTTGACCCATTGTTAGCTTTATTGGGTATTCGAGGATTTGGATTTTCACTTTCTGACTTTATCTCAGTCCCTCTCAGTCAATCAATTAGTTTGTGGGCAGTAGCAGACGTGGCAGGAGTAAAGGTCACAGAATATATCTTGGGAAACGTGTCCAAACGAGCCTCTCGTTAGCCTCTTCGGGAGTTTTCACACGGCTAAAATCCTCCGCAGTAAACCCTGTACATCCTTCTGTCTTTACACGAGCACATTCCCAACAGATATTTGTAGTTGCGTGAATAGTTTTTCATATATTTTGTGTAATATTATGCAAAACAGCACTTGGAATCCCGTTGGAAGAGCGATTGAGAGTTCCGTCTCATTGTTGGTCTGGCTCTGATCTATTTCCATGACATCAAAGTGTGAGATATGTTTACACGAGCTCGTATGTTTCGCAGGTTTGTTCGTGTAAATGTACAAAATGTCACAGAAAAGTAAACAACCAGGAGATTTCTTTCATCTAGCGTCTGGTTTGACAACAAAGCTCCACAAAAGTTGGGTTGATTGGGGATTCGCTTTGGGTTTTTGAGACACATTTCAGGTTTACGACGGCAGGGCAGGAGGTGCTGGAGATTTACTGCTTTTGGAATAAATAACCAACCTGCTCCTCGTCATCTCTTCCTGCAGGGGGAGGAGGATCTAAGCAGGAAGTTGGTTGGAGGTCTGTCCACTGATGTGAAGGTTGAAGGTTCCACTCTCCACATAAACGTCACTGTGAGAGCGGTCAGACTTTGACCCACAGGTTGGCGACGCAAAAACGAATCGGGTCTTTTGAACGGTTCCTTAACTTGAACGAGTGGAACCAGATCTAATTTTTAAAAAGAACTGAATCTTTTTTCTTCTAAATTTTATACATTTTTATGCTGGTTAATGCAGAATTCACACAAGAATCGAAACATATCTGACATCTGACAGTTTTTTATTCAGTTTGAGTTTTAAACACATCTTAGTCTTGGTCATTTCTCTCTGTGATTAGTTTGTAAAATATGTTCTCATTTATTTTTTTTTACTGTAGATTAACTGTAAAAGAGCCAGTCCTTTGAACGGTTCTTTGAAATGAACAGATCCACAAGATCCGGATCCCATAAAAGAGCAGAAAGTCCGATCACGAGGAAAAACACCATAAAAGTGACCATATTTCTTTGATAATGACTCCAAAGCTCCACAAAAGTTGGTTTCTTTGTGGATTCACGTTGTTTTTCCAGACATATGTTTTTATTTCACTATTTCAGGTTTACAGCAGCAAATTTGACATGATTTCAGACAGACCATGGGCGTATTTATTTCTCTGAGAGATTTACCACTTCTGAAATAAATATCCAAACTGCTCCATCTTCTGTGCTTCCTGCAGAGTATCGATCTACTACATGTATCGTATCAATACTAATTAACATATGTGTGCAAACATTAAGGGTGAACATGAAGTTTACACATGTCAGGGCAGCTTCTTGACTGTTTTGAGTCGTCTCCAGACACAGCTTAAAGGTTTATAGACTGATTATGTAAAACTCACTTGTTCTACGTCTTTCTCTGGTCTTGAACACAAACTCCAGACGATGGGGGTCGACAATCTAGTTTTTATCATCTGCGGCTTTTATCCAAAGTCAAACCGTTTTTATCTTTTAAATTTTTTGAACAAGTCGTGCACGCTTTTATTTCGTCTCGCCTGGACTACTGCGATGCACTTTATTCTGGCATTTCGCAAAACTCGCTTTACCGACGGCAGTTAGTCCAAAACTCTGCTGCACGACTTTTAACAGGAACCAAAAAACATGATCATATCACACCAATTCTTGTGTCTTTGCTCTGGCTTCCTGTTAATTTTAAGATTTTATTGTTTGTTTTTAAAGCTTTGAATGGACTGGCCCCGGATTACATCTCAGACCTCATCAAAATTTACCCCCCGGCGTTTGCTCTGAGGTCTGAGGTCTGAGGTCTGAGGTCTGAGCTCTGAGGGCAGCTCCAGCTCGTGGTGCTTAAGACCAGACTTAAAACCAGAGGGGACAGGGCCTTTTCTGTGGTCGGACCTAAACTGTGGAACGCCCTGCCACCCACGTTCAAACAGCGCCCCCTGTGGAGTGTTTTAAGTCTCGTCTTAAGACCCACTTTTATTCTCTGACTTTTAACTCCGCGTGAGTCGTGTGGTTCTCTGTGTTTTTTATTTATTTGTATGTGTTTCATTGATTTTAAGTACAGTTATTTATTTTTTGCACTTTTATAGAGTTCTTATTTGATTTTACTGGTTTTACTTTTGTAAAATTAGTCAAATTAAATGAGCACCTATTTATTTTGATCGTTGTTCCTTTTTATTTTATGTCACTTTGTCTCTGTGCAGCACTTTGGAAACAATTTATGAAATGTGCTGTAGAAATAAAGTGGATTGGACACAGCTCGTTGTTAACACTTTTACATTAACTCGCCTTTCGTTTTAGCCGTTGATGTTGTCTGTGGTGTGTCCAGTGCCTTTTGTCCAGGTCGTGCGTAAATATCGGTTAATAAAATAGAGCCTATATGAAACTCTTTTGTCTACAGAGTTTTGGTGTAAGAAAACACGCCGACTTACTTCTGGTTGTTATTTTCTGGACACAGCAGCTACTGTAGGCAGTAACCCACGACAAAACGAGCAAAACAGCAGCAGTCGCAACACCTCGAGTCAGTTTCCTAACAAACCGGTAAAGGACGAATGGAAACTTCACATCGAACAACACGAAAAACAACGAAAGAACAAAATGTCAGAGTAGAATACACTTGTTGAAATGTCATAAAGTTAGACTAGTATCGAGTACCAGCATCGTAAACCACTATTACGTATTTGAAATTGCTCCGAAGAGTCTGCAGTGTCTCTTCTTGCTCGAGTAACACTACAAACAGGAGGAGAAATGTGTCAAATGACCCGGCGTGTTCCGTTTGGTCTTTTGTAAGGTGACCACGCTGACCCAGGTGATGCAGCCCGAACAGCGGGAGTCCGGAGGTGAGGCCGGGAGCGTGTCTGGGTGGTTTCCTGAATGTTCACTGATGCACTCTCTCTGATGACCTCAACGCAAACCATGTGAGCGAGAGGGCAGCTTTTCCACTCCGACCACCAACCTCTGCGCATCGATCACCAGTAACACAGCCAGCAGTCAATACTTCACAACCAATTAAAGCCTCCTCTGCACACGCTGCCGGGGTGTCAGATACATCACTTCCAGGAAGCATTTTCTCTGCAAAATGTGGGAATATGAGGGTTCATGTGTTCAGAGATTACTTTCAATCTGCTCAAGCATTAGATATGATCTGATATGGAAAGTTAAGACGCCATTAGCTGCAGGGATGTTGTTGATGATTTGCTGGATGCAGAGATGAAATCCTTGACAAACTGGGTGTAGGATATTTAATTAGACGCTAAAATCTGTGTGAATATGTCAAAAAGATTAATAATATAACTTGACAAATTGCTATTTCTTTCCATCGTGTCAAGCATTGGTCCGTCTGATTCAACTTTCTCAACGATGATGTACGATAAAGATATTTACTGCTGATATGATGAGACGTGGAGGCTGCAGAGACTCCAGACGAGGGCTCTGGTTCAGGAGGTCAGCCGAGTCGATTCAGGACCCCCGGTTTGTGTAGATTTTGAAGTCAAGAGACGCAGGGTCGGAGGGAAGCATCGAGAGAGTGGAGGCAGACGGTGTGGCTGGGATAGACCTGTTTAAGCCGGGTTTCTGGGTGATTAGCGGTGTGGTTGAGGTGGTTCGCTGTGGTTTCGCTGGAGAGGAACAGTCCTGTTCCTGAATCTCTGCTAATCATATAAACTCCATGTATTCAATCTAGAAATGAAAAGCTTATATACAGTATTTCCCAACATATTTCTACTGCTAGAGAAATGAACACCGTACATGTTAAGGGCGACCTCCTCAAATGTGTAAAACTCGACAAAATGTGGAATGTGCTGGGATGGACTCGAGAAATTTAAAGCAAACCTGTTGTGCTTTATAGATAAATAATAAATAAATAATAAAAGAAACAAGTCTGCTGCTGAATCCTAAGCATATCACTGATTAAGAAAATAAAATTAAAGTAAAAACAGAGCAATGGTGAAAACAGATGATCTGCAATATGACGTCTTGAAGATAAACGATTATAAAGATTATTTACACATGCACGAATCTCTCCAAATACACCCGGGTGAATAAATGTTGAACAACTACAACCGGGTTAAATCTGTGAAAAGTCGATTTTGCAGAATAGGTTTGCTTTAAGCGGATGGATAAAGACTGGCAGCCTTTTATCTCACGGAACACATTGAAAGTGATCGAATAGCAGTAGGTCACATGTTTGGAAAGTGTATGTTTTGTTGAGTCTTTGAGCACAAAAAAGCTCAAATCATTAGTATCAGTATTAGTATCATTATTATTTATTTATTTTTAAATGTGTTTATTTTAATTTTCATTTATTTATTTATTTTATTTTTATTATTTTTTATGTATTTATTTCTATTTTAAATGTATTTATTTTTTTTATTTTTTATTGTCTATATGCACATTAATGTTCCAATACAATGTTCAGGTACATCTGACCAGAAAGACGTGCCCGAGCAGGAGATTTAGTCGTATCATTGTTGCGTTATAGAAGTAATTGTACTGCAAATAAACAACAAAGCAAGGATGAAATATACAGTACTGAAAGTGAATGCATACGTAAATTAAATGAGCAATAACATTATCAAAAATAGCACTAACACAAAATTTTAATAATAATAATAATCAATAAACAAGACACACAAATCAGTCAGTGTTCCCTTCATTGAGAGGTGTTTGTCGTCCCTCAAAATAATTTAAAAAGGAGTCCAGGTCTCTAAAAATTGCTTTGTGGTTCTCTTTATTTTGTATCTATTTTTTTTCCCAATTTAAAAAAATACATAACATCTCTTATCTTATCTTATTTTATTTTTAATTAATTCATTCATTATTTTTTTCCTGTGGCACAAGTGTGACATTATCTGAATGTCTGGGAGCAGAAACAGGATTCTATGGTCATAATTTTACTATATAGCACTTTTTTCCACCTACGCATAGCACAAAGTACATCAACAAACATTCACTGGGGATAAGATGGGTTAAGTGTCTTGCCCAAGGACACAAAAACAGCATTAATAAGTGGGAGCTGGAATCACACCGCCACGTTGATCTTACAGCTCGACCTTATATTTTTATCACAGAAAACATATTTCCAAAACAAACGGACAACAGTTTGTGACTTTAATAATTGACTTTTTCATAATTCCTCTCCACAGGTTTTAATAAAGTCCTCACAGCCGTGGAGTTTGTGGGCCACCGCGGCGCCTCCTGCAGCACATCCATTGAATTAAGTGGCTACTCTGTTGTTTGGTCCAACGTGTGGGAGGTGGTCATTAGTCACCGCTGGGGCTGATGTTGAATGGCACTCGGTGTGGGCAGAGGATGCATATTATGAGATTAGCACACTGATCCACATCATCACAGTTATAATTAATAGCAAACAAGAGGACGGCTGAAAGCATGCTGCTGTCCAGTACACGGAGTTTCAGAACGTGCCCTTTGAACGTGTTCCCTTTTACATAAGTAAAGAGCAGCAGGTAGATGTTCTTTTTTTGTGCAACTTAAGATTTTTTTTTAGGGTTAGGGGTAAAAAGCAGCAGGTAGATGTTCGTTTTTGTGCAACTCAAGACTTTTTTTTTAGGGTTAGGGGTAAAAAGCAGCAGGTAGATGTTGTTTTTTGTACAACTCAAGACTTTTTTTTAGGGTTAGGGGTAAAAAGCAGCAGGTAGATGTTCGTTTTTGTACAACTCAAGACTTTTTTTTTTAGGGTTAGGGGTAAAAAGCAGCAGGTAGATGTTCGTTTTTGTACAACTCAAGTTTTTGTTTTTTTTTAGGGTTAGGGGTAAAAAGCAGCAGTAGATGTCGTTTTTTGTGCAACTCAAGACTTTTTTTTAGGGTTAGGGGTAAAAAGCAGCAGGTAGATGTTCGACTTTTTTTTTAGGGTTAGGGGTAAAAAGCAGCAGTAGATGTTGTCAAGACTTTTTTTTTTGTGCACTCTCAAGACTTTTTTTTAGGGTTAGGGGTAAAAAGCAGCAGGTAGATGTTCGTTTTTTGTGCAGCTCAAGACTTTTTTTTAGGGTTAGGGGTAAAAAGCAGCAGGTAGATGTTCGTTTTTGTACAATCAAGACTTTTTTTTAGGGTTAGGGGTAAAAGCAGCAGCAGGTAGATGTTCATTTTTTGTGCAGCTCAAGAGTTTTTGTAGGGTTAGGGGTCAAAAAGCAGCAGTTTTTTTTCGTTTTTGTACAGCTCAAGACTTTTTTTTAGGGTAAAAAGCAGCAGGTAGATGTTCGTTTTTGTACAAAATCAAGACTTTTTTTTTAGGGTTAGGGTAAAAAAGCAGCAGGTAGATGTTCGTTTTTTGTACAACTCAAGAACTTTTTTTTTAGGTTAGGGGTAAAAAAGCAGCAGGTAGATGTTTCGTTTTTGTACAACTCAAGACTTTTTTTTTTAGGGTTAGGGGTAAAAAGCAGCAGGTAGATGTTTCGTTTTGTGCAACTCAAGACTTTTTTTTAGGGTTAGGGGTAAAAAGCAGCAGGTAGATGTTCGTTTTTGTACAACTCAAGACGTTTTTTTTTTAGGGTTAGGGGTAAAAAAGCAGCAGGTAGATGTTCGTTTTTGTGCAACTCAAGACTTTTTTTTAGGGTTAGGGGTAAAAAGCAGCAGGTAGATGTTGGTTTTTTTGTGCAACTCAAGATTTTTTTTTAGGGTTAGGGGTAAAAAGCAGCAGGTAGATGTTCACTTTTGTGCAAATCGACTTTTTTTTAGGGTAGGGCAACAGCAGGTAGACTTTTTTTTTGTGCAACTCAAGATTTTTTTTAGGGTTAGGGGTAAAAGCAGCAGGTAGATGTTCGTTTTGTGCAACTCAAGACTTTTTTTTTAGGGTTAGGGGTAAAAAGCAGTAGGTAGATGTTCGTTTTTTGTGCAACTCAAGACTTTTTTTTTTTTAGGGGTTAGGGGTAAAAAGCAGGTAGATGTTCATTTTTGTGCAGCTCAAGACTTTTTTTTAGGGTTACGAGTAAAAAGCAGCAGGTACATGTTCACTTTTGTGCAACTCAAGACTTTTTTTTAGGTTTAGGTGTAAAAAGCAGCAGGTAGATGTTCGTTTTTGTGCAACTCAAGACTTTTTTTTAGGGTTAGGGGTAAAAAGCAGCAGGTAGATGATTGTTTTTTTGTGCAGCTCAAGTTTTTTTTTAGGGTTAGGGGTAAAAAGCAGCAGGTAGATGTTCGTTTTTTGTGTGCAACTCAAGACTTTTTTTTAGGGGTACGGGTAAAAAGCAGCAGGTAGATGTTCGTTTTTGTGCAATTTAAGATTTTTTTTAGGGTTAGGTGTAAAAAGCAGCAGGTAGATGTTCGTTTTGTGCAACTCAAGACTTTTTTTAGGGTTAGGGGTAAAAAGCAGTAGGTAGATGTTCGTTTTTGTGCAACTCAAGACTTTTTTTAGGGTTAGGGGTAAAAAGCAGCAGGTAGATGTTCATTTTGTGCAGCTCAAGACTTTTTTTTTAGGGTTACGAGTAAAAAAGCAGCAGGTACATGTTCACTTTTGTGCAACTCAAGACTTTTTTTAGGTTTTAGGTGTAAAAAGCAGCAGGTAGATGTTCGTTTTTGTGTGGCAACTCAAGACTTTTTTTTAGGGTTAGGGTAAAAAGCAGCAGGTAGATGATTGTTTTTTGTGCAGCTCAAGTTTTTTTTTTTAGGGTTAGGGGTAAAAAGCAGCAGGTAGATGTTCGTTTTTGTGCAACTCAAGACTTTTTTTTAGGGTTACGGGTAAAAAGCAGCAGGTAGATGTTCGTTTTTGTGCAACTCAAGACTTTTTTTTAGGGTTACGGGTAAAAAGCAGCAGGTAGATGTTCGTTTTTGTGCAATTTAAGATTTTTTTTAGGGTTAGGTGTAAAAAGCAGCAGGTAGATGTTCGTTATGTACAACTCAAGGTTAGGATTAGTGCTGATCCTTTCCAGAATTCATCAAAACGACACCCATAAATCCACAAATCAGTGTTACGATTTTGAACTCATTATAAATAAACAAACCTATAAACAAATGAATAAATAAATACTCGTCTATCCTTTCCCCGCCCCATGTGCACACGGGCTGAACGATGTGTTTGGCTCTCATCTCATTGTGGGTGTTTGTGTTTGTTTGGATAATTTCAGCTGAAAGGGTAATAGCTTGATTAGAATAGGAAGATGTGTTGGCTCTATCCATTGTGGGTGTTTGTTTTTTTTTAAAAAGGTTGCAAATGTGGAAAGGAAAACAAGCCTGGTACAGAACGCTAAGTACTTTTTTGTCCCACAAGTTTGACGTTTTCTAGATGAGAAGGAACAAAAAGTATTTCTAGGACGAGTCTTCTCATTATATCAGTCTCCAGTGTTTCTAGATGTCTGTCCAGTGCCTGAGTGGCCCAAGAATGTTCCGCTCCAATGAGTCAGAGATGTAACTCATTATCATGTTTAAAGCTAACATGACACCCCGCTGGCCTGCCTCTGGGCTGGAGAATGTACCCACGTCGAGTCGGGATGTGGTGAGTAATGCACGATTAGGTCACCAACAAGGTTAAATGCAAGTCTCCTACAGTATCGCTGCAAAACTTGTGAAACTGAGACACTTTTTGTATGAAATGTGACTTTTTTGGGCTCTAAAACATGAGAGTGTTGAAAATCTGCGTTAAAATAAACCTGTAAACACTTATTCGTGACAAATGGAATGAATATTTGATTTGAAATTGCAGTTTTTACACCTGCTTCAAATAAAAGTGTTTTTGACCATAGACTGTACATTTAAATGGACAGAGCTAACCTGCTAGCCACCGCGCTGCAAACAGGAAGTGATCATGTGCGCACTTCCTGGCTCCAATTCACTTTACATAAGAAAACTGTGGCCCCCTCTCTGTAAAGCTACTGTTAGACTCGTTATTTGGTCTTAAAATGTGCAATCCTGGTGTTGTGCAGGCCGGGGTCCGGGATGTGACGTGGAGGCGGAGACAGGAGTGGACAGTAGCGGGACGAGGAGGCAGGATCGGGAACGGAGACAAAGACGGGGAGCAGGTATAATCCAGGGAGCAGGAGTCGGAGCAGGGAGCGAGGTGCGAGCCAGGATCCAGAGCGTGGAGTGGAGACAAGGACAGGAAAACAGACAATACTGGAACGGGGAAGCAGGGTCAGGAACAGAGCCAGAGACGAAGGAGCTGGGACGGTCCAGAGAGCAGGAATCTGAGAGAGAAGCAAAAATCCAATGAGCGACACTAGGACGATCTGACCCCGAGTGTTAGATCCTGGCTCCTCTTATCCACAGCAGGTGGCGATGATGCACTGATGGTTTCCAGGTGCGTGCGAGAGGAGCCAGGAACTCCGCCCAGCTTCAGAGTCAGGCAGGTGAGGGAAGGGAAGGAGCAACACAGGAGGCAAAACAGGGAGCAGGAACATGTAGATCATGACACCACTTCATTAAGCAGTCCGTTTTTGACAGACATACTGGTCTAAAAAAGTTAATACTTGACATAAGCTGCATGTTCTGTAGCTGTACTTTGCTCATACAGTGAACCCTCCAGTTATAGGCCAGATACCTTAACCAACTGCACGACTGAGAGTTTTATGTCAAAAAGCCCTAAACTGCGCGGCTGAATAATTATGTAATGATTCATTTGGTGCCTTGTCTGTGAGCGTCCCTCTAGTCTCTCGTCTCTGCTTTATTAGTTGCGCCTTCGTGCAGCAGGCCGGGCGTACTCTCCCATCACAAACAGAGCACATAGATTTCACGGGAGAGCGGATGTGTCGGTGTAGAGTCTGTGAGGAGCCCTGTCCATCAAGGTGACAGTCCAGACAATGACAAAATTGCACTGTGCTTCTGTCAGCCCGGCAGCCTGGATTATAACGGATATGGATAAAGTTCTCAATCACTCTGCTGCTACAATTACGTGTAAAAAAGTAAAAAAAAGTCCCATATCCTTGAATCATTACCTTGCTTTGCTGTTTTTCATAGTTTTGCTGTGTAAGTTGCTTTACTTTCCCTAATTAGGAAAGGTGTTCTGTGCCTTTGACCCGAGTATTCTTCAAAAACCCCAAAGGCAAACCTGAAAAGAACTAAAGCATATTTCAGTTAGACAGGGAAAACTGCAGGGTGAGAACATTACTACCTTCACTCTAATTTCATTAATCCATTAATCCAAAAATGCTCTGTTTGCATTTTGCCAGAATTGTCACGTCAGAGGTAAATAGTTTTTGTGTAAATGTGAAACAATTTGCAAAACTAGAAACTATCCAAACACATCCATGTTTAAGGACTGAGCACATTATAGACGTTATAGCTCTCCTAGACTTTTTTTTTCTCTTTTTACCCATAAAATTCATATTAAAGGAAGTATCAGCAGGTCTTTTTTCACACAACTACCTCTATTTTACACATCCATCCTTATTTTTCCTTTCATGCATCAAACAAGTGTGTAATACCAATTTAAGTAGAAGAAAAATATAAAAACTAATGTACTTTTGAGTATCTTTTATGCAAGCAAACAACGAAAACACTATCTGTCCAGCGCAGAAACACTTTAAATGACAGATTTGAACAATAATGAACATTTATAGAAAACAGTACGCATATTATTTTAAAAAATGTAAGGCGTTCATGCAGCTAAGACATTAATTTTGGAAACATTTTGTTGGAATGTCGATTAAGTGCTTCATTAGTCATGTTCCCATGGTTCATTCCCGTTGCTGACAGCAGGGGGAGCTCCAACAGCCAAATGTCTTATTGAAAATGGATTTTTAAAAGGGGCCACAAGAAAACATAATACAGTATGAACACAACTATAAAACAGAACGGGACCATATTCCTCTGTATTTGAACAAACAGAGCGTCATCATTTGATCTTAGACACCTCAGATCAAAGAGGATTCAGCGTCAGGAGCAGAGCATCATTACGGCTCGTCGTCACAGTGAGTCACGACGGAGCCCTCACTGATTGTCCCGGTGTGTGGGGCTTCTCCACTCTCCTCCATCTTGTGGCCTCTGTATTCTAATATCTCATTTGTCCACTGTGCCTGTCTGCGCTGCTGCCTTCTTGTCAGCGAAAGGTCACTCCGGCCCTCCAAGCAGAGTGCACACACTTTCTCCAGGGAAATTAATGGTTTGAGCCTTCAATTGCAGCCTCTCTTTTTTCTTGGTAATTTGCCAGCATTGACTTGGAGGACGGCCTCAAAAGGTAAATGTACACTTGGCCATGTATCCGGACAATACAAGTGTTCTTAATAACAGAAACAGGTCTGCAGAGCTGGAGATCTCACCTCTTCATTAAAAAAGTCAGTGTTTCAAAGTTTTTATTGAAGAATTAGTATTTAACCCTCTGTGTGTGACCCATGCCATGTCCAGATTTAACGGTTCCACACTTCGTCGGCTGCATTTGAAGGACACTTACGTCACTTTCGCGCGCGACAAGGCCTGTCCCGTTTCATGCACCCGACGAATGTGCCCTGCGATTCCACGGAGCGAGCAGACTTCTGTTTCCCATCACGCACTGCTCGTCACGTCTTCTTCTACAGGACAAAATGGAGTCAGCAGCCGTCACGAGCGATGTAATAAAAGTGCACAGGCAGCGGTTTATCTTTATTTATACACGGAGCACTTGGGCTCTCTGTTTCATGGGCGCCCTGTTTAAAATACAATACAAAACTGATCAAAACAAGAGCAGGTGTGTATATCAAAGTTTGTTATCAGATTATTAATTATCTATTATTTATTTATTATTTTTATTATAATATATTATAATTATCTATTATTTATTTATTATTTTTATTATAATATATTATAATTATCAAATATTTATTTATTATTTTATATATTATTATCAGATTATCTATTATCTTGTTTTTATTTTTTATCTTTTTTTTTTTTTGCATGTACGATTTTCCTTCTGTTCTCTATGTGTGCGGTGCAATGCTGGAATTTCCCCTGTGGGACTAATAAAGGCATATCTCATCTTATCTTAAATCACGAGTGAGTCACCAACGTGTCCAGTTTTTGCTTTTTCTTGGAGTATATTCCATTTTTCTGAAGCAAAACGACGGAGGTGCAGCCGTTGACTTGGGACACACAGCACGAAAATCTACATTTTTGAGTAGAGCAGTGGGACACAAGATTACTCAACTATAAATGAATCGACCCAAAACACAACTTATATCTTCACATTAGTAATTCCTTGTTTCTTTATCGTTCTTTTCAGAAGGATTTCAGTTTTCATCAGCTCTCGTGAAAGTGTCTGTCGGAGGTTTGGTGTTGCCGTTTCTCTTCAGAGCGTTGCTTTTATTGATGATGATGTTCTGATCCTCTCAGACGATCACCAGGGAGACGTGGACAGACCAGGGTAATATGTCTTCATTGTGCTGTCAAAAAGCTTTACAGCCAGCGGATATACTCTTATGCAACTCTGCTCTCAAAGTACATGGACATGCAACAACGAGGCTTTTAACGCTGGAGGATGAGTCTGAGTGGGTTCAGCAGTTATTATCAGCGACCACCATTGGAATTTGTATTATTTTAGCTATAATAACAACAAAGCGAGTTATAAAACAGAGTCGACTTCAGGACCAAGAAGTAAATAAATCCACACAAGCGGCATTGGTGTAGTTGTAGTTGCTGCTATAGATGAAGCATGAATGATCTGGAACACGCCCAAGCAGTTACCAGTTGTATAAATAGAACGGGCAATCTGTCGTGTGCTCTGAGATCTGTAAAACGATGCACAGAATCAAACGCTTGGCAGTCTCCCTGCGCTTTCTGTAACGCCGTTTTCAAATATCTATCATCGTCGTGGAACGTTCGTCCTCTGTTCCAAAGGTTTGCGGTTTGAATCCTGCTCTCGACATGAACGTCATTGGTAGAGCGAGGAGATCCACTGACTCACAGGTTCCACAGATGAACGCTGTGTCCTTGAGCAAGACACTTCGTCCTCAGTGTCTGTGCGCACTGGTGGATGAATATGTCAGTCGTTCCTTGACGTAAAGCGCTTTGAGTGTCCTTGAGGTGGAAAAAATGTGAGCATTTACCATCTCTCTTTGGAAAAAAAGTGGCAAACCCTCCACTGGAGGGAATGGCAATCTAAGTTGAGGGGGAACTCATGGCAAAAACCCTCCACTGGAAAAGTCACGCATCTTTTTTTTTTTCTTCTTTAAGATCCATTACGCTCTAGAGTGTTTGCTTTCAGCAGCGTTTGCCATTTTTTTTGGTGCATCGTAATGGTGAGGTTTATTTCCAGATTGCACAAAGAAAATTGCATTGTGAAAAGCTTTACATATAGAAGAGGTATTCCATTCTTGTAAGTCTTTATTCATACATGGAAATACAAAGCTGTTTTCAAGCGTCGCATATTCTGTAACAGCGCTGCCGTGGTGGCGGTGCACATTCAAAGAGGTCAGTGTGGAACATAAGACGCTGGGATTAAGAAGCACGGATTAGCTCATCGAGTGCCATGTTTTCTGCCCAGAATGTCATGTAAAAGGCGAAAAGTCAATCTTCTTAGCGAGAGCGCAGCATGGAGGCCACCCAAGCCAAGCCAATATATAATCAAGTTTATTTACGGAAAAAGGGAGGTGACAATGACTTTTTTACGAAAAAAGGGCACCAAGTCTCTGATGATTATAGCCGTTCTGTCGCGGCGTTGATAAAGGCCAGTTCTGTTGTGTGGTTAAGCTGTCCATTTTGAAGTGGTGTCATGTAGTTTTTTTTCGCGCACATAGGCTGAATTCGACTGCAATAGGAGAAGGAGGCTGCAGAAGGGATCAATACCGAGGTTGTGTGTTAGTGTACAGTCAGTGTCCACGGCTGCAGGCGAGATATGACAAATTGGAGGCAAAAATCACACGTCTGGCCAGGTCTCTGCTGGAGGCGCAGGGCATTCACAGTTTCAACGTCTAAAGCAGAACAGAGTGAACTGCAGCTTCTCAAAACTTGGACTCATCAGTTTGTATGGACAGAGAGATAAGAAACTGGGGCTTAAAGACGAAATGCTTTTGTCCGACTTGTGAAAAATACGATGGAGCTGGGAGTTCAGTGAGGTGAATCTGGGCTTTTGATATATTTGACTGCTCATGTGTGTTTATTCTCAGAGTGGTCTTGGTATGTTACTGAACAGCACAGTGACAGAAAGGCCGATAGCGCCACCTGCAGTCCGACTTCTTCAGGAGATTAGCCCCATCTGTGAGAGTAAAAAGGTCTCCTCATCCTGGTTTATTGTCTCGTTTGTACTTTTACATTGACTCCTTTTTAACAGCGTGAGGAAGAATGCATGTGTGCAACTGAAACGGGTATGAAAACAAATATTAGTCTGTAAAACTAAACTTAAAATAAATAAATCCTTCCTGTTTTTCCAGGCGCACAGTGAAACTTTTGTGGTGCGGTTACGTTGCCAAGAATGATCGACATGGAAGGCCATTTGAAAACCGGAGAATTATAGACAAAACTCTTTAACTTTCAAGCTCCAATAGATACGCAACATGGATTATTAATAAAATGTAAGTAGACGGCCAAATTAAATAGGAATATAACTGTTATAATGAAGCGAGGAGAGAGAAACTGAATGTACCAATATAGAAAGACCAGATTAAACGTATAAATAATTTATTACAAAATGGTTAAAATGAATTATGAGTTTAAAAATGGGATCCTTAGTGAAATCAGTATAAAAACAGTATAAAAGCGCTACTTGTGCCTGAGTTTAAAAGACGAGTCGGCAGTTCGTATTATCACCTTAGTCCGGATGTTGCCCGCGGGCGCCGCCATCGTCATTTGGGTTGGATTATTTTGTACGGAGCTGCCGATCTTGACAGTAAATAGTTCTATAGGGACTCGAGAGCCGTTTTAAAGCTTCCCAGAGAATCGGTTCAGCGTCATCGAACATTTCACACAAACCAACCTACTTTATATCATATTTTAACGCTGAAACTTTTCCCAAATTCTCTTTAGAAAGGAATGGAGTTTCCACTTAACCAGAAGTGCTACTACAAAGAAAGCTGTCGTAATGTTTGAGCAGACGGGACCAAAAAGTGCAGAACTCGGAGCAAGTTTACAGTGTTTATTTACAGTCAGTGAAACAACAGGCAAATGATGGATGAAACAGACAAGGAGCAGGAAGCAGGGTGCGAGCCAGGGTCCAGGGGAGAGCAGGGACGAGGACAGGGAGCACCCAATACCGGAGCGGGGAGGCAGGGTCAGGAACGGAGCCAGAGACGATGGAGCAGGGATGATCCAGGGAGCAGGAATCAGAGCAGGGAGCGAGGTGCAAGCCAGGGTCCAGAGCGTGACGAGGAGGTGATGACAGAGCAAACAATACCAGAGCGGCGAGGCAGGGAACGGAACCAGAGACGAAGGAGCTGGGATGGAAAAAATATCTACTGAGCAGAGCTAGAGCAGTCACGTTTGACACGCGGACGATCTGACCCCGAGTGTCTGGTCCTGGCTCCTCTTGTCCATAGCAGGTGGCGATGATTGCACTGATGGATCTCAGGTGCGCGTGGGAGGAGCCAGGAACTCCGCCCAGCTCCAGACTCAGGCAGGTGAGGGAGGGGAAGGAGCAACACAGGAGACAAAAACAAGGAGCAGGAACATGTGGATCATGACAAAAGTGCAGTTTAGTTGCGTAGTTGCAATAAGGTCAATAGGGGGAATCTGATCTTTGTCTTGCCTGGTCCATGTCCCACTTCCCTTAAAGGCAGAACAGAGAGACCAGCAGCTCACACGCACAAACAGTCTTACCGCTTGTAGTTTTTTGAATATAAGGCCACCACTATGTACCTACGCTACTTACAGGACAAGGCGGAGCTCTTTACTCTCATTTACTTTACTGTCGTGTTGACTCAGCGTCGTAGGGCCCTTCTTTTTCTTTGAACCCCTTCAGTTCTCCAGGTCACACAGTCCTCGCTACGTCCCTCTGAGCATAAACTACAGACAGAGGCTGAGCTGGAGCACTGCTAAAAAGACGACAACACTTAGAGACTTTTCGCTTTCTCGTTTCGCCTCTTCGTCGCTACCGTTCCATCAGCTCCAGCTCTCCTCTGTCTGTTTTTCTTTCCTTCTTTTGTTCCCACCTTTTACCTTCTTGCTGCAGGTTTACTCATCGATAAGAGTGGTTCCCTTTGCCACATGCTCGGGGGTTTAGGTCAGAGCTGACGTAAAAACATGCAATAAAACTCTGCAGCAAATAAATGCCTCCCCATGTCACCGCTGACACATGACAGACAGGTTTTAAATACTATGTCCCCGTTATATTACGAGTAGAGTCAACAGAGGGTGAAAGATGGAGACGCCAGCTCCTCATCAAGCTATCTGAGGACATGCCTGTGCCAGATATTGCTTTTAGACATTTACACTTGGGAGCAGCGAGCCTGTGGGATTACTGTCGCTGTGTGTGGTGATTATGTGGCTGAGAATTCCGCTAAAGTGTCCTACTTCTGGGGGCGGGATTAGGGATTTGTAAATAGGGGAAATAAGAGTGAATTGGGAGGGAGGTTAATAGTGAAGCATCGGTCGTGGGTAGTGGAACTTTGTCCGATCCATAAGGCAAATTACAACAGGAAATGGGGAATGGGGCGTAATTTCTGCACGTTGCGTAGATCACAATCAAATCGAATCTAATCGCAAAGACTGAAGTTAATATCTGCTATAAACGGCAAAAAGCCCTGAAGAAACAAACGCTCACCCTGTATTTTTAAGAATTCTACAAAGATGTTCTGAAATGCCTGGGATTCTGGGATCTTTGCTCAAAAGTAAATGCTTTTTTTGGCATTTTATAGACAAAATCTAACCATGATGTAACTCCAAAAAGCAAAAAGAATGTATTTAGAAGAGCTGTTCATTATAATTTAAGAGGTTTACCACATTTTGACTATGCTAAAGTCAGAACAGTTGAGCTACTTGTACAATATATCTGTACTGGGGAAAGACGTGCTGTATTTTCCGGACTATAAGTCACACTTTCTTCATAGTTTCTTCAGGGATGCAATTTATATGTGAAATATGTCTTTTTCTTCGTTATTATTACGTCTGTGTAATCCCTCAGTCATCCAGGTCTGTTTTTTTTTTTTGGCTTGTGCAACTTATATTTGCTGAAAAGTTTGCTCATTAAAATAAAAATGGAGTCCAGGACTTTTAAGATGAAAAGCTCAAACACAAAAGAGCGTGGTTTGTATTTGAGTGTTGGTCCATTGATCTGAAGGTTGGCGGTTCAAATCCTGCTCTCGACAGAAGACATCACGGGTTTGCGATGTGTACACTGGTGCGTAAATGTGTGAGAGTTTCCTTGACGCTTTGAGAGACGTGAAAGTGGAAAAGAACTACATAAAAAATCAGAATCAGAAGAGTTTTATTTCCACGGTCAGTGAGAACAGCTCAGTGACTAGGAACTTACTTCGGTGATAAAGCGCAACATAAAAAAACACACAAAAAACACACTGAATAAATACAAATACAAATACAAATACAAATACAAATAAGGGCATGCACAAGTTAAAAAAAGATAAAAGATACTTAAAAATAAAATAAAGTAAGACACTTAGAGGTAGAAAAGTGACCATTTACCATTTTTATTGAAGTAAGATTTAAGAATCTATTTTTCGTGCTTGGGTAAATCTGTGCAGACAAACATTATGCAACTTTATGATCAATAACCGAGATCTCCGGTCACCACAAAGGCCCAAGTCTTTGTGTCTGTGTGTCTGTGTAATGGAAAAGTCTAGACAAAAAGAGTCTCGCTCTTGACCTGGTTTCTCTGAGGTACATTACAAAGGCTGTAGTTGAAAATGACGGTGTATATTTAGATTGCGTCGCAGGAGTCGAGCGTCGAGTCCTTTAAAACATTCACTTGATGCTTGTATCAGCATGTTCCACTGGGTGTATTGTTTAGGACAAGAGCGCAGCGTGCAGCATTTGTCAGCGCCATGTCACCGACGCTTAACAACCCCTGCCAGCTGAAATCCCCTTCACTTCAGAGTCGCTGTTTGTTTAAGCCGCACTTGTCACCCTCTGAACAACAACCCTAATCTCTTCGAATGGGACGGCGAGACATGGCTCATTGGCGTAGCGCACATAGGACTCTTCTGCCGCACGGGTCCACATTTGTTATTCTTTTTTGGTGATATAATTTAGTTGAAAGGAGAGGGTGCGCTCGCGATCGATACCAGGTCAGCCGATGATGGATGGCGGCGCGATTACTAATTTCACCATGAGACAAATAAGGCTGCGCTCAGCCCTCGCGGCTCGGAGACGGAGGGGAAAGAAAGGGCCAACGGAGCTTCACCATTCTCCCAATCCTCTCCCATTCACCTGACCATTCATCTCCATTGTTCCTGCACTTCTGGCCCTTCACTCCCATTCTCTCAAGGATCATAACGATGGCCACGGTAATCACGAGCGAGAACATTCCCCGTCCCAGCCTCGCTAACTCCAGCAGGGGAAACCAGGTCAGCTCATTGCGCTTCGATCTCCACTTTGCATCACGTTATTGATACACGATAAAAGCGACGGCTGACGATGAGGCCAGACTGTGACCCGGGACGAGCCAAAAGAAACCACCACTTCAGGTTTTATTCACCGGGTCAAGAAAAGTCAAAAAACCCTGAAGACAGTGATGAAACAATAAAAGTAAAAAGTGTGACTAAACCTCCTCGTCAAAGCCTCGTCTCGTCACAGAAGCTGAGAACGCTGCTGTGTCCTTAGGCAAGACACTTCACCCACTTTGCCTCGAGTGATTGTGGAGTGTGCTGTGATGATGGGAGGAGGAGGGGGCTGATGGTGCAGATTAATTATAATTATAATACATTTTATTTATAATGCACTCTTCATTAAAACAGAATCTCAGAGTGCTACAATAAAAAGAACATTAAAATACAAATTGTTTAAAAGCTAAAACATCACACACATCAGTTATAGGCTTTTCTAAATAAAAATGTCTTTAAATTTGCTTTAAAAAACGTCCAGGCGGTTCGGGAGGCAGTTGGAAAGAAAGTCGCGGTGTGCAGCTGAGGAGAAACTCGGTCCCCCAGTGTCCGGAGCCTCGTGGGGGGGCCTGGAGGAGCTGCCTGTGGATCTGAGGTTGTGGTTAGAAGATTGTACGATGAGCCCTGTCTGGAAGCTGCCTGTGGTGCCTGTCCAGGTTGTGGTTAGAAGATTGTACGATGATCAAGTCTTGTAAATATAGTAGTGCCTGTCCAGTGATGCATTTATGGGTCGTCAGTAGAATTTTGTACTCGATCCGGGATTTTACAGGATTAGCAGCCTCGCTTCTGTCAGTCTCCTCCAGGGCAGCTGTGGCTACTATTCACTCTATCTACAGAAAATATTATTATTATTATTATTAAGATGCAAAGATGCTCCACGCCTCCACGTTCTTCTAGAGCCACAGCTGCCCTGGTTGAACCACAGAAACAAGCCTGTCAGTCTGCACCATCGGCTCTTCTAAATATGAGCAACTTACTCTTGGGTCAGATCTGTGATTTGAGCAGAACTTTGGTGGACAAATGTTCTGAGGATTGGTTCATTAATACTCAGTTTATTTCACTGAGCTTTACCACTTCACTTTCACTTTATTACTTAAATTATTCTTGTATATTTATGACTTTACTTCCTCGTGTTTCACTCTTTTTTAGATGCTGAACGTCTGTGACTTTGTGTCTAAGTGACTTTTATAAAATAAGTTCCTCTGACTTGAATAAATGTCGGTGGTTTGGCAGACGGGGCCCGGCGCAGAGGGGCCGTGGGATGAGTCCAACTTTGTGGCTTGGATGAACTCATTAGAAGTGAATTAATCACAGTTATCGACCCGTTGTCACTCTGCTCCACAAAAGGCTCCAGTAGATCACATGCACGGCTCAGGTTCTGCTTAGGCTGTGAAACGCTCGGCCCCTGCAGGTCTGAGAGGGGCCGAGGCGGTGGGGCCGGGGCCTCGATGTGTGAGCGTCCAGAGAGTCAAGAGTCATGAAACTTCTGCACAAAATGACGCTGCAGCCCGATGTTAATATAAACATTTCACATTGTTTCCTTTTTGAATGATTATTCTGAGGATTTGATGTGAAATGTAAAGATTCACAGCTTTGACCCGACATTGTTAAAAGATAAAAATGTGGATTATGTGATAGCGAGAATAGACTCTGTGAGAGAAAACACAGACATAATAATAATAATACATAACTTTACACACATTATATACAAACACACTTTATTTTCTCACTGTCTGACGTGAAAACAGACTCAACTTTTTCTGTTTTAAGTCAATAACGATTAATAAAATTATTTCTCTTTGCTAAATCCCAGAATAATGAGAGGAGGATTTTTTTAGACAATTTCTCATGACTTTTTTTTTTAAATCAGAAGTTTACATACATTAAAATAACTATGGCTTAAATATAAATAATTTAGTTTATTCTAATGGACCTAAAACAGGAAAAGTTTAATCTGAAAAAAAATAAATAAATAAAAAATACATGTCTTTTTATATAGTGTCTGTAAACTTTTGGTTTTATCAAATTTTTGAGATTTTTTTTCACTTTTTACGTCATCAAAATGAGCCATTTGACCATTTTAACGACTTAAAAATTAAATAAAAAATAATTCATGACTATTTTAAGATTTTATGGTCCTTACTATTTATTTTTATTTGAAGTGATTCCTCTGTCACAGATTCTTTGGTGAGACCAGTGTCTGGACTTTACTTTACTGGATACTTCTTATTTTTTACTTGAGTACATTTGAGAGCAGTATCTGTACTTTTACTCCACTACATTTTTGAAAAAGTATTTTTAATAATTAGGTCAGCAGGGATTAACAAAATTATTTCTCTTTGTAAAATGTCACAATAATGAGAGTTTTTTTTTTTTTTTGTTTTTTTTTTTTTTACACAATTTTTCATGACTTTTTTTTTTTTTTTTTTAAATCAGAAGTTTACATACATTAAAATAACTTTGACTTTAATAGAAATAATTTAGTTTATTATAATTGACCTAAAACAGGAAAAGTTTAGTCTGATTTTAACTCAGACAGAACAAAAAAAAAAAACAAAAAAAAAACAAAAAAAAAACATGTGTCTTTTCACTTTGAGTCTGTAAACTTCTGGTTTTGTTAAATTTTTTTTTTTTTTTTTTTTTTTTTTTTTTTTCATTTTTTACATCATCAAAATGAGCCATTTGACCATTTTAACGAATTCATGACTATTTTAAGAATTTCTGGTCTTTACTATTTATTTATTTTATTTTATTTTAATTTAATGTGCGTCCCGGAGAGTCGAACAGTCATTAAACCTGCACAAAATGACCCTGCAGCCTGATGTTAATATAAACATTTCACATGTTTTGTTTCCTTTTTGAATAATTATTCCGAGGATTTGATGTGAAATGTAAAATTCCTGGACGTGCAGCTTTGTCGTGTGGAAATGAAAAACTACGAAAAGACTCGAAACGCTCAGACAGAAGAGTTAGACGTGAGTTAGTACATCTGGGAATGTCTTTGCGCAACATTTATATCCACAATTTGTTATCTTTTTGCAGACAGACACTAGGGGGCGGTGGTGGTGAGTTAAGCGTCTTGCCGAAGGACACAAGAACATCTGTGGGAGCTGGAATCGCACCGTGAACCTGCCCACTCACCACTGGGATGTTATAGAAGTGTGAAACAAAGAGCTACAGGGTGAAGATGATACGAACTCGAAGCTCCGTGGCCTGGATTATTGGTCGGGTCAAATCATATGAAAATTAAACTCAACCAAATTCCCCTCGAGAAATAAGCATCTCCAAACAATCCAAACACGAGCTGCTCTGCTGCCTCGCTCCTCGTCCGACCCTCTCCTCGTCCGACCCGCTCCTCGTCCGACCCGCTCCTCGTTATTCAGAGCATCACTGTGGACTGGCTGTGCATTTTTAACCAACTTCTGCGTAAAATGTCCAAATTACGAGGTAAAGGTAAATGTGCAGTAAGCGCCGAACCACCAACGACGCGTCTTTGAAATCATAAAACACATCGACGGCTCGTTAGCGAACGTCCCGTGTGACACATAAGCAGCTAATAACATTTAGTTGTTGCAAAATAAAGGGGGTTGTGTGAATAATTTATCTCCGCTCGCTCACGGGTCTGTGGATTTTTACGGCGCAGGGATGAACTGTTCAAACCGACATGTAGATCAGTCCAACCAGGTTCTTCTGATTCTTTTATCCAGACCAAGGTTTAGTTTGTTTGTCCTGAATCGAGTCGTTCAGTGTTTGATCGATGGAAACGTCGTTTATCGTGGAGCTTTTTCTGTTTCTGTTTTATGATCAGGTCCGAGCTGCACAGCGTCAAATAAATAATTTAAACGACTCGTTATCGACACAAAACGAACTTGTAACGGGACTTCGGCTCCTCTGTGAGAGCCGAATCTTCTCTCAAAGAGACTGGCTCTTTTACTATTGAGAGAGAATCATTTGATCAGCAAATGAATCAGAGACACGTGACACTCATGAAAACAGTATCTGTACTTTTACTCGAGTAACTCTCTGTATCTGTACTTTTACTCGAGTAACTATCTCTGTATCTGTACTTTTACTTGAGTAACTCTTTATCTCTGTATCTGTACTTTTACTTGAGTAACTCTTTATCTCTGTATCTGTACTTTTACTCGAGTAACTCTCTGTATCTGTACTTTTACTCGAGTAACTATCTCTGTATCTGTACTTTTACTTGAGTAACTCTCTGTATCTGTACTTTTACTCGAGTAACTATCTCTGTATCTGTACTTTTACTTGAGTAACTCTCTGTATCTGTACTTTTACTCGAGTAACTATCTCTGTATCTGTACTTTTACTTGAGTAACTATCTCTGTATCTGTACTTTTACTTGAGTAACTCTTTCCCTCTGTATCTGTACTTTTACTCAAGTAACTCTTTATCTCTGTATCTGTACTTTTACTTGAGTAACTCTTTATCTCTGTATCTGTACTTTTACTCGAGTAACTCTCTGTATCTGTACTTTTACTTGAGTAACTCTCTGTATCTGTACTTTTACTTGAGTAACTCTCTGTATCTGTACTTTTACTTGAGTAACTCTTTATCTCTGTATCTGTACTTTTACTTGAGTAACTCTCTGTATCTGTACTTTTACTCAAGTAACTCTTTCCCTCTGTATCTGTACTTTTACTTGAGTAACTCTTTTATCTCTGTATCTGTATCTGTATTTTACTTGAGTAACTCTTTATCTCTGTATCTGTACTTTTACTCGAGTAACTCTTTATCTCTGTATCTGTCTGTACTTTTACTCGAGTAACTCTTTATCTCTGTATCTGTACTTTTACTCGAGTAACTCTTTATCTCTGTATCTGTACTTTTACTCGAGTAACTCTTTATCTCTGTATCTGTACTTTCACTTGAGTAACTCTTTATCTCTGTATCTGTACTTTTACTCGAGTAACTCTTTATCTCTGTATCTGTACTTTTACTCGAGTAACTATCTCTGTATCTGTACTTTTACTCGAGTAACTCTTTATCTCTGTATCTGTACTTTCACTTGAGTAACTCTTTATCTCTGTATCTGTACTTTTACTCGAGTAACTCTCTGTATCTGTACTTTTATTCGAGTAACAGTCTTGTTTATAGTAAATATCGTGGGACAGTGCAGTAAACGTCTCTTTTCTGTAATTTTTTTTCCTCGTTTCATTCTCACACTCGTCACATTATTAATCGAGTCATTCTAACTTTCGTTCGCCGCCGTGACTCTCGCCGCCGTGACTCTCGCCACCGTGACTCTCGCCGCCGTGACTCTCGCCGCTGTGACGCTGTGACTCTTCGCCGCTGTGACGCCGTGTCTAGCCGTGATAAATCCGTGATAAATCCGTGGTATAAAATGTGAGTTAAGTGTTGGATCTGATGAGGCTCCGTGTGGAATGTGTTTCTAAAAATGGGGAAATTGCTTTTGTCGACTCCGTGACCTTCTCCTCGGTTCAACTCGGCTCAGAGATTTGTCACGGCTGCAAATAATGTGGCTGCAAGTGTGAAAGTCCAGTGTGAGTCAAATAGCACGAGTACACAAATATACACAAATATACACAAATATACACAAATATACACACAGAAATACAAACATACACACTCAGACAAACACATACAGACGCAGAATATTCTTCCAAACGCAATTTTTTTTACTCTCTTCTACTCTCTTGTACTCTTACTTTTCCACCGTCTCTCAAAACTCTTTACATCGAGAAAACACTCACATTTATAAACCAGTGCATAAAACTCAACAAAACTCAAACACTTATTCACCTGGTTTAGACCTGGTTTAGTCCCAGTTTAGTCCTAATTTAGACCTGGTTTAGTCCCGGTTTAGTCCCAGTTTAGTCCCGATTTAGTCCTGGTTTAGTCCCAGTTTAGTCCCGATTTAGTCCTGGTTTAGTCCAGGTTTAGTCCTAATTTAGACCTGCTTTAGTCCCAGTTTAGTCCTGGTTTAGTCCCAGTTTAGTCCTGGTTTAGTCCCGGTTTAGTCCTGGATTAGACCTTAATAGTAACTAAGCATCAGCACAGTGAGGTAGCGATAACTAAAGAGCCTCTTTATCTGACAAACCTCCACCACCTCCACCACCTCCATCTTCTCCATCTTCTCCACTTTGTCATGATCAAACTGAGGTGTAGAAAAGGAGGTGGGTCCATAACGTTTCCTCCTTTTCAAACCATTGTTCTGAAGATACTTAATGAACCAATATGTGATTTATTAATTTTTTAATCATTGTTTTGATGTTTGAAATAAAAAAACAAACCAATAAATTTCCTTAAGAATAACACCAACATTATGAAGTATAAAGCACCACATAAAACATCATTTTATTTTTTATTTTTTATTTATTTATTTTTTCAATGCGGTGAAAGTGTGTTTGGTCGTTGGGAGTGTCGGGTTTAATTGTTGAGGACGATCTTGGTTCGCCTGGTGTGGATCTGTCGGCTCTGAGTCTGAACATTGGACGTGTTTTTCTCCAGAACTTTAGCCTCCTCTGCAGACGTCTCACACTGGACCTTCAGAGCTTGTTTTTCCTGCTCCAGAGTTTTGATTTTTGTCTCCAGTGTTGCTAAAGTTTCCTTAAACTCCTTGACGATGACTTGGACGCTTTCATAATGAAGACTCACTACTTCTTGCAGGGCCTGGTTTCTCTCTTGCTCCTCTCTCGTTTGATTTTGAAGAGCAGAAATCTCTTTTTTTCATCTCCTCCATGTCCGTTTCAGACTGAACCGTCTCCTCCAGAGCCTTGAAGATCTCCTCTTCCAGTTTGACGTTCCTCTTTTGCTCTTTTTCTAGGCTATTTTGAAGAACTTGGTCTTTGTTCTCATCTCCTCCATGTCCGTTTCAGACTGAACCATCTCCTCCAGAGCCTTGAAGACATCTTCTTCCAGTTTGTTGCTCCTCTCTTGCTCTTTTTGTAAAGCATTTTGAAGAACTTGGATCTTTGTTCTCAGCTCCTCCATGTCCTTCTCAACTTTTAAGCCTTTTCTGCTCTGACGATCTTTTAAACTTGTGCATCAGAGCTTGTTTTTCTCCTCCTGAACTTTCAAGAAACCATACTCCAGGTCTTTGCTCCTCTGTTTCTCCTCTTTGAGTTCATTTTGAAGAGCGTGAATGTCTTTCTTAAGCTCCTTCACGTTCTTCTGAGCTGTGACCTTCGCCTCCTCTGACCTCGCACTCAGAGCTTGTTTTTCCTGCTCCAGAGTTTTGATTTTTCTCTCCAGTGTTGCTAAAGTTTCCTTAAACTCCTTAACGATGACTTGGACGCTTTCATAATGAAGCCTCACTACTTCTTGCAGGGCCTGGTTTCTCTCTTGCTCTTCTCTTGTTTGATTTTGAAGAGCAGAAATCTCCTCTCTCATCTCCTCCATGTCCGTTTCAGACTCAACAATCTCCTCCTTAGCCTTGGAGAGATCATATTCCAGTTTGCGGGTCCTCGCTTGCTCTTTTTGTTGGGCATTTTGAAGAACTCGGATCTTTGTTCTCAGCTCCGCCATGTCCTTCTCAACTTTACGGCTCTCTTGCTCTGACGATCTCTTATACTTGTGCATCAGAGCTTTTTTCTCCTCCTGAACTTTCAAGAAACCATACTCCAGGTCTTTGCTCCTCTGTTTCTCCTCTTTGAGTTCATTTTGAAGAGCGTGAATGTGTTTCTTAAGCTCCTTCATGTTCTTCTGAGCTGTGACCTTCGCCTCCTCTGACCTCGCATTCAGAGCTTGTTTTTTCCTGCTCCAGAGTTTTGATTTCTTTCTGCCTCTAAAGTCACTAAGTTTCCTTAAATTCCTTGACAATGATTCGGGCGTTTTCATATTGAAGCCTCACTTCTTCTTGCAGGGCCTGGTTCTTCTCTTGCTCTTCTCTGGTTTGATTTTGAAGAGCAGAGATCTGCTTTCTCATCTCCTCCATGTTCATTTTTCAAGTGAACCTTCTCTTCCTCTGCAGACCTCCTCAGAGGTCCATCCCCTCTTGAAGCTTGTCCCCTCGTCTTGCAGACTCTGGCTTCTCTCCCTCTCGTCTTTCAGCTCAGTTTTTAGATCTGAAATCGTCTGCTCCTTCTCGACCAAAGCCTGTTTCTGCTCCTCTAGGCTTTTCTTACCAGAGGCGACTTTGTCTTCCAGCCTGGCAGTGGTCACTTTCAGCTGTCCATAGCTGATCTTCAGAGCGTCCTTCACCATTGTGAACTGCTCCCTCTCTCTCTCCATCTGATCCTGGAGGTTGTGGATCTTTGTGTCTTGGAGAGTGATGAGGGCGTTCATCTGAGTCCTCTCCTGCTCTAGACTCTGGTTCTGGAGTTTTGTCGTCTCCAGTTTCTCCCTCAAAGCTTCAGTGAGAAGTTTGGAGTGGTGCGTTTTGACGTCCATCTCTTTGTGGATGTCTCTGGAGGCGTCTAGCACCTCCTGGAGAGCGGCTCTGTGCTCGCTCTCCTTCTGCACCTCCTCCTGCAGACTCCTGTTCTTCTCCTCTGAAAGTCTCAGCTGTTGCATTAACTGCTGGACCAGGGCGTCCTGTGGCGCTGATTTCTCTTGAAGAGAGTTTCATCTTTGGAGCTTTGCTAAACACGTCCTCTCGTCAGTCGTTCAGGTGAGTTATGAGCTGACACTGGACAGGTATCAGTAACCTTACTTTTTGAGGAGTGATGTCACAAAGTGATGTCAGTGATGTCACTCATCACCACGGAGACGATGACATCACCACAGTGGAATTCAAGATTATATGAAAAACACAATTTAAATGTAAACAAAAAACATTTTAGAAATAATTTTAAAATAATAATAATAAAACTCATGGTTGTTGTAGAACATCTTATTAATTGTAAAAAAAGTTATTCAAATCATGATTTTCAGTCGTCTTTTTTTCATTTTTTTCCCCATAAACCACAACTTTTGTGATACACAGAACAGTGAGGCTGTGAAAAAAAAAATAATCCCACAAAACACTTTTAAAAACAACTGTCTCTGTGACAACAGTAAATGGTCAATTTTAGCAGTAAATAAACTGAACCTTCAGAGATTTTTGACGATATAAATGGTTATAATTCTTCACTTACACTTGAACTTATCACGACTTAAACTAGAGGAAGTAAAACTGAACAGTTTTTTAAGTGTCCACCATTTTGTGTTTGTCTCTGAACAGCCTGATCCAACAAACTTTAATAACTCAGAGATTTGTCACGGCTGCAAATAATGTGGCTGCAAGTGTGAAAGTCCAGTGTGAGTCAAATAGCACGAGTACACAAGTATACACAAGTATACACAAATATACACAAATATACACAAGTATACACAAATATACACAAATATACACAAATATACACACAGAAATACAAACATACACAGTCAGACAAACACATACAGACGCAGAATATTCTTCCAAACGCAATTTTTTTTACTCTCTTCTACTCTCTTGTACTTTTTTACTTTTCCACCGTCTCTCAAAACTCTTTACATCAAGAAAACACTCACATTTATAAACCAACTCAACAAAACTCAAACACTTATTCACCTGGTTTAGTCCTGGTTTAGACCTGGTTTAGTCCCAGTTTAGTCCCGATTTAGTCCTGGTTTAGTCCCGGTTTAGTCCCGGTTTAGTCCCGGTTTATTCCTAATTTAGACCTGGTTTAGTCCCAGTTTAGTCCTGGTTTAGTCCTGGATTAGACCTTAGTAGTAACTAAGCATCAGCACAGTGAGGTAGAGACTAAAAAGCCTCTTTATCTGACAAACCTCCACCACCTCCATCTTCTCCATCTTCTCCATCTTCTCCACTTTGTCATTTTCAAACTGAGGTGTAGAAAAGGAGGTGGGTCCATAACGTTTCCTCCTTTTCAGACCATTGTTCTGAAGATACTTAATGAACCAATATGTGATTTTTTTATATTTTTTTTTATCATTGTCGTGATGTTTGAAATAAAAAAAACAAACCAAATAATTTCCTTTAAGAATAACACCAACATCATGAAGTATAAAGCACCACATAAAACATCATTTTATTTTTTATTTTTTATTTATTTTTTCAATGCAGTGAAAGTGTGTTTGGAGGCCGTCGTTGGGAGTGTCGGGTTTAATTGTTGAGGACGATCTTGGTTCGCCTGGTGTGGATCTGTCGGCTCTGAGTCTGAACATTGGACGTTTTTTTCTCCAGAACTTTAGCCTCCTCTGCAGACGTCTCACACTGGACCTTCAGAGAGCTTGTTTTTTTCCTGCTCCAGAGTTTTGATTTTTGTCTCCAGTGTTGCTAAAGTTTCCTTAAACTCCTTAATGATGACTTGGACGCTTTCATAATGAAGACTCACTACTTCTTGCAGGGCCTGGTTTTCTCTCTTGCTCCTCTCTCGTTTGATTTTGAAGAGCAGAGATCTCTTTTTTCATCTCCTCCATGTCCGTTTCAGACTGAACCGTCTCCTCCCAAAGCCTTGAAGATCTCCTCTTCCAGTTTGACGTTCCTCTTTTGCTCTTTTTCTAGGCTATTTTGAAGAACTTGGGTCTTTGTTCTCATCTCCTCCATGTCTGTTTCAGACTGAACCATCTCCTCCAGAGCCTTGAAGACATCTTCTTCCAGTTTGTTGCTCCTCGCTTTGCTCTTTTTGTAAAGCATTTTGAAGAACTTGGATCTTTGTTCTCAGCTCCTCCATGTCCTTCTCAACTTTAAGCCTTTTTCTGCTCTCTGACGATCTTTTAAACTTGTGCATCAGAGCTTGTTTCTCCTCCTGAACTTTCAAGAAACCATACTCCAGGTCTTTGCTCCTCTGTTTCTCCTCTTTGAGTTCATTTTGAAGAGCGTGAATGTCTTTCTTAAGCTCCTTCACGTTCTTCTGAGCTGTGACCTTCGCCTCCTCTGACCTCACATTCAGAGCTTGTTTTTCCTGCTCCAGAGTTTTGATTTTTGTCTCCAGTGTTGCTAAAGTTTCCTTAAACTCCTTAACGATGACTTGGACGCTTTCATAATGAAGCCTCACTACTTCTTGCAGGGCCTGGTTTCTTTCTTGCTCCTCTCTTGTTTGGTTTTGAAGAGCAGAAATCTCCTCTCTCATCTCCTCCATGTCCGTTTCAGACTCAACAATCTCCTCTTTAGCCTTGGAGAGATCATATTCCAGTTTGCGGGTCCTCGCTTGCTCTTTTTGTTGGGCATTTTGAAGAACTCGGATCTTTGTTCTCAGCTCCGCCATGTCCTTCTCAACTTTACGGCTCTCTTGCTCTGACGATCTCTTATACTTGTGCATCAGAGCTTGCTTCTCCTCCTGAACTTTCAAGAAACCATACTCCAGGTCTTTGCTCCTCTGTTTCTCCTCTTTGAGTTCATTTTGAAGAGCGTGAATGTGTTTCTTAAGCTCCTTCATGTTCTTCTGAGCTGTGACCCTCGTCTCCTCTGACCTCGCATTCAGAGCTTGTTTTTCCTGCTCCAGAGTTTTGATTTCTGCCTCTAAAGTCACTAAAGTTTCCTTAAATTCCTTGACAATGATTCGGGCGTTTTCATATTGAAGCCTCACTTCTTCTTGCAGGGCCTGGTTCTTCTCTTGCTCTTCTCTGGTTTGATTTTGAAGAGCAGAGATCTGCTTTCTCATCTCCTCCATGTTCATTTCAAAGTGAACCTTCTCTTCCTCTGCAGACCTCCTCAGAAGGTCCATCCCCTCTTGAAGCTTGTCCACCTCGTCTTGCAGACTCTGGCTTCTCTCCCTCTCGTCTTTCAGCTCAGTTTTTAGATCTGAAATCGTCTGCTCCTTCTCGACCAAAGCCTGTTTCTGCTCCTCTAGGCTTTTCTTACCAGAGGCGACTTTGTCTTCCAGCCTGGCAGTGGTCACTTTGAGCTGTCCATAGCTGATCTTCAGAGCGTCCTTCACCATTGTGAACTGCTCCCTCTCTCTCTCCATCTGATCCTGGAGGTTGTGGATCTTTGTGTCTTGGAGAGTGATGAGGGCGTTCATCTGAGTCCTCTCCTGCTCTAGACTCTGGTTCTGGAGTTTTGTCGTCTCCAGTTTCTCCCTCAAAGCTTCAGTGAGAAGTTTGGAGTGGTGCGTTTTGACGTCCATCTCTTTGTGGATGTCTCTGGAGGCGTCTAGCACCTCCTGGAGAGCGGCTCTGTGCTCGCTCTCCTTCTGCACCTCCTCCTGCAGACTCCTGTTCTTCTCCTCTGAAAGTCTCAGCTGTTGCATTAACTGCTGGACCAGGGCGTCCTGTGGCGCTGGATTTCTCTTGAAGAGTTTCATCTTTGGAGCTTTGCTAAACACGTCCTCTCGTCAGTCGTTCAGGTGAGTTATGAGCTGACACTGGACAGGTATCAGTAACCTTACTTTTTGAGGAGTGATGTCACAAAGTGATGTCAGTGATGTCACTCATCACCACGGAGACGATGACATCACCACAGTGGAATTCAAGATTATATGAAAAACACAATTTAAATGTAAACAAAAAACATTTTAGAAATAATTTTAAAATAATAATAATAAAACTCATGGTTGTTGTAGAACATCTTATTAATTGTAAAAAAGTTTATTCAAATCATGATTTTCAGTCGTCTTTTCATTTTTTCCCCCATAAACCACAACTTTTGTGATACACAGAACAGTGAGGCTGTGAAAACAAAAAAATAATCCCACAAAACACTTTTAAAAACAACTGTCTCTGTGACAACAGTAAATGGTCAATTTTAGCAGTAAATAAACTGAACCTTCAGAGATTTTTGACGATATAAACGGTTTTAATTCTTCACTTACACTTGAACTTATCACGACTTAAACTAGAGGAAGTAAAACTGACCTGTTTTTTTAAGTGTCCACCATTTTGTGTTTGTCTCTGAACAGCCTGATCCAACAAACTTTAATAACTCACAGATTTGTCACGGCTGCAAATAATGTGTCTGCAAGTGTGAAAGTCCAGTGTGTCAAATGAGTCAAATATAGCACGAGTACACAAGTATACACAAATACAAGTACACAAATATACACAAATATACACAAGTATACACACAGAAATACAAACATACACAGTCAGACAAACACATTCAGACGCAGAATATTCTTCCAAACGCATTTTTTTTACTCTCTTCTACTCTCTTGTTCTCTTTTACTTTTCCACCGTCTCTCAAAACTCTTTACATCAAGAAAACACTCACATTTATAAACCAACTCAACAAAACTCAAACACTTATTCACCTGGTTTAGACCTGGTTTAGTCCCGGTTTAGTCCTGGTTTAGTCCCGGTTTAGTCCTGGTTTAGTCCTGGTTTAGTCCCGGTTTAGTCCCGGTTTAGTCCTGGTTTAGTCCTGGTTTAGTCCCGGTTTAGTCCTGGATTAGACCTTAGTAGTAACTAAGCATCAGCACAGTGAGGTAGCGATAACTAAAGAGCCTCTTTATCTGACAAACCTCCACCAGTGACCTCCACCACCTCCATCTTCTCCATCTTCTCCATCTTCTCCATCTTCTCCCTTCTTCTCCATCTTCTCCATCTTCTCCACTTTGTCATTATCAAACTGAGGTGTAGAAAAGGAGGTGGGTCCATAACGTTTCCTCCTTTTCAGACCATTGTTCTGAAGATACTTAATGAACCAATATGTGATTTTTTTTTTTTTTTTTATCATTGTCGTGATGTTTGAAATAAAAAAACAAACCAATAAATTTCCTTTAAGAATAACACCAACATCATGAAGTATAAAGCACCACATAAAACATCATTTTATTTTTTATTTTTTATTTATTTTTTCAATGCAGTGAAAGTGTGTTTGGTCGTTGGGAGTGTCGGGTTTAATTGTTGAGGACGATCTTGGTTCGCCTGGTGTGGATCTGTCGGCTCTGAGTCTGAACATTGGACGTGTTTTTCTCCAGAACTTTGGCCTCCTCTGCAGACGTCTCACACTGGACCTTCAGAGCTTGTTTTTTTTCCTGCTCCAGAGTTTTGATTTTTGTCTCCAGTGTTGCTAAAGTTTCCTTAAACTCCTTAACGATGACTTGGACGCTTTCATAATGAAGACTCACTTCTTCTTGCAGGGCCTGGTTTCTCTCTTGCTCCTCTCTCGTTTGATTTTGAAGAGCAGAAATCTCCTTTTTTCATCTCCTCCATGTCCGTTTCAGACTGAACCGTCTCCTCCAGAGCCTTGAAGATCTCCTCTTCCAGTTTGACGTTCCTCTTTTGCTCTTTTTCTAGGCTATTTTGAAGAACTTGGGTCTTTGTTCTCATCTCCTCCATGTCTGTTTCAGACTGAACCATCTCCTCCAGAGCCTTGAAGACATCTTCTTCCAGTTTGTTGCTCCTCTTGCTTGCTCTTTTGTAAAGCATTTTTGAAGAACTTGGGTCTTTGTTCTTCTCATCTCCTCCATGTCCGTTTCAGACTGAACCATCTCCTCCAGAGCCTTGAAGACATCTTCTTCCAGTTTGTTGCTCCTCTCTTGCTCTTTTTGTAAAGCATTTTGAAGAACTTGGATCTTTGTTCTCAGCTCCTCCATGTCCTTTCAACTTTAAGCCTTTTCTGCTCTGACGATCTTTTAAACTTGTGCATCAGAGCTTGCTTCTCCTCCTGAACTTTCAAGAAACCATACTCCAGGTCTTTGCTCCTCTGTTTCTCCTCTTTGAGTTCATTTTGAAGAGCGTAAATGTCTTTCTTAAGCTCCTTCACGTTCTTCTGAGCTGTGACCTTCGCCTCCTCTCTGACCTCGCACTCAGAGCTTGTTTTTCCTGCTCCAGAGTTTTGATTTTTGTCTCCAGTGTTGCTAAAGTTTCCTTAAACTCCTTAACGATGACTTGGACGCTTTCATAATGAAGCCTCACTACTTCTTGCAGGGCCTGGTTTCTTCTTTCTTGCTCCTCTCTTGTTTGATTTTGAAGAGCAGAAATCTCCTCTCTCATCTCCTCCATGTCCATTTCAGACTCAACAATCTCCTCCTTAGCCTTGGAGAGATCATATTCCAGTTTGCGGGTCCTCGCTTGCTCTTTTTGTTGGGCATTTTGAAGAACTCGGATCTTTGTTCTCAGCTCCGCCATGTCCTTCTCAACTTTACGGCTCTCTTGCTCTGACGATCTCTTATACTTGTGCATCAGAGCTTGCTTCTCCTCCTGAACTTTCAAGAAACCATACTCCAGGCCTTTGCTCCTCTGTTTCTCCTCTTTGAGTTCATTTTGAAGAGCGTGAATGTCTTTCTTAAGCTCCTTCATGTTCTTCTGAGCTGTGACCCTCGTCTCCTCTGACCTCGCATTCAGAGCTTGTTTTTCCTGCTCCAGAGTTTTGATTTCTGCCTCTAAAGTCACTAAAGTTTCCTTAAATTCCTTGACAATGATTCGGGCGTTTTCATATTGAAGCCTCACTTCTTCTTGCAGGGCCTGGTTTCTCTCTTGCTCTTCTCTGGTTTGATTTTGATGAGCTGAGATCTGCTTTCTCATCTCCTCCATGTTCATCTCAAAGTGAACCTTCTCTTCCTCTGCAGACCTCCTCAGAAGGTCCATCCCCTCTTGAAGCTGGTCCACCTCGTCTTGCAGACTCTGGCTTCTCTCCCTCTCGTCTTTCAGCTCAGTTTTTAGATCTGAAATCGTCTGCTCCTTCTCGACCAAAGCCTGTTTCTGCTCCTCTAGGCTTTTCTTACCAGAGGCGACTTTGTCTTCCAGCCTGGCAGTGGTCACTTTCAGCTGTCCATAGCTGATCTTCAGAGCGTCCTTCACCATTGTGAACTGCTCCCTCTCTCTCTCCATCTGATCCTGGAGGTTGTGGATCTTTGTGTCTTGGAGAGTGATGAGGGCGTTCATCTGAGTCCTCTCCTGCTCTAGACTCTGGTTCTGGAGTTTTGTCGTCTCCAGTTTCTCCCTCAAAGCTTCAGTGAGAAGTTTGGAGTGGTGCGTTTTGACGTCCATCTCTTTGTGGATGTCTCTGGAGGCGTCTAGCACCTCCTGGAGAGCGCTCTCTGTGCTCGCTCTCCTTCTGCACCTCCTCCTGCAGACTCCTGTTCTTCTCCTCTGAAAGTCTCAGCTGTTGCATTAACTGCTGGACCAGGGCGTCCTGTGGTGCTGGATTTCTCTTGAAGAGTTTCATCTTTGGAGCTTTGCTAAACACGTCCTCTCGTCAGTTGTTCAGGTGAGTTATGAGCTGACACTGGACAGGTATCAGTAACCTTACTTTTTGAGGAGTGATGTCATAGTGATGTCACAAAGTGATGTCAGTGATGTCACTCATCACCACGGAGACGATGACATCACCACAGTGGAATTCAAGATTATATGAAAAAACACAATTTAAATGTAAACAAAATACATTTTAGAAATATTTTTTAAATAATAATAATAAAACTCATGGTTGTTGTTGTAGAACATCTTATTAATTGTAAAAAAGTTTATTCAAATCATGATTTTCAGTCATCTTTTCATTTTTTTTTCCATAAACCACAACTTTTGTGATTCACAGAACAGTGAGGCTGTGAAAACAAAAAAATAATCCCCCAAAACACTTTTAAAAACAACTGTCTCTGTGACAACAGTAAATGGTCAATTTCAGCAGTAAATAAACTGAACCTTCAGAGATTTTTGAGAATATAAACGGTTTTAATTCTTCAGTTACACTTGAACTTATCACGACTTAAACTAGAGGAAGTAAAAATGACCTAATTTTTAAAAATAGTGTTTTCTAAGTGTCATCATTTTGTGTTTGTCTGTGAACAGCCTGATCCAACTCACTTTACAGAACATTAAAATTTAGACCTGGTTTAGTCCCAGTTTAGTCCCGGTTTAGTCCTGGTTTAGTCTCGGTTTAGTCCTGGATTAGACCTTAGTAGTAACTAAGCATCAGCACAGTGAGGTAGAGACTAAAAAGCCTCTTTATATGACAAACCTCCACCACCTCCATCTTCTCCATCTTCTCCATCTTCTCCATCTCCTCCATCTTCTCCATCTTCTCCATCTTCTCCATCTTCTCCATCTTCTCCATCTCCTCCATCTTCTCCATCTTCTCATCTTCATCTTCTCCACTTTGTCATTATCAAACTGAGGTGTAGAAAAGGAGGTGGGTCCATAACGTTTCCTGCTTTTCAAACCATTGTTCTGAAGATACTTAATGAACCAATATGTGATTTATTTATTTTTTAATCATTGTTGTGATGTTTGAAATAAAAAAACAAACCAATAAATTTCCTTTAAGAATAACACCAACATCATGAAGTATAAAGCACCACATAAAACATCATTTTATTTTTTATTTTTTATTTATTTTTTCAATGCAGTGAAAGTGTGTTTGGTCGTTGGGAGTGTCGGGTTTAATTGTTGAGGACGATCTTCGTTCGCCTGGTGTGGATCTGTCGGCTCTGAGTCTGAACATTGGACGTGTTTTTTCTCCAGAACTTTAGCCTCCTCTGCAGACGTCTCACACTGGACCTTCAGAGCTTTTTTTTCCTGCTCCAGAGTTTTTTTGATTTTTGTCTCCAGTGTTGCTAAAGTTTCCTTAAACTCCTTAACGATGACTTGGACGCTTTCATAATGAAGACTCACTACTTCTTGCAGGGCCTGGTTTCTCTCTTGCTCCTCTCTCGTTTGATTTTGAAGAGCAGAAATCTCCTTTTTCATCTCCTCCATGTCCGTTTCAGACTGAACCGTCTCCTCCAGAGCCTTGAAGATCTCCTCTTCCAGTTTTGACGTTCCTCTTTTGCTCTTTTTCTAGGCTATTTTGAAGAACTTTGGGTCTTTGTTCTCATCTCCTCCATGTCTGTTTCAGACTGAACCATCTCCTCCAGAGCCTGAAGACATCTTCTTCCAGTTTGTTGCTCCTCTCTTGCTCTTTTTGTAAAGCATTTTGAAGAACTTGGATCTTTGTTCTCAGCTCCTCCATGTCCTTCTCAACTTTAAGCCTTTTCTGCTCTGACGATCTTTTAAACTTGTGCATCAGAGCTTGTTTCTCCTCCTGAACTTTCAAGAAACCATACTCCAGGTCTTTGCTCCTCTGTTTCTCCTCTTTGAGTTCATTTTGAAGAGCGTGAATGTCTTTCTTAAGCTCCTTCACGTTCTTCTGAGCTGTGACCTTCGCCTCCTCTGACCTCACATTCAGAGCTTGTTTTTCCTGCTCCAGAGTTTTGATTTTTCTCTCCAGTGTTGCTAAAGTTTCCTTAAACTCCTTAACGATGACTTGGACGCTTTCATAATGAAGCCTCACTACTTCTTGCAGGGCCTGGTTTCTTTCTTGCTCCTCTCTTGTTTGATTTTGAAGAGCAGAAATCTCCTCTCTCATCTCCTCCATGTCCGTTTCAGACTCAACAATCTCTTTCTTAGCCTTGGAGAGATCATATTCCAGTTTGCGGGTCCTCGCTTGCTCTTTTTGTTGGGCATTTTGAAGAACTCGGATCTTTGTTCTCAGCTCCGCCATGTCCTTCTCAACTTTACGGCTCTCTTGCTCTGACGATCTCTTATACTTGTGCATCAGAGCTTGCTTCTCCTCCTGAACTTTCAAGAAACCATACTCCAGGTCTTTGCTCCTCTGTTTCTCCTCTTTGAGTTCATTTTGAAGAGCGTGAATGTCTTTCTTAAGCTTCTTCACGTTCTTCTGAGCTGTGACCCTCGTCTCCTCTGACCTCGCATTCAGAGCTTGTTTTTCCTTCTCCAGAGTTTTGATTTCTGCCTCTAAAGTCACTAAAGTTTCCTTAAATTCCTTGACAATGATTCGGACGTTTTCATATTGAAGCCTCACTTCTTGTTGCAGGGCCTGGTTCTTCTCTTGCTCTTCTCTGGTTTGATTTTGATGAGCTGAGATCTGCTTTCTCATCTCCTCCATGTTCATCTCAAAGTGAACCTTCTCTTCCTCTGCAGACCTCCTCAGAAGGTCCATCCCCTCTTGAAGCTTGTCCACCTCGTCTTGCAGACTCTGGCTTCTCTCCCTCTCGTCTTTCAGCTCAGTTTTTAGATCTGAAATCGTCGTCTGCTCCTTCTCGACCAAAGCCTGTTTCTGCTCCTCTAGGCTTTTCTTACCAGAGGCGACTTTGTCTTCCAGCCTGGCAGTGGTCACTTTCAGCTGTCCATAGCTGATCTTCAGAGCGTCCTTCACCATTGTGAACTGCTCCCTCTCTCTCTCCATCTGATCCTGGAGGTTGTGGATCTTTGTGTCTTGGAGAGTGATGAGGGCGTTCATCTGAGTCCTCTCCTGCTCTAGACTCTGGTTCTGGAGTTTTGTCGTCTCCAGTTTCTCCCTCAAAGCTTCAGTGAGAAGTTCGGAGTGGTGCGTTTTGACGTCCATCTCTTTGTGGATGTCTCTGGAGGCGTCTAGCACCTCCTGGAGAGCGGCTCTGTGCTCGCTCTCCTTCTGCACCTCCTCCTGCAGACTCCTGTTCTTCTCCTCTGAAAGTCTCAGCTGTTGCATTAACTGCTGGACCAGGGCGTCCTGTGGTGCTGGATTTCTCTTGAAGAGTTTCATCTTTGGAGCTTTGCTAAACACGTCCTCTCGTCAGTTGTTCAGGTGAGTTATGAGCTGACACTGGACAGGTATCAGTAACCTTACTTTTTGAGGAGTGATGTCATAGTGATGTCACAAAGTGATGTCAGTGATGTCACTCATCACCACGGAGACGATGACATCACCACAGTGGAATTCAAGATTATATGAAAAACACAATTTAAATGTAAACAAAATACATTTTAGAAATATTTTTTAAATAATAATAATAAAACTCATGGTTGTTGTAGAACATCTTATTAATTGTAAAAAAGTTTATTCAAATCATGATTTTCAGTCGTCTTTTTTTTTTTTTCCCCCATAAACCACAACTTTTGTGATACACAGAACAGTGAGGCTGTGAAAACAAAAAATAATCCCACAAAACACTTTTAAAAAACAACTGTCTCTGTGACAACAGTAAATGGTCAATTTCAGCAGTAAATAAACTGAACCTTCAGAGATTTTTTGAGAATATAAACGTTTTAATTCTTCAGTTACACTTGAACTTATCACGACTTAAACTAGAGGAAGTAAAATGACCTAATTTTTAAAAATAGTGTTTTCTAAGTGTCATCATTTTGTGTTTGTCTGTGAACAGCCTGATCCAACTCACTTTACAGAACATTAAAATTTAGACCTGGTTTAGTCCCAGTTTAGTCCCGGTTTAGTCCTCGTTTAGTCTCGGTTTAGTCCTGGATTAGACCTTAGTAGTAACTAAGCATCAGCACAGTGAGGTAGAGACTAAAAAGCCTCTTTATATGACAAACCTCCACCACCTCCATCTTCTCCATCTCCTCCATCTTCTCCATCTTCTCCATCTTCTCCATCTCCTCCATCTTCTCCATCTTCTCCATCTCCTCCATCTTCTCCATCTTCTCCATCTTCTCCACTTTGTCATTATCAAACTGAGGTGTAGAAAAGGAGGTGGGTCCATAACGTTTCCTGCTTTTCAGACCATTGTTCTGAAGATACTTAATGAACCAATATGTGATTTATTTATTTTTTAATCATTCTTTTGATGTTTGAAATAAAAAAACAAACCAATAAATTTCCTTTAAGAATAACACCAACATTATGAAGTATAAAGCACCACATAAAACATCATTTTATTTTTTATTTTTTATTATTTTTTTTCAATGCAGTGAAAGTGTGTTTGGTCGTTGGGAGTGTCGGGTTTAATTGTTGAGGACGATCTTGGTTCGCCTGGTGTGGATCTGTCGGCTCTGAGTCTGAACATTGGACGTGTTTTTCTCCAGAACTTTAGCCTCCTCTGCAGACGTCTCACACTGGACCTTCAGAGCTTGTTTTTCCTGCTCCAGAGTTTTGATTTTTGTCTCCAGTGTTGCTAAAGTTTCCTTAAACTCCTTAATGATGACTTGGACGCTTTCATAATGAAGACTCACTACTTCTTGCAGGGCCTGGTTTCTCTCTTGCTCCTCTCTCGTTTGATTTTGAAGAGCAGAAATCTCCTTTTTCATCTCCTCCATGTCCGTTTCAGACTGAACCGTCTCCTCCAGAGCCTTGAAGATCTCCTCTTCCAGTTTGACGTTCCTCTTTTGCTCTTTTTCTAGGCTATTTTGAAGAACTTGGGTCTTTGTTCTCATCTCCTCCATGTCCGTTTCAGACTGAACCATCTCCTCCAGAGCCTTGAAGACATCTTCTTCCAGTTTGTTGCTCCTCTCTTGCTCTTTTTGTAAAGCATTTTGAAGAACTTGGGTCTTTGTTCTCAGCTCCTCCATGTCCTTCTCAACTTTAAGCCTTTTCTGCTCTGACGATCTTTTAAACTTGTGCATCAGAGCTTGTTTCTCCTCCTGAACTTTCAAGAAACCATACTCCAGGTCTTTGCTCCTCTGTTTCTCCTCTTTGAGTTCATTTTGAAGAGCGTAAATGTCTTTCTTAAGCTCCTTCACGTTCTTCTGAGCTGTGACCTTCGCCTCCTCTGACCTCGCACTCAGAGCACGTTTTTCCTGCTCCAGAGTTTTGATTTTTGTCTCCAGTGTTGCTAAAGTTTCCTTAAACTCCTTAACGATGACTTGGACGCTTTCATAATGAAGCCTCACTACTTCTTGCAGGGCCTGGTTTCTTTCTTGCTCCTCTCTTGTTTGGTTTTGAAGAGCAGAAATCTCCTCTCTCATCTCCTCCATGTCCATTTCAGACTCAACAATCTCTTTCTTAGCCTTGGAGAGATCATATTCCAGTTTGTTGCTCCTCTCTTGCTCTTTTTGTTGGGCATTTTGAAGAACTCGGATCTTTGTTCTCAGCTCCGCCATGTCCTTCTCAACTTTACGGCTCTCTTGCTCTGACGATCTCTTATACTTGTGCATCAGAGCTTGCTTCTCCTCCTGAACTTTCAAGAAACCATACTCCAGGTCTTTGCTCCTCTGTTTCTCCTCTTTGAGTTCATTTTGAAGAGCGTAAATGTGTTTCTTAAGCTCCTTCATGTTCTTCTGAGCCGTGACCCTCATCTCCTCTGACCTCACATTCAGAGCTTGTTTTTCCTGCTCCAGAGTTTTGATTTCTGCCTCTAAAGTCACTAAAGTTTCCTTAAATTCTTTGACAATGATTCGGACGTTTTCATATTGAAGCCTCACTTCTTGTTGCAGGGCCTGGTTCTTCTCTTGCTCTTCTCTGGTTTGATTTTGAAGAGCAGAGATCTGCTTTCTCGTCTCCTCCATGTTCATCTCAAAGTGAACCTTCTCTTCCTCTGCAGACCTCCTCAGAAGGTCCATCCCCTCTTGAAGCTGGTCCACCTCGTCTTGCAGACTCTGGCTTCTCTCCCTCTCGTCTTTCAGCTCAGTTTTTAGATCTGAAATCGTCTGCTCCTTCTCGACCAAAGCCTGTTTCTGCTCCTCTAGGCTTTTCTTACCAGATGCGACTTTGTCTTCCAGCCTGGCAGTGGTCACTTTCAGCTGTCCATAGCTGATCTTCAGAGCGTCCTTCACCATTGTGAACTGCTCCCTCTCTCTCTCCATCTGATCCTGGAGGTTGTGGATCTTTGTGTCTTGGAGAGTGATGAGGGCGTTCATCTGAGTCCTCTCCTGCTCTAGACTCTGGTTCTGGAGTTTTGTCGTCTCCAGTTTCTCCCTCAAAGCTTCAGTGAGAAGTTTGGAGTGGTGCGTTTTGACGTCCATCTCTTTGTGGATGTCTCTGGAGGCGTCTAGCACCTCCTGGAGAGCGGCTCTGTGCTCGCTCTCCTTCTGCACCTCCTCCTGCAGACTCCTGTTCTTCTCCTCTGAAAGTCTCAGCTGTTGCATTAACTGCTGGACCAGGGCGTCCTGTGGCGCTGGATTTCTCTTGAAGAGTTTCATCTTTGGAGCTTTGCTAAACACGTCCTCTCGTCGTCAGTCGTTCAGGTGAGTTATGAGCTGACACTGGACAGGTATCAGTAACCTTACTTTTTGAGGAGTGATGTCATAGTGATGTCACAAAGTGATGTCAGTGATGTCACTCATCACCACGGAGACGATGACATCACCACAGTGGAATTCAAGATTATATGAAAAACACAATTTAAATGTAAACAAAATACATTTTAGAAATATTTTAAAATAATAATAATAAAACTCATGGTTGTTGTAGAACATCTTATTAATCGTAAAAAAGTTTATTCAAATCATGATTTTCAGTCGTCTTTTCATTTTTTTCCCCATAAACCACAACTTTTGTGATACACAGAACAGTGAGGCTGTGAAAACAAAAAAATAATCCCCCAAAACACTTTTAAAAACAACTGTCTCTGTGACAACAGTAAATGGTCAATTTTAGCAGTAAATAAACTGAACCTTCAGAGATTTTTGACGATATAAACGGTTTTAATTCTTCACTTACACTTGAACTTATCACGACTTAAACTAGAGGAAGTAAAACTGACCTGTTTTTTAAGTGTCCACCATTTTGTGTTTGTCTGTGAACAGCCTGATCCAACAAACTTTAATAACTCAGAGATTTGTCACGGCTGCAAATAATGTGTCTGCAAGTGTGAAAGTCCAGTGTGAGTCAAATAGCACGAGTACACAAGTATACACAAGTATACACAAGTATACACAAATATACACACAGAAATACAAACATACACAGTCAGACAAACACATTCAGATGCAGAATATTCTTCCAAACGCCAATTTTGTTACTATTATTTACTGTTTTCGAGGTTTGAACTTTTGCCGTTCTTTTGTGACACTTTTCCACCGTCTCTCAAAACTCTTTACATCAAGAAAACACTCACACACACACACACACACACACACACACACACACACACACACTCACACTCACACTCACACTCACACTCACACACACATGTGGGATCAATAATAAGAGACAGTCACTGTTAATATTACGTTTGTACAATTGGAATACTTTAGAATAGACCACCCACCCACTGTATATTTTTCACTATTTTATTATCACATTACAATATTTGGACATTTTTATTTTTGGTAATTTTGTGCACATAAAGCAAAGTAAAATAGTGTTTTTGGTCAGGAGATAAGCAGACGACTCACGCAGGCAGGTGAAGGCAACTGGTGGGGGCCTCGCTGGTCCTAATTGAAAAGTGTGCTCAGACGTGAATGGCGGGGTCACAGAATGGTCTCTTGTATTTGAGTGCATACGGCAATTAAAGGAAGAAAATACCAAACTCTCTCAAGCTCCTTTTTCCGACCAAATGTGCTACAAATCTTGGGGGCTCGTCCGGGATGGAGAAAGACTTCTGAGAGTGTCTTTCCGCCGCCGAAGCACCGAACAACTTTCCTGTTGACGGCCACGCGCATTCACGAGGGAGGCGCGGCACCGTGACGCACGGCAAAAATGAGTCTCGAAGAGTTAGCGGAGCAAGTGTCACAGCAGCTCTGGGCGCTGAAGCTGGATGAGCTCAAAGAGGTGAGCGCGCGTGTGCTAAAGTTGACTACCGACATGCCGCGACCAAACGGGCAGTTATTAAAGTCATCATAGACTCAATAGACAATGCAATTGAAAACGAGGAAAGTGAAGTGGCAGAACAATATCTGAACATGTTGCTAAGTTTAACCAAAACGGGCACAAGTCTAACCAATGCATCTGAAGCAGAAAATATTGAGGAAAGAACGACTGGAGTGCCAATCATACATCAAGCACCTGTCAATGAAACTCAAAGGCTAAGTGATAGAGTAAGCATCCTTTCTCTACAAAATGAGCCCTCTGTCCATACAAACACAAGTTTGCCTACAAACAGGCTCCAAGAAGTCACAATCAGAAAGAGAATCAAAATAAGTGGCCAGATTGGGGAAAAGGGACAGAAAGATAAGCTCTCATTCACAAATCTCATGCACCAGATTGAAAGAGGCTTAGTTAAAGGGCACAGTGAAGATGAAGTGGTTGAAGCTGTTGTCAAAGCCATTAGCCCAGGTTTGAGTTTACGAGACATGCTTGAAGTTAAAAGTGACCTCACATTATCACAGCTAAAGACTATATTAAAGGGGCACTTTAAAGAGGACAGTTCAATGGACTTGTATCACAAACTAGTCAATGTCACCCAAGACAGTCGTGAATCTCCCCAAAACTTTCTTTTTAGGGCAATAGAGCTTAAAGAGAGACTTTTCCTAGCATCTAAAGAGTCAGGCTCAGATAATCAGTACAGCCCAGAAGTGATCCAAAGAAAGTTTCTGAGGTCAGTCAGCACTGGACTTATAAGTGATCACATTAAGTTTCAGCTAAAGCCTTATTTAGATGATCCTACAGTAACGGATGAGATTCTCATTGATAAACTGAATGAAGCGGCTAGTGTAGAGTCAGAGCGTCAGTCCAAACAGCGCAAAAATGCTGTAACAGAGCTCCAAAAGTAAATGAGCTGCAGGCAGAAGCACAAGCAGGACAGACTCAAAGCAAAACTGTTTCTGAAATGAGAGTAGGAGTACAGGACCAAGCTGAAGTTGTCAAACCAAAGGCACGCAAAGCTCCAGCACCTTCCAGCTCTCGAGATACTGAGTTGTATGAAACAGTGAATTTGCTCAGAGAGGAAATGGCGGACATAAAGAAAAATCTGCAGGACCATCAGCAGCGTACCACTCCAAGTTTCAAGCGCACTCAGCGAAGGGCGTGCAAAGCATGTGAAGAAAGTGGGCAAAGTAATCACTGTGAACACTGTTTCAAATGTGGATTATCAGGACACTTTTCAAGGGGGTGCAGAGGAACACGGAGTGCTGCTAACCGGTCAGAGACAGTACATGTTAAACCCCACAAGGTGGCGCCATCCACTCTTTCCCCAAAGAAATCCCTTGAGTCTGAAAACAAAATGCAAGAGCTACTGTTGGACAGAATTAAACAGCTTGAAGCTCAGCTGGAAAACAGTAACAAAACACACCAAGGGGTGAGTGCCACTTATGCAGATCCAATGTCCTCACGCCGCCATGCTAAACTTCACGCCCTCATTGGCAGAAAGTGTCTGGTAGACTGTTGTTTTGAGGGAGTATCTACAAAAGCGCTATGGGACACTGGTTCGCAAGTAACCATCATCAATGAGAGCTGGCGTAGTACTTACCTGCCTCACACTGTGACTCGCAACCTGCAAGAGCTTCTGGGGAAAATGAAACTTTAGTTGGTAAGGCAGCAAACCAAACACAGTCATTCCTTTCTCTGGCTGGGTTGAGTTAAAGTTTAGGCTCAATACATCAAACCAGGGTGCACAAGAACTGTTAGCTCCAGTTTTGATTTCAAATGAGCCAGGTGTTGCGGAGCCACCAATAATTGGCTATAACATAATTGAACAGTTAGTCAAAAATGGGATGGAGCAATACCCAGAGTTCACCTCAGCAGCTGTGCAGGAGGCATTCTCACTTGATTGTGCAAAGACTGAAATATTCATTCAGCTAGTTACGAAAAAAGATGACATGAGGGAGGGGATAGTGAGAGTAGGACAGCCGAGAGTAACTATTCCCCCAGGTCAAACACAGTTGGTCAAGTGCAGTGTACGCAGATATCCTTGTGCAGCAGAACAAGATGCTTTATTTGAACCAGTAGATAGCTCAAAGTGGCCTGAAGGACTAACTCTATCTGAAACAGTAATAAGTGTACACAAGGGAGGCTGGTCTAAAGTGTCTATTCCAGTTTCTAATGAGAGCAGTCATGACATTACTCTAACATCCCGTACTGTGTTGGGCCAACTCCAACAAGTTAAAGCTATCTATCCAGCTCATGCACAACCTTTGCAGACTGAGCGACATGAGAACACTTGCTGCACCAAAACCAAGAGTCAAAAGTACAGTGTAAGCCCCGCTCAAGAGCAGAACAAGGAACTGTGGGATCCACCAGTGGCTCTCGACCATCTGACACCCGAGCAGCAAGACAAGGTACGTGCAGTATTAAGAGAAGAGTGTCAAGCTTTTTCAAAAGGGGATCAAGATGTTGGCTGTATCCCGTCACTCAAACTAAAGATCCGACTTAAAGACACAACTCCTGTAACACGCACGTACACCTCAGTACCCAAACCACTTCACAAAGAGGTGAAGGAATATTTGGAGGACCTTCTGAATAGAGGATGGATACAAAAGTCTCGCTCTCCTTATTCCTCACCACTGGTGTGTGTTCGCAAAAAGGATGGGACATTGCGACTGTGTGTGGATTATAGAGAACTAAACCTTAAGTCCATACCAGATAGACACCCCATTCCCCGTGTGCAAGACATCCTAAACAGCTTATGTGGCAGTGCCTGGTTTTCTGTGCTAGACCAGGGGAAGGCTTACCACCAAGGGTTCCTGGAGGAGGAGAGCCGACCCCTCACCGCCTTCATAACACCGTGGGGCCTGTATGAGTGGGTCAGGATCCCCTTTGGCCTTTCCTCAGCCCCTGCAGAGTTCCAGCGCAGCATGGAGGAGTGTCTTGCAGGTTTGAGAGATGAAACATGTCAGCCATATTTGGACGATAACCTTGTACACAGTAAAACATTTGAGGACCATTTACAAGATCTGAGAGCAGTGCTGTGCCGATATCAGCAGCATGGTGTCAAGCTAACCCCGAAAAAGTGCGAAGTTTTTCAAAAACAAAGTTAAATTTCTGGGGGAAGATTGTGTCTAAAGATGGGGTATACTATGGATCCAAGTGAGTTGGCACCTGTGCAAGCGCTCAAAGACCGTAAACCTATAAATGTTGGAGAACTCAGAAAGATTTTAGGGTTCATATCCTACTATCGCCCCTATATCCAGAACTTCTCACGTATTGCCAGACCATTGTACAGTTTGCTGTCAGCTGAAGGCACACCCAAGGTCTCCACGCAAAAGCTCACAACAAAAAGACCCAGCAGAAAACAAAACAAGACAAATCAGTTGCCCTCAAGCCAGCCTATTACATGGACTGAGCAGCATCAGAGTGTGCTTTGTGAACTCATTGACCACCTCTTGCACCCTCCAATACTAGGCTACCCTGACTTTGAGAAACCGTTTGTGCTGCACTGTGATGCGTCTCAAGAAGGCCTTGGGGCAGTACTATATCAGAGACGGCAAGGTAAACTAGCAGTTATCGGCTACGGCTCTAGGACATTGACTCCCCCTGAAAAGAACTATCATTTGCATTCCGGCAAATTAGAATTTTTAGCATTGAAATGGGCCATTTGCGAACGGTTTAGGGAGTATCTTTATTACGCCCCATCATTTGTTGTTTATACTGACAATAATCCCTTAACCTATGTCCTGTCATCTGCTAAACTCAACGCCACAATGCACAGGTGGGTGGCCGAACTTGCTGATTTTGAGTTTACCATCAAGTATAGGCCAGGCAGATCTAACGGGATGCGGATGGGCTGTCGCGAATGCCACTTGATATGAACCAGTACATGCTAATGTGTTCCAAAGAGGTTGAGCCAGATGCCATTGCCACAATAACCCAAGCTGTCCATGCAGAGTCACAAAAACATACTCCCTGGCTGTGCCCCATCACAATCGCCACAGCTTGCACTCAAACAGAATCTGTGACTTCCTCCATAGCAGCTGTCACTGAGCAGGATCTGAAGAAAGCTCAAGAAGGAGATCCGATCTATGGAAAAGTGAAAAACTACATTAAGACAAAACAGTGGCCTCACAATAAGGGCAGGGGACAACGCGATGAGTTAACAGTGCTGAAAAAAAGGAAAAGAAAGAACTGTACATTGACAGCAATGACTCATTTACAGAAAAACTGCTACTGGTTCCCAACTGCTCCTTCCCAAGTGTTCCACCCACTAGTGTATAAAGAGCTACATGAAGAAATGGGTCACCTTGGGGTAGAGCGGACCCTAGCACTCATTCGTGAGAGATTCTATTGGCCACACATGCAACGGAATGTGGACCACTATGTCACTAAGGTATGTAGCTGCCTCAAACGCAAGCGCCCTAACAGACCAACTAGAGCACCCTTACCAACATAGTGACCACTCATCCTTCGAGTTAGTGTCGATAGACTTTCTACATTTGGAGCCAAGTAAAGGGGGTTATGAATACATCTTAGTAGTCATGGACCACTTTACAAGGTTTGCCCAGGCCTATGCATGCAAAACAAGTCAGCCAAAACCGCAGCCGAAAAACTGTTTGGAGACTATGTTTTAAAGTTTGGATTCCCTAGCAAGCTGCACCATGATCAAGGCAGGGAGTTTGAAAACAAGCTGTTTTACAAGCTCAAGAGAGTACTGTGGCATCCTAGGTTCACACACAACGCCATATCATCCGGCTGGGAATGGCCAGGTAGAAAGATTCAATCGAACATTGCTTTCCATGCTAAGAAACCTGCCTGAAAACGCTAAAGCTGACTGGAAAAGCTCACTAGACAAAGTTGTGCATGCGTATAATTGTACGCGCAATGAGGCACTGGGTTTTCCCCCCATTATCTGCTCTTTGGTAGGAGCCCAAGACTGCCCATTGACATCATGTTTGGTCTGACCCCTGGTGACGATAATGAAGAATGCACATCCCATAGTGAGTATGCTGAAAAGTGGCGTAAGCGGATGTTAGAAGCTTACAAAATTGCATCCAAAAGTGACAGTAAAGAGCAGGTACGAGCAAAGAATTATTACGACAGAAAAGTATATGGAGCAGAGCTACAACCAGGAAGCAGGGTGCTAGTGCGCAACTTTTCTCAGCGAGGTGGCCCCAGGGAAACTCAGGTCTTATTGGGAGGAGAAAGTCCATGTCATAGTTGAAAAGAAACCTGACATCCCCAGTTTATGTCATCAAACCTGAAAGAGGCCCAGGTAAAACTCGAGTCATTCACAGAAACTTGTTGCTGCCCTGCGACTATCTGCCTATTGAAGAAGATGTTGTGTTAAAAACGCCAAAGTCCACAAATAAAAAGAAAAGTGTGAGAGAAGCTGTGAACGATATTTCAAACGAAGAAGACTCTGAAAGTGAAACAGAGTGGCAAGCCATCATTTCAAGGCCGTTGGAGCATCCCACCTCATCCAGAGGACGCCTGAGTGCCAGTGCAGAGGAGTTCCATCCACAACCAACCCCTAGACATCACGACTCGAGCATCAGAGAGGAACTTCTGACACGGGGCTCCGGAGGTGCACCAGAAAGTCAGCTAAGCAGTGATGACAACGCGAGGGTCGAGCCGGAGGAGATGGTGCCTGGTGAAGCCGATGATAGTCCTGCAGCATCATCAGATGAAGCAGACGAACCAGCCATCACGAGACAGTATCCTTTCAGGCGGCGAAAGCCACCTCAGACCCTTACTTATGACACATTAGGTCAGCCTTCTCTTACAAATAGGAAAAGTTAAGGACGATGTTTGATTAGTTTATTAGTTAACTTGTTCTACACTTGGTTTTGTGTTATGTTTCACCGTATGCACGTAGACGCTTGTAATAGCCACTTTGATAAATTTAGACATAACACAGTTTAATATACACAAGCATGACCAATTTATTGAGGTAACAACCTGGAAAATTTGTACAATGAGTCATAGACAGGAGTATAAGAATCATCTTTCAGTAAAGGTACATGCCTGTAAAGCAGAGCACTTCTTAGATATCATTCGGCCGGTGGTGTCTGCCCGTAAACATGGTTGAAGAGGGAGATACACCATGTATTAGACTGTTGATGGACACATATGGTACCTTCTCCACTGACTCCCACTCTCGTGATCTTGGCTCTGGAGTTGAAGACCTGTACTGATGGACTGTGTAATGTCGGGACGCCATTAATTTTGCAGGGGAGAGTGTGGGATCAATAATAAGAGACAGTCACTGTTAATATTACGTTTTGTACAATTGGAATACTTTAGAATAGACCACCCACCCACTGTATATTTTTCACTATTTTATTATCACATTACAATATTTTGGACATTTTATTTTTGGTAATTTTGTGCACATAAAGCAAAGTAAAATAGTGTTTTTTGGTCAGGAGATAAGCAGACGACTCACGCAGGCAGGTGAAGGCAACTGGTGGGGGCCTCGCTGGTCCTAATTGAAAAGTGTGCTCAGACGTGAATGGCGGGGTCACAGAATGGTCTCTTGTATTTGAGTGCATACGGCAATTAAAGGAAGAAAATACCAAACTCTCTCAAGCTCCTTTTTCCGACCAAATGTGCTACACACACACACACACCACACACACACACACACACACACACACACACACACACACACAGAGGTGGGAGAAGTGTCTTGCCCAATGACACCACAGCGTTCATCTGTGGGAGCAGGAATCGCACCATCAACCTGCCGACTCAACCAACGATGTTTTATGTCACGAGCGAGAGTCAAACTGGTAAAGTGAGTTTATTTGTACAGGACGAGTCGGACTCAAGGTAATTCAGAGTTTTACAGAATAAAAAGACGTTAAAATCACAAAACCACAAATAAAACATAAATAATCATCATAAACTGAACATTAAAAGAGAAAAGTGCAGAATAAAACTCTGAGTCACAAGCAGCAAAACAGAACCGAGTCTGGATTTAAACATCGTCAAAGTCGAGTCTGTGTCACATCTTCAGGAAGAATTAAACTGAACAAAACTCAAACACTGATTCACCAGGTTTAGTCCTGGTTTAGTCCTGGTTTAGCCCCGATTTAGTCCCGGTTTAGTCCCGGTTTAGTCCCGGTTTAGACCTGGTTTAGTCCCAGTTTAGTCCTGATTTAGACCTGGTTTAGTCCTCATTTAGTCCTGGTTTAGTCCCGGTTTAGTCCCAGTTTAGTCCCGATTTAGACCCGGTTTAGACCCGGTTTAGTCCTCATTTAGTCCTGGTTTAGTCCCGGTTTAGTCCTGATTTAGACCTGGTTTAGTCCCAGTTTAGTCCTGATTTAGACCTGGTTTAGTCCCGGTTTAGTCCTGGATTAGACCTTAGTAGTAACTAAGCATCAGCACAGTGAGGTAGCGATAACTAAAGAGCCTCTTTATCTGACAAACCTCCACCACCTCCACCACCTCCATCTTCTCCATCTTCTCCTTCTTCTCCATCTTCTCCATCTTCTCCATCTTCTCCTTCTTCTCCATCTTCTCCATCTTCTCCATCTTCTCCACTTTGTCATTATCAAACTGAGGTGTAGAAAAGGAGGTGGGTCCATAACGTTTCCTCCTTTTCAGACCATTGTTCTGAAGATACTTAATGAACCAATATGTGATTTTTTTTTTATCATTGTCGTGATGTTTGAAATAAAAAAACAAACCAATAAATTTCCTTTAAGAATAACACCAACATCATGAAGTATAAAGCACCACATAAAACATCATTTTATTTTTTATTTTTTATTTATTTTTTCAATGCAGTGAAAGTGTGTTTGGTCGTTGGGAGTGTCGGGTTTAATTGTTGAGGACGATCTTGGTTCGCCTGGTGTGGATCTGTCGGCTCTGAGTCTGAACATTGGACGTGTTTTTCTCCAGAACTTTAGCCTCCTCTGCAGACGTCTCACACTGGACCTTCAGAGCTTGTTTTTCCTGCTCCAGAGTTTTGATTTTTGTCTCCAGTGTTGCTAAAGTTTCCTTAAACTCCTTAACGATGACTTGGACGCTTTCATAATGAAGACTCACTACTTCTTGCAGGGCCTGGTTTCTCTCTTGCTCCTCTCTCGTTTGATTTTGAAGAGCAGAGATCTCTTTTTTCATCTCCTCCATGTCCGTTTCAGACTGAACCGTCTCCTCCAAAGCCTTGAAGATCTCCTCTTCCAGTTTGACGTTCCTCTTTTGCTCTTTTTCTAGGCTATTTTGAAGAACTTGGGTCTTTGTTCTCATCTCCTCCATGTCCGTTTCAGACTGAACCATCTCCTCCAGAGCCTTGAAGACATCTTCTTCCAGTTTGTTGCTCCTCGCTTGCTCTTTTTGTAAAGCATTTTGAAGAACTTGGATCTTTGTTCTCAGCTCCTCCATGTCCTTCACAACTTTAAGCCTTTTCTGCTCTGACGATCTTTTAAACTTGTGCATCAGAGCTTGTTTCTCCTCCTGAACTTTCAAGAAACCATACTCCAGGTCTTTGCTCCTCTGTTTCTCCTCTTTGAGTTCATTTTGAAGAGCGTAAATGTCTTTCTTAAGCTCCTTCACGTTCTTCTGAGCTGTGACCCTCGCCTCCTCTGATCTCGCATTCAGAGCTTGTTTTTCCTTCTCCAGAGTTTTGATTTTTGTCTCCAGTGTTGCTAAAGTTTCCTTAAACTCCTTAATGATGACTTGGACGCTTTCATAATGAAGCCTCACTACTTCTTGCAGGGCCTGGTTTCTCTCTTGCTCTTCTCTTGTTTGATTTTGAAGAGCAGAAATCTCCTCTCTCATCTCCTCCATGTCCGTTTCAGACTCAACAATCTCCTCCTTAGCCTTGGAGAGATCATATTCCAGTTTGCGGGTCCTCGCTTGCTCTTTTTGTTGGGCATTTTGAAGAACTCGGATCTTTGTTCTCAACTCCTCCATGTCCTTCTCAACTTTACGGCTCTCTTGCTGACGACTCTCTTGCTCTGACGATCTCTTATACTTGTGCATCAGAGCTTGCTTCTCCTCCTGAACTTTCAAGAAACCATACTCCAGGCCTTTGCTCCTCTGTTTCTCCTCTTCGAGTTCATTTTGAAGAGCGTGAATGTCTTTCTTAAGCTCCTTCACGTTCTTCTGAGCTGTGACCCTCATCTCCTCTGACCTCGCATTCAGAGCTTGTTTTTCCTGCTCCAGAGTTTTTGATTTCTGCCTCTAAAGTCACTAAAGTTTCCTTAAATTCCTTGACAATGATTCGGGCGTTTTCATATTGAAGCCTCACTTCTTGTTGCAGGGCTGGTTCTTCTTCTCTTGCTCTTCTCTGGTTTGATTTTGAAGAGCAGAGATCTGCTTTCTCGTCTCCTCCATGTTCATCTCAAAGTGAACCTTCTCTTCCTCTGCAGACCTCCTCAGAAGGTCCATCCCCTCTTGAAGCTTGTCCACCTCGTCTTGCAGACTCTGGCTTCTCTCCCTCTCGTCTTTCAGCTCAGTTTTTAGATCTGAAATCGTCTGCTCCTTCTCGACCAAAGCCTGTTTTCTGCTCCTCTAGGCTTTTCTTACCAGAGGCGCGACTTTGTCTTCCAGCCTGGCAGTGGTCACTTTCAGCTGTCCATAGCTGATCTTCAGAGCGTCCTTCACCATTGTGAACTGCTCCCTCTCTCTCTCCATCTGATCCTGGAGGTTGTGGATCTTTGTGTCTTGGAGAGTGATGAGGGCGTTCATCTGAGTCCTCTCCTGCTCTAGACTCTGGTTCTGGAGTTTTGTCGTCTCCAGTTTCTCCCTCAAAGCTTCAGTGAGAAGTTCGGAGTGGTGCGTTTTGACGTCCATCTCTTTGTGGATGTCTCTGGAGGCGTCTAGCACCTCCTGGAGAGCGGCTCTGTGCTCGCTCTCCTTCTGCACCTCCTCCTGCAGACTCCTGTTCTTCTCCTCTGAAAGTCTCAGCTGTTGCATTAACTGCTGGACCAGGGCGTCCTGTGGCGCTGGATTTCTCTTGAAGAGTTTCATCTTTGGAGCTTTGCTAAACACGTCCTCTCGTCAGTCGTTCAGGTGAGTTATGAGCTGACACTGGACAGGTATCAGTAACCTTACTTTTTGAGGAGTGATGTCATAGTGATGTCACAAAGTGATGTCAGTGATGTCACTCATCACCACGGAGACGATGACATCACCACAGTGGAATTCAAGATTATATGAAAAACACAATTTAAATGTAAACAAAATACATTTTAGAAATATTTTTTAAATAATAATAATAAAACTCATGGTTGTTGTAGAACATCTTATTAATCGTAAAAAAGTTTATTCAAATCATGATTTTCAGTCGTCTTTTCATTTTTTCCCCATAAACCACAACTTTTGTGATACACAGAACAGTGAGGCTGTGAAAACAAAAAAAATATCCCCCAAAACACTTTAAAAACAACTGTCTCTGTGACAACAGTAAATGGTCAATTTTAGCAGTAAATAAACTGAACCTTCAGAGATTTTTGACGATATAAACGGTTTTAATTCTTCACTTACACTTGAACTTATCACAACTTAAACTAGAGGAAGTAAAACTGACCTGTTTTTTAAGTGTCCACCATTTTGTGTTATTCTCTGAACAGCCTGATCCAACAAACTTTAATAACTCAGAGATTTGTCACGGCTGCAAATAATGTGTCTGCAAGTGTGAAAGTCCAGTGTGAGTCAAATAGCACGAGTACACAAATATACACAAATATACACAAATATACACACAGAAATACAAACATAAACACTCAGACAAACACATTCAGACGCAGAATATTCTTCCAAACGCAATTTTTTTACTCTCTTCTACTCTGTTGTACTCTTTTACTTTTCCACCGTCTCTCAAAACTCTTTACATCAAGAAAACACTCACATTTATAAACCAACTCAACAAAACTCAAACACTGATTAACCTGGTTTAGTCCTGGTTTAGTCCCAGTTTAGTCCTGATTTAGTCCTGGTTTAGTCCAGGTTTAGTCCTGGTTTAGTCCCGGTTTAGTCCCGGTTTAGTCCTGATTTAGACCTGGTTTAGTCCCGGTTTAGTCCTGGATTAGACCTTAGTAGTAACTAAGCATCAGCACAGTGAGGTAGCGATAACTAAAGAGCCTCTTTATCTGACAAACCTCCACCACCTCCACCACCTCCATCTTCTCCATCTTCTCCATCTTCTCCATCTTCTCCATCTTCTCCATCTTCTCCATCTTCTCCACTTTGTCATGATCAAACTGAGGTGTAGAAAAGGAGGTGGGTCCATAACGTTTCCTCCTTTTCAGACCATTGTTCTGAAGATACTTAATGAACCAATATGTGATTTTTTTTATTTTTTTTTATCATTGTCGTGATGTTTGAAATAAAAAAACAAACCAATAAATTTCCTTTAAGAATAACACCAACATCATGAAGTATAAAGCACCACATAAAACATTTCATTTTTTATTTTTTATTTATTTTTTCAATGCAGTGAAAGTGTGTTTGGAGGCCGTCGTTGGGAGTGTCGGGTTTAATTGTTGAGGACGATCTTGGTTCGCCTGGTGTGGATCTGTCGGCTCTGAGTCTGAACATTGGACGTGTTTTTCTCCAGAACTTTAGCCTCCTCTGCAGACGTCTCACACTGGACCTTCAGAGCTTGTTTTTCCTGCTCCAGAGTTTTGATTTTTGTCTCCAGTGTTGCTAAAGTTTCCTTAAACTCCTTAATGATGACTTGGACGCTTTCATAATGAAGACTCACTTCTTCTTGCAGGGCCTGGTTTCTCTCTTGCTCCTCTCTCGTTTGATTTTGAAGAGCAGAGATCTCTTTTTTCATCTCCTCCATGTCCGTTTCAGACTGAACCGTCTCCTCCAAAGCCTTGAAGATCTCCTCTTCCAGTTTGACGTTCCTCTTTTGCTCTTTTTCTAGGCTATTTTGAAGAACTTGGGTCTTTGTTCTCATCTCCTCCATGTCCGTTTCAGACTGAACCATCTCCTCCAGAGCCTTGAAGACATCTTCTTCCAGTTTGTCGCTCCTCGCTTGCTCTTTTTGTAAAGCATTTTGAAGAACTTGGATCTTTGTTCTCAGCTCCTCCATGTCCTTCTCAACTTTAAGCCTTTTCTGCTCTGACGATCTTTTAAACTTGTGCATCAGAGCTTGTTTCTCCTCCTGAACTTTCAAGAAACCATACTCCAGGTCTTTGCTCCTCTGTTTCTCCTCTTTGAGTTCATTTTGAAGAGTGTGTATGTCTTTCTTAAGCTCCTTCACGTTCTTCTGAGCTGTGACCCTCGCCTCCTCTGACCTCGCACTCAGAGCTTGTTTTTCCTGCTCCAGAGTTTTGATTTTTGTCTCCAGTGTTGCTAAAGTTTCCTTAAACTCCTTAACGATGACTTGGACGCTTTCATAATGAAGCCTCACTACTTCTTGCAGGGCCTGGTTTCTCTCTTGCTCTTCTCTTGTTTGATTTTGAAGAGCAGAAATCTCCTCTCTCATCTCCTCCATGTCCGTTTCAGACTCAACAATCTCTTTCTTAGCCTTGGAGAGATCATATTCCAGTTTGCGGGTCCTCGCTTGCTCTTTTTGTTGGGCATTTTGAAGAACTCGGATCTTTGTTCTCAACTCCTCCATGTCCTTCTCAACTTTACGGCTCTCTTGCTCTGACGATCTCTTATACTTGTGCATCAGAGCTTGTTTCTCCTCCTGAACTTTCAAGAAACCATACTCCAGGCCTTTGCTCCTCTGTTTCTCCTCTTTGAGTTCATTTTGAAGAGCGTAAATGTCTTTCTTAAGCTCCTTCATGTTCTTCTGAGCTGTGACCTTCGCCTCCTCTGACCTCGCATTCAGAGCTTGTTTTTCCTGCTCCAGAGTTTTGATTTCTGCCTCTAAAGTCACTAAAGTTTCCTTAAACTCCTTGACAATGATTCGGGCGTTTTCATATTGAAGCCTCACTTCTTGTTGCAGGGCCTGGTTCTTCTCTTGCTCTTCCCTGGTTTGATTTTGAAGAGCAGAGATCTGCTTTCTCATCTCCTCCATGTTCATCTCAAAGTGAACCTTCTCTTCCTCTGCAGACCTCCTCAGAAGGTCCATCCCCTCTTGAAGCTTGTCCACCTCGTCTTGCAGACTCTGGCTTCTCTCCCTCTCGTCTTTCAGCTCAGTTTTTAGATCTGAAATCGTCTGCTCCTTCTCGACCAAAGCCTGTTTCTGCTCCTCTAGGCTTTTCTTACCAGAGGCGACTTTGTCTTCCAGCCTGGCAGTGGTCACTTTCAGCTGTCCATAGCTGATCTTCAGAGCGTCCTTCACCATTGTGAACTGCTCCCTCTCTCTCTCTCCATCTGATCCTGGAGGCTGTGGATCTTTGTGTCTTGGAGAGTGATGAGGGCGTTCATCTGAGTCCTCTCCTGCTCTAGACTCTGGTTCTGGAGTTTTGTCGTCTCTCCAGTTTCTCCCTCAAAGCTTCAGTGAGAAGTTTGGAGTGGTGCGTTTTGACGTCCATCTCTTTGTGGATGTCTCTGGAGGCGCGTCTAGCACCTCCTGGAGAGCGGCTCTGTGCTCGCTCTCCTTCTGCACCTCCTCCTGCAGACTCCTGTTCTTCTCCTCTGAAAGTCTCAGCTGTTGCATTAACTGCTGGACCAGGGCGTCCTGTGTGCTGGATTTCTCTTGAAGAGTTTCATCTTTGGAGCTTTGCTAAACACGTCCTCCTCTCGTCAGTCGTTCAGGTGAGTTATGAGCTGACACTGGACAGGTATCAGTAACCTTACTTTTTGAGGAGTGATGTCATAGTGATGTCACAAAGTGATGTCAGTGATGTCACTCATCACCACGGAGACGATGACATCACCACAGTGGAATTCAAGATTATATGAAAAACACAATTTAAATGTAAACAAAATACATTTTAGAAATAATTTTAAAATAATAATAATAAAACTCATGGTTGTTGTAGAACATCTTATTAATTGTAAAAAAGTTTATTCAAATCATGATTTTCAGTCGTCTTTTCATTTTTTTCCCCATAAACCACAACTTTTGTGATACACAGAACAGTGAGGCTGTGAAAACAAAAAAATAATCCCACAAAACACTTTTAAAAACAACTGTCTCTGTGACAACAGTAAATGGTCAATTTTAGCAGTAAATAAACTGAACCTTCAGAGATTTTTGAGAATATAAACGGTTTTAACTGTTCACTTACACTTGAACTTATCACGACTTAAACTAGAGGAAATAAAAATGACCTAATGTTTAAAAATAATGTTTTTTAAGTGTCATCATTTTGTGTTTGTCTCTGAACAGCCTGATCCAACACACTTTACAGAACATTTAAAACATTTCGACTCCCTTTTGATCCTGATGTCACGTTTGAAGTGGTTTATTGTCTGAGGTTTATTCACAAACACCTTTTCTTTAAACCAGACCCACAGGAAGAAATCAGGACGAGTCAGGTCTGTGGAGATCACATACTGCCCCCTGTCTGTGAAAAACACTTATTATTCCTTTAATGGCATTTACTCTTGGGGCATCTCTGGTATTAAAATGTGGACGGTAACACCACTGGGTTTGTGAATTTGACCCATGTGACTCAAAGTCCCACTGTACAATGAGGGTTGGTTCCTCGGTGCTGGATTTGCTCAGATTAATGTGGGAAGAGTCGTTCTAAATGCTCTGGAGAAATAAAAGACAAATAAATAGAAACAAAAGAGTTATGAGTTTTTTTCATCTGTCAGTGACTTTTGGGCCACACTGTATAAAGTTCAGTTTATAGAAAATACAGATTATATATAGAGATAAAAACATCACAAATGAAACAGATTTTAGGTTCACACTGTTCAAATATTGTTCTAAAAACGACATAAGCTCATGATCTCATAAGGCATTTCAAATAAAACATTCTGCTCCTTTAAACTGAACCGTCCGTGTGGATTTTGGAGAAACAAATAAGAAAAGAAAACACACAGATATAAATATAGATCAGAGGCTTCCGCAGCTGCATCAGTCTAATACTTTCACAATTCATCTCCGCACTAGATGTAGATTTGATAAGAGCAACGACATTTTTATATTCACATCGCTTCAGAACCGCTCCTCGTATATCTATTTATTTTCCCCGTCAGAGCGAAAACATTTAGCATCTCAAAACCAGAGTCTGAGGAGCCAGGACAGAGTCTCCACGATGGATTTGTGAAGTGTTTGGATAAACTGTGTAAACTTATGGTCAGAGCAGATGAAACATGTCAAAGTTTAGGACCAGTGCAGAGTTTAACCTGGTGAAAGTTTCAGCCGTGTGGATCATGAGAGTTTACGCAAGTTTGAGCCAAAAAATCCATCTCAGACGACGTCAAACCAGCAGCAAAAAACATCTGAACATCTGAGCTCCTCAGCGTGTGGCTCACAGTAAACCTCAGAATTCACTTTAAATACGGCTGAATACTTTTAACGCCATAGTTTGTTTTCAGCTTCCACAATAAAGAATCGACAGACAGATAATAATAATAATATTTAACCTTTATTTAACCAGGAAAGTCCCATTGAGATTAAAAAACCTCTTTTTCAAGGGAGTCCTGGCCAATAAAAAATACAGTTGCATAATTACAAAAGGACAAGATACAAGAAAAGACAAACAGATTATATAAAAAAATATATAAAAAAAAAAAAACAAGAGCATGTTGTGGAGCCTGAGACATTTCAGTTAGAAAAAAGAAAAGGAAAAACATTATATATATAAATACATACATATACACATACTCACAGATATACATGCACATATATATATATATATATACATAACACATCCACACACATATACAAATACACGCATACTAATAATAATAATAATAATAATAATATAATAATAATAATAATAATAATAATACATTTTATTTATAATTTATTGTTTTATTCCATATAATGTGAGTGCTGCAATAAAACTCTTTAAACCAACACTAAAAAACATCAACATTAAACATTATTTCTAAATAAAAAGATCTTTAGATTAGCTTTAAAAATAAATAAATAAATAAATAAAACCAAATCTACACATGAACATTCACATAAATAGATAAATACATATGTTTAAAAATCCTGTGGATAATAATAACAGTGTCGTCCTTGTAGATGCTTTAAAATGTAACTGAAAAATCACTTTTATAGAATGGTTTAGTTATAATATATAAAAATGTGTTTTTCTTTAATTTTTGAGGTATTTACAAGATGTGAAGCCGTGTGTAACTAGTTTTTAAAAAGTGTTTTACATTTGTTCCTCATTATATCACGGTTCAGCTTTTGTCGTCTCACTTTTTCGCAGATTTTTTTGTGCAATTCTACATAAATGCTTTTTTTTTTTTTTTTTTTTACAGAGTATGAACATGCAGTGTGTTCTGCGTCCTGATTGGCTGAGGGACTGTAGACCATTGTGTTCTGCGTCCTGATTGGCCGAGGGACTGTAGACCATTGTGTTCTGCGTCCTGATTGGCTGAGGGACTGTAGACCATTGTGTTCTGCGTCCTGATTGGCTGAGGGACTGTAGACCATTGTGTTCTGCGTCCTGATTGGCTGAGGGACTGTAGACCATTGTGTTCTGCGTCCTGATTGGCTGAGGGACTGTAGACCATTGTGTTCTGCGTGTCCTGATTGGCTGAGGGACTGTAGACCATTGTGTTCTGCGTCCTGATTGGCTGGTTTGAACTTTGAGAGAGTTTAAACGAAAGAGAGAAATGTGAGAAAATGTTAATGTCTGTGTGAGAAAAGTGTCTAAAGTGTGTGGTGAGGGGTTTTACAGACAAGAAACATTTAGAATAAACCAGGAACCACTGTACAAATAAAGTAATTATTATGATTTATTAGTATAAGGACAGTTTTTCCAGGTTGTCTCAGTAAATACGTCGTCTGTTTTCTCAAAGCCGAGTAGAAACGGGCCAGAATCTTGACTCACTGTTACTGTGTAAGTTTGGACACAGCCCCCTGCATCCAATCTGCAAATTGTCATCTAAATTTAGCCGTGATATTTGTGTCGGATATTTGTCATATCCGCCTTGGATTTAGGATTAGAGCAGTGAGATTTTTCACTTCCCAAATGTAATAATACTCTTCTTTTTAAATCGCTGGTGACAATCGAACGGGTCTGAACTGAAACACAAAAACACGACAAAGGAAACTCTCTAAATCCAACATTTAATCAGAGCTGAGCGACTCCCAGCGCAAACAGGAAGTGCTTATGTCACCGTCGTTATGTCTCGTTCACACGGAGATATAAATGTGCTTTTGGACTTTTAAAAATACAAATGAATCATCAGCGTTTGTGGTAAAACCGGTGCTGATATCGGTGTGGGTGAAATCGAACGTGTTTCCACATATCGGCCGAGTTAAAGAGCTTCAGATACTGGAGCGTGTGATGATGTTATACTTCCAGATGGGGGCGCTAGAGCCAGATTTCCCTGTTGCTTCCACTGTACTGTATTTCTTTTAGTCACTAGACGCTACAGCCTGCTCTGATATGTGTGTATGTATGTATCTATAGGTATATATTATTCTTTTTTTAATTTATGAAGTTTAAACAAAGTATTTTTCTTCTTCTCACTTCTTTTTGAGGTCGTAGAGGAACAAATCTGAGATGTGCTTTAGGCCTGATGCGTGAGCTTGAAATAAATTAAATTAAATTAAAAAAATACATATATATTACAAGAAAAATCTGAATTTTAACAATACTGATTTGAGCTGCCCTCGTCTGCTTTAAACTGTCTCTGAAAAAATAGTGAAAATGTTGTTTTTTCTTTCCTATCAGGCAAAAAATCAGTACAAAATTATGCAAAAAATGACTTTACATCCCCCTGTTTTTTTGTCTTTTCAAAGTAAAATGTTAGAATTTTTCTTCAACGTATAAGTTGTAACATATTGATATCAGTATTTACATAAACTGTTTGTGTAAATGGACAAATCTAACCTGCGAACGCCGCGTTCAAACAGGAAGTGATCGTCCCCTCTCTCTGTCCCTGCTCCTCATTTTGGTCCTAAATGTTTGTATTAACCTGCTCTACATGATCCTGGAGTTCATTTTTTGAGTTATTTTGAGTATATTCATTTATTTATTTTAGTTATTTGGGGTCTATATATTTTTTTTTTTGTTTGTTCGGTTGTTTTTTTGTTTGTTTTTTTTCTGTTATTTTGATATTTTTTTAGTTATTTATTTTTATTATTATTATTTTTTTGTTATTTTGAGTAAATTTATGTCGTGATGTGGGGTGTGAGGCGGACCAAAGATGCGGGACTCGGGGCAAGTTTAAGGGTGTTTATTAACAGAACAAGACACAACAGGTGACGGGAGAACATACGAGGAGCTGGGTGCAGGTCAGGGTCCAGAGGTGCAGGGAACAACGAGACAAGAGCCGGTACCGGGAGACTGGGTCGGAGAACACAGGCAGGACACGGGCAGGACACGGGCAGGAAGCGCAGCAGAGACACGAGGACCAACGGTGAGGCGAACAGCACGAGGAACAAACAGTGTGAAGACACACAGACGACCTGGCAGAGAGAGCTGGGTCCTGGCTCCTTTTATCCTCCTGCAGCTGTGTCGATTGCCCTGATGAGCTGCAGGTGTGTGTGGGAGGAGCCAGGGCTGGAGTCAGGCAGGTGAGGGAGGGGGAGAGGAGACACAGGAGGCAGGAGCAAGCAGAGATCATGACAATTTATTTATTTATTGACTGATTTTAGTTATTTGGGGTTTATGGGTTTTTTTTTTTTTTTTTTTTTTCTTTTTTTCTGTTATTTTGATTTTTTTTTTTTTTTTATTTATTTATTTTTTTTTTTTTTTTTGTTATCTTGAGTTTATTTATTTTAGTTATTTGGGGTTCATGGGTGTTTTTTTTTTTTTTTTATTATTATTTTTTTTTTTAAGTTTATTTTATTTTTTTATTTTTTCTAGTTTATTTAGATTTATTATTTTTTTTACTGTGTCTCTCTCTGTCCCTGTCAGACTCATGTTGGTCTTAAATGTTCGTATTAACCCTCTACATGATCCTGGGGTTTTTATTTCACGTCTGTGTCTGTAAATCAACATATGAACATTAATAACAGACACATCAGGTCCTTCTGTCCCCGACGTCGCTCCTGTTAGCGTTAGCAACAGGTTTGATTGACAGCGTTGCTAAGCGCTCACTCCCTGATAAACCAGCGGTGTATGTGGGCGAGAAGGAGAAACCTTACCTTCCACATCGTCGCTCTTGATTGGCTCTTTGGTTGCTATGATGCTCCAGATTCGCCTCGATGACGCTGTGGGTGACGTCACACTCCCTAAATCCACTGTGGAATCTGCAGATATCGATTATCGGCTCAGCAGCAGCGAGCAGGGTCAGATCTGCTTTCACTGAGGCGGCGGTGGAGTCGTGTGGTTCACAGCTCCACATATTTAGGAGACAGACGTAGTGAAGGCACAAAACTGACACACTTTGACTCCAGGAGGGTGAGGAGGGGGCTGATTCTTCTGCTGGAGACTGTACTTTATGTAGTGCAGCGGACGGGAAAAATGCACCACAGTTGACCTATTCTTAACCTTTCCCATCTCTGCTTTAGCCGTTTTGAGTTGTGCATGTGTTACGTAATGAGGAACAAATGAATATTACATCGTGCTCTCGTGACCCGAGCATATGGCTGCCCTTGTAACTCTGAGCGACTTTATTTTTTGATGACGTTGCTTGTAAAAGGCTCGATAAAGTCGTGCTATTTCAGATCGGGAATGAACCATTTCCTTTGTCATTATCAGGCCTGGAAACTATTATTAGCCCAGAGCGAGGTGAACGTAACGGGGATTAATCAATCGGAGTTAGCTGCTTCTCTGGTCAGAGGCTCATAAATTATAGGGCAGAAAATGAGGTTTCTTTTGCGACGTCACTTTAACCTGGAGCTCCTGGAACCGTTTAAGTGACAAAGTAAATTCTATTACAATCTGCTGTGAATTAAAGCCAAAGTAGGTCACATTTTAGCAGAAATAGAACAAAATAAAAGCTTTTTTTTTTCATTTTGGTTGTGTTTAAACAAAAGAAAAACGATCTAGAATGATCTCTCAGGATTTTTTACACAGTTTGATTCATTGGTCGTCTGTGATTTACAAATAAAATCACATTTCTCTCAGCTCAGATTGACAGAGTTTAAGCTTCACTCATCGATTCTGCAGAAATCCAGGATGTTTTTCAGCCTCTTGTGATTTATTTTTCCCGATACAGATGAATCATAAAGCATTAAAGTTTGCTTCCTTACTCTGAACGGGCTTGCATTTCCACAAACCTGACTCTTTTTTGTCCTGGAGAACGTTTTCCATGCGGTTTTAACCTTCCACCTCCAGAAAATCACACGCTGTACCTTAAATTTAGCTTTGAACCTTCTGTGTCCACTCCACAGAGCTGTAAGGAGCATCCAGACCTATTAACTTATCGCCTACATGTGCCTCGCTGATTAATCAGGTTCTGCCTCCTGCTCGTGAATTACTGTTCGCTCATTTCCAGGTATCCAAGGGTGACCGGCCCGGAGGCAGTGCCATTTCTTGGGTCTAAACAGCCAATTAGCTGAGACCTTGGAACCGCACTGAGGCAGACATTAGTAATTAGCCATTGACATTTTAGTGTTGTGGCTGTGGACAAATAGCCATGTGCCGAGGCTGGATTACCATTTCAGCGAAAAATAGTGTAGATCTGAAATGTCAGGCACGATGGGAAGCTTGAACCTGAATGAATAAACAGGTACAGGCTGAAGTAACACAGATCGATACAGAAATCTATGAAAGACTGCGATATAACAATGAAATATTTACACAGATACTCGCACGTTTGAAGCTCGTTCAACAAAGCGCTAACGACCCGGGTTTACATCACCGTCCTGTAGCAAACCGCTTTATAAATCGCATTTATTTACAGTATTGCAGCTGTAACTCCGCCTTCTGCCTGTAAAGATGAATTCCTTGTCATGTGCGAGTGACAACATGGCCGCCGTGGGTCGGTCCCCCGGCGCTGGCCCGCGGCTGCCTGACGGAGGCCCTGGAGGTGGAGCACGGTGGAGGGTTTAAATGGAGAAGAAGAATAAACTGCAGGGGCAATAAAAGATGATTAAAATGTGACATATATGACAGGAGACAGTCATACGGTTCATTTTTAGGTGAACAAATGTGTGACTCCAGCCTGTTTCCAGCTCTGTCTCATCGTGTCGTCTCGGTACGACGCCGAGCGACGGCTGCGCAGAGCGACAGCGACCGGACTGACGGAGGGTGAAATGTGGATGACAGACGCTCAGGTGCAGCGCCGCGAATCAGCTGGAAATAGACACTTTAGAGCAGTTTGTTTGTACATTGTAATGATCTGATATATGTTGATATGTCAGAGTTGGCACCTTATTCTCGTAAATGTTTGTGTGTCGTTGTTGTGTAACGTCTTTTGTATGTGACATGTGGTTGCTATGACGACACGGCGTGGGTCATGCCCGACAGTAGCGTCCTGTGGCTTTAATTCTCCTTCAGACCTGCTTTTGGTCACCTGCTTCACATTTTCTGATTTAAATAGTGAACTATCTGCATGGAAAATGTACTTTATAAACGTTTCGGGCATGTCTCATCGGGAGGACGTCCCGGGGACACACTGGAGGCTGGCCTGGGAACACCTCAGGTCCCATGGGAGGAGCTGGAGGACATGTCTGGGGTGAGGGAAGTCTGGGAGTCCCTGCTTAGACTGCTGCCCCCATGACCCAGTCCCGGAAAAGTGGAAGAAAATGGATGGATGGAACTTCACCCTCATTTTTATTATTATTTTCTAACAAGGCGTTTAGTCGCTGGAGCTCCCCCTGCTGTTTGCAACAAGAATTAACATTTATAAATGAAACAAATCAATTCTTATTTCCTGTTAATGCGTTCGTTGTGCTCATATTTTCACTGCAGAATGAGTCCGGTGATGTTTATTGGCTTAAAAACTGTGTAGGAGAAATCTGAAGTTTTATCTATGACGTAACTTTTCAGACATTATGCAAACAGAGCATTTTTGAGAGAAGATAACTCTTAAGGGATAAATAAACACAATAGACAAGGAACAACATTATAAAAAAAAAGTCAATTTAGCAAAATATGTGTTGAAATGTTTGTATATTTATAGGAAGAATCAGAAAATCGAGTAAAATGTGCTGTGAAAAAGTTGGATTTGTGTTCAGTCAAAACCGATCAGGAGTTCTGTCCGTGGTTGTTTGAACAGAGCAGACAAAAGCCGTGAAATGAGCCTCGATCTGTGGCCGGTCTAAGTCACACCGTGGACAGCAGCACTAGTACAACTCCAACACATCATCTTTACGACCTAAATACTCCACAGCAGCAGCTCACGGAAAACTGTGGAATCAGAGCAGATCTTTCAGCTTCCAATTCTCGCTTCTCCCCGGGAACAATCGCTCATATTACTGCAGGCAAAAGGCAGATTTGTGTCTCGCATTTTGCATCAATATTGTGTCTATTGTCACACGAGTTATTCTGTCAGCGGAGAGTCGTTTTTGGAGACTAAATCAAAATATTTCAGAATCTATTTTTCACGAGAGAAGCACCTCGGAGCGGGTGGACACAATATTCTGGGAAGCCTTGCAGAGGTTAAAAGATTCTGCTTTTGGCTGTACAGTATCTCTAAACACATGTAGCAGCGCCGTGCCTATAGGATGGAAATGATCTAATAATGTTCCAGGACTCATATTGGCTTCTGCTCGGACATGTTTGATTAATGGTCATGGTGGATGTAATGAAATTAACGGTACAGAAGTCGTAGCGTGGCCTCTTGGCTTCCTCCAGTCTTATTATACGGACACTTCCAGCAGACTGCGCAGGGAATTGTAATGCAGTTATATTTAACACCGCGGACGACGCTACAGGCGGGAAATAACTACGGCTTTGACAGGACGAGCTGATTTACTCCGGGGCAGCAGCACTTCAGGCTTATCGCTTCAACATTCAAACGCTTATTTGTTTTAACCGATATTTTCAGTCAATAGTGCCTCAGAGTGCCATTCTCCAACAGCGTTTTCGTTTTATAATGTCAGGACTCATATCCCTGCTGGAATTTAGACGAGTTTTCCGTCAGGTTGATACTGTTAGATCGACGTTTGTGCAGGTTTTCTGTGTTTTACTGCGATTTTAATCCCGTGAACACATTTTGACTGCGTGAATGTTCAGTTTAGTTCCAGATTTTTACCTGTTACGTAACTATCTGGGAAAATTTGAACCAAAAAATAAAAAATACAGCTACAGAAATGTTTTTTAATGGTCATATATATCACTTTTCCACCTACATCGAGGAACGACTCACACATTCACACACAGGTGAACACAGACACTGGGTTAAGTGTCTTGCTCAAGGACAAAATGACAGCATGTTCATCTGTGGAAGCTGGAATCGCACCTTCAACCTGTGGGTCAGTGAGCAAACGCTCTACCAACTGAGCCACTGTCGCTCGTATCCACTGTTATCGCCCATTTTTAAAAGCAGAACGACATTATAATCTGGTTAAAACCTTAAAAAAAAGGACATTTTGCATAATTTTTTCTGGTTGCAGCGAGAATGTGACATTTGTTTGTCGTTTCTTTAGTGATTTAATCGGCTGAATCTCACCTGTTTCATCCATAAGTTAGAACATAACCTCCAGGTCTAAGTCTCCACATATTTCCATAAATACGTTTGGCGTTTCAGAGCGAACACTGTCACATGTGGATTTGGGTGATGCGCATTTTTGGGCTGCAGAAACAGAAGCTGAATAACTAAATTAATTATTTTATTTTATTTTTTTATTAAAAAAAACAAAAACAAAAAAAAAAACAACAGCTCAAAATACCTAGAAAAAAAATATAATAAGAAACTCAAAAAAATAAATAAATAAATAAACTCAAGGTAACAAAAAATCAACTCAAAATAACTAAAAATCAACAACAACAAAAACTCAAAAGAAAAAAAACAAAACAGAAAAACAGCTGAAAATACCTAAAAAAAAATATATATATATATATATAATAAGAAACTCAAAAAATAAATAAATAAGTAAACTCAGTATAACAAAAAATAAATAAAATAAACTGAAGAGAACAAAAAATCTACTCAAAATAACTAAAAATCAACAACAACAAAAACTCAAAATAACTAAAAAAAAAAAACCAAAAAAAAACTAACAAAAAAACCCTCAAAATAACAGGAAAAAAAAAAAAAAAAAGAACCAGGATCATGTAGAGGGTTAATACGAACATTTAAGACCAAAATGAGTCTGACAGCAGCAGAGACAGAGAGAGAGACAGCTTTACAAAAGACAAAAAATAAACTCAAAATAGCAATAAATAAATAAATAAAATAAATAATAATAATAATAATAATAATAATAGTCATAATAATAAATACGTTTTCAGATAAGATGAACAGTGTGAAAAAGTGGAGTGAGGAGAGGGAAGCGCCTTGAAAATGCCACAGTCTCATCTGTAAAACACTTCAGTGGCATTTACCTGACAGTGAATACATCCTGTGAGTCTTTGAATTTACATCTCCTCCCCCTGTCCTCTCCGTGTGCCCTCAGCTCTACGATTTCTCCGTCTCCCTCGATAAATCAGTAACTAAGATCTCACAGGCTGATTTAAATTCATATAATGGTTCAACACTGGAATCATTCTTGGGGTGTGTCAGTTTTTGAAAGAAAAAATAAAACATCCATCCATTTTCTTCCTCTTATCCGGGGGCAGCAGTGTCAGTTCTGTCAAAAATGCTCAGTTTGCATAATGTCTGATTAGTTACGTCATAGATAAAAACTTCAGACTTCTCCTACACCAGTTTTTAAGCCAATAAACCATCGTAGAAAAGGGGGTGAAGCTCCATCCATCCATTTTCTTACTCTTATCCAGGGCTCCCAGACTTCCCTCACCCCAGACACGTCCTCCAGCTCCTTCATACAGTTGAGGTTGGGGACTGGCTCCTCAAATTTGCCATTTCGGTTCTGCTGCTTTAAGTCCTTTCCGCTGTCAACAGGCCTGTCAGGTCAGTTTTTGAAGCTGCTGCTACAAAAACGTAAAAACAGAATTTCATCTTTATCTATTTTTGAAGCTCATTGAGGCTAAAAGTTATATGAGACAATTTGGAGCCAAGTTCTGACTGTGAGCATCATAGCAACCAAAGAGCCAATCAGGAGCGAGGATGTAGAAGGTAACGCCCCTTCCATCAATCAAACCTGTTGCTAACGCTAACAGGAGCGACGTCGGGGAAAGAAAGACCTGATGTGTCTGTTATTAATGTTCAGATGTTGATTTATGGAAATAAAAGAGAAATAAAAACCCCAGGATCATGTAGAGGGTTAATCTGAACATTTAAGACCAACATGAGTCTGACAGCAGCAGGGACAGAGAGAGACACAAAAAACAAAAAATAAACTCAAAATAACTAAAAAAAAACAAAAAAAACAAAAACCTGAAAAAAAAAAACCAAAAAAAAAAAAAACCCAGCAACTCAGAATAACTAAAAAAAAAAAAAACAAAAAAAAAAAAAGCAACCCTCAAAATAATAATAAAATAATTAAAAAAACACACACAAAAAAAATAATAACTAAAAAGAAATAAAACCCTCAAAATGACAAAAAAATAAAATAAAAATCCTTCAAAAAACAAAAAAAAAAAAAAAAAAAAAAAAGAACTCCAGGATCATGTAGAGGGTTAATACGAACATTTAAGACCAAAATGAGTCTGACAGCAGCAGGGACAGAGAGAGAGAGACACAGTTTTAGACAAAAAATAAACTCAAAATAGCAAAAAATAAATGAATAAAATAAATAAATAAATAACCTTAAAATAACAAAAAAAGTAAAACCCCAAATAAATAATAATAATAATAATAATAATAATAATAATAATAATAATAAATCATAAAAAACACCCATAAAGCCCAAATAACTAAAATAAATAAATAAATGCATAAAATAACTACATAAAATGCCCCCAGGATCATGTAGCGGGTTAATACGAACGTCAAAATGATGTGAGAGTGGTGACATTTTCTCAGTGTGAAGTGAATCGGAGCCAGAATCGATGGAGCCGGAGCCACACCCATGCTCACGTTCTGTTTGGAGCGCGGCGGCTAACAGGTTAGCTATGTCCATGTCCATTTATATGAACAGTTTATGGATCAAAACCGCCTCAGTATGAAAATTCGAGGTTAATTCTAGATTTCCGCCTCAGTTTAAAGCGTTACAGATGTTTATGTCTCACAAACTCAGCTCAGGGAGGACACACTGCTTAGTTCTAAAACAGTTTTTGTCCATGTGCAGAGTTTGTTTGTGGAGATTAAAGTCGGAGTTTCCAGGACTCTCACTTCCAGTCCAGCCTTGTGCTTATTACTCTGTTGAACCTCATGCTTTGTTTCGACACAGCGCATATAGAAACTCACTGTTGAATCTATATTAACCTGATCAGACCTGAGGCTCTCTCTTGTGTTACATACAGCCCCGCAGAGCCTCGCGTGGCTCTAAATCATCCCCATTGATCGTGCAGCTCCAGCGCACAAAGGCCGTGATCAGTCATCGTGTTAAAAGCAGATTATCGGTCTGTTTGTATCTTGTTACAGCCATAAAGATTTCACTTCCTTTCTTTTCCCTCCAATTTGAACACATTAGCAGCTCTTCTTTGACCTAATTTCTGCTCAGAGGAAGCGATGGAACCGTGGACGCCGTGTTTCTGCGGTTCCTCGCACTTATAGAACTGATTTTGTGGTGAGCAAACACGACCAATGAGGATTTTTATCCAATAATGATCCATTTTTTTTATTCCATTGCATCTTTTTTCTTTTCAAAGTAAGTAAAATGGCTCCAGCATCGATTCCATGAACATCATCGGAGCTAAAACAAAAATCTGCCAAATATTTCCTCCAAAATTTAACCCAATAATATCCATCATGTCCATTAACATGAAACTTTGATTTGTTTTTGTTAAAAAGGAGCATTAACCCTAGAGAACCCACTGGGTCAAATTTGGCCGCAGTTAATTGCTGCTACCCAAAATGAACAAGCAAACAAACAAACAAAAAAAAGTGAAATTTCAATTAAAAAAAATTCAGAGAGCCCGGAGTGCCACTTCTGACCCCTGCACAGAGACACCTAGTGGATGAATATTGAACTAAAATGAGGCAGAGTGACAGAGACAAGATGGAAAACGACCCAAACAAAATCGTCTTCTCAACAAACCAGCGGCTGGTGAAATTGTGGGATTTTTGGTCAATCTTTTTACTAACAGCTTGCAGAATTCACGAGCCCAATGGGTCAAATCTGGCCTTGATCCTAAATTAGAGAATAAAGGATTAAAATTGAAAAAGTGGATATCTCAGTGTTCAGTGAAGTTACAGCAGTGATTTCATGCAACGTTGATAATTTTCCAAAGAAGAAAAAGGTTCTTGGTTCTCCAGGGTTAAAAACGCTGCATCTTTTTTCTTCACTGTCATAAAAAACAAACTAGATCATTTTAAAAAGTTTGCAGTGATCCAAAGTTATTCCTCACTTACCTGATGCATTAAGAGCCTCCAAATGTTTCACCACAACGAGTTTATCAACAATGTTCTCAACTTTCAGAGACGTTTCAGCGATTCCATCACGGTAAAGCTAACAGATGACATGCTAACGGCACTTCACTTCTTGATGATTAAACAGTAAATCGCTTCATAATTACACATTACGAGTTCACAGCAGACTTATTTTGGACCTCAACAGCTGCTCATACGATATATCTGTCCTGGGGCAAGAGAAAATCGCTCAAATACAGATTGAGAACAGGCCTTTTAACTGTAGAACGCACAACATTTATGAAGTTCTCCATCGTGAAGAACCGGACAAGACAAGCTCCTGTAAGTCTGCACGAACATTCACCTCCTTTTTTGCAACTGGTATTGTAATTATTGTCATGAAAGGGCTCGTATTAGGCTGTTTTCTGATGTTATAAAGTAGTTTCCTCGTCAAAAAACAGACCTGGAGCTGCGTTTTGTGTCATTCGTACATGTTTAACCCACAAACCTGCAGAAAGAGTCAGTTTTGCGTAGTACAGAACCTTCAAGAACTGCATTACTTTTCTGCACGACTGATGTAACAGGTTGTGGAATACTTTTACCAGGAAACCTTCCAAAACACAGAAATGTATTTTTGCGTATACGAGCGCGCTAATATGTCAAACCGGAGAAAGGTCTTTGGCGCGATTGACTCATCATCGCAACAATCTGTGCAATATTTGGCGCGTTGCTGTCAAAAAGAGAATATGTTATGAGCGCACAGAGACGTGGCTGCAGACGGGGAGTGAAGGCGTGTCAGTTTTGGGCACAAACTAGGTCTAATGACTCATTACTGCCAAATTCTCAGCTCCTCGGAATAGAACTCAATTACCTCCTTCGGTTTTTTGTCCAAGGGGCTCAGCTCAGACAAATGACAGATGAACTGCAGAGGAACAGAACGGCAGAATGTTAATATTGTTGGTAAATACAGCCGTCGCATTGGCCTGACGACTGCGTTTAATTACAACAAGTCGACTCTAATCTGTGTGTTCACCGGAGACGAGGAAACATCTATCAGCTTCTTTGTGAGACGAGGAAAAGGTCACGAGTGTTTCAAAAGTGTCACATTTGTTTCTATACGTCTCTGTACAATCTGTCAAATCTTTAAACCAGACAGAAAAGACAAACCTGCGTGTTCATACAGTCTGAACGTTACACTAAGACAAATGAATCAAACCCGTCGGTGCATCTCGTGTTTTTCTGGTGTTGACAGAGTTTATCCTGAACAAACATGAACAGAAGAAATGTGCAAATGTTCATTTAAGAAAAGACAAGAGTGTTTATACAGAACAACTGCTCCACACAGTCAGAAAGAGTTTTACAGAGTAAAAAAAAGAGTTTTACAGAGTAAAAAAAAGAGTTTTACAGAGTAAAAAAAAGAGTTTTACAGAGTAACTGCACCAGGTTTTAACAGCACAAAACTCAAACAATGATTCACCAGGTTTAGTCCTGGTTTAGTCCTGGTTCAGTCCTGGTTTAGTCCTGGTTTAGTCCCGGTTTAGTCCTGGTTTAGTCCCCGTTTAGTCCCGGTTTAGTCGGCTTCACTTGCGTCACATCACTAATGGAAACAGGATGAGAGCTGCTCTGTTGTTTTTATCTGTTGTACTTAAATGCTCAGAGCTTTTCTTTTCTTGACACAAACATAAAACCAGTCAGTCCATTAAAGCTCCTGTTTCTCGTGGAAACCTCCAAACAGCTTCAGTCTCTGCGTCTGCTCCTGTCAGTCTTCATTCAGATGTTCTCCACCCCTCAGTTTTTACATAATGAATAAACTCTCCAGCCTCTCCATCCCGCCCGTTAGCCGTTAGCCCGTTAGCCTTGTTACGGCCCTAGGCCTAAAGTTAGTTTTTATTTGACCACTTTTTGTCTGTGTCCCCAAAATCTTCATTCCTCTCCCACATCCATGGCTTTTGGACCCCAGCGACGCCATTGGAGGACCAGTTTCCAGGCTGGGCCAATCAAGGGGCCCACCTTCAGCCACCTCCCTCTACTTAAGAAGATTGGGGACACCTGTTCGGGGCTGCTGGCCTGAGGTGGCCAGTATGCCAATTCGTTTGTTTATGTGTGTGTCTCCTTTGTTCTGGTCACTACCGGGGGTAGTGACTATTAGTTTAGAGACTTTGATAGTCAGGACTGACTTTGTTTGTTGTTTGTAAGATGTTGTTCATCACTCTAAATTTGTATTTTAGTTAACCTTTTATTTTCTTTTGTTTAACCCTTGCAAGGTGCCCTCTGTTTAGTTTAGTTTACCCCTACATTCCTGTTAATTAAATGACTTCTTAATTTACCATTTTTCCACCTTGGTTGTTGTTTTTTGTTACTTCCCTGTGTAAAAACGAGCTGGGTTGTAACAAGCCCATTAGCCTGTTAGCCTGTTAGCCTGTTTATATTTGAATGGAGCCAAATACATGAATCTCCTTTGACACGAGCAGCACAGAACGACTCTGGTGCTGCCCCCTCTGGCCCCGCTGTGAACATCAGTCCAAACACGTCCCAGAGGAAATCCTCGCCTCACCTTTTCACCACATAATCCTCGTCCTCCTCGTAATCACAGCGGAATCTGTTTAGACGCATCAGCTGTGACCAAACAGAAGATCAAATATTTATCATTCACTTTGTACAAACTGGATATTCAGGCCTTTGTTTTGTTTTCCACAGACGAGAACGATTCAGACGTGGAGGTTTTTCACAGGATAAGATTCATTTTTATCTTACAGTTGGTAAAATATGCACAGGTCCTAAAATAACTATATTCAAAACTACTTAAACTTTGATTTTACTCTGAGATAAACTCCAAATAAACCAGCTCAGCCTGTCTTTGTTTCATTGTGTCTTTTCCATCAGATATTAGGATATTTTTGTCATGTAGGGCGTCCAAAGTTTCACATATTTTCATTAGATTTGTTCTATTTCTGTGGGTGTAAAAGTTTTTAATCACGTTGTGTTTTCGTGTCAGGCGTCCTGTTGATTAAAGAGTCTCGTCCATAAGAGAAGCACAGTGTTATGTTAAAGATTTTGTGTTTTAAACAAAGATACAGGACTTTACTAAATGAAAGCTTGAGTTTTATCACTTTACTCTTAAACCTGGTGCTGAACTGTGTCTTAAACACTGAGGTGATGTTTATTTTAACATCTTCTCGCTGCCTCTTGTTCCTTTCGTTGGGTGAAAACAGATCTCTGCTGTGTATTATTATATCATAGGACCAGACTCTAGATGCAGTATAAGTAATAATATATAAGTATAAGTACAAGAGTAACACGTGTTTCTGCTGTTCACTTCATTCTTCTTCAGATTCACAGTTTTTAACTCTCTGCCTGGTCTGACATCACTTCCTCCATAATTACACTAAAGCAAAAGAAACGATGCGATTTCAGCCGCTCAGTTCACTTCATCTTTATTTCAGACTCATGATCCGTTATTTAAAAATAAAACACGACAGTGACATACGAACAGTAACATTTACATTTTAAAAAGAGCCACAGTCGTGTCTCCTCATGTTGGACTGAAGCGAGTCTGATATTTGTGACAGACATTATTTCATTTTCTGATTTATTCAGCTGAAAATAAAACTGTACATTAACGTTCTTAATGCAGCAGTCCCAGTTTAGTCCTGGTTTAGTCCCGGTTTAGCCCCGGTTTAGCCCCGGTTTAGCCCCGGTTTAGTCCCGGTTTAGCCCCGGTTTAGCCCCGGTTTAGTCCCGGTTTAGTCTCGGTTTAGTCCCGGTTTAGTCCCGGTTTAGTCCCGGTTTAGTCCCTCTTTAGTCCCGGTTTAGTCCCGGTTTAGTGCCTCTTTAGTCCCGGTTTAGTCCCGGTTTAGTCCCGGTTTAGTCCCTCTTTAGTCCCGGTTTAGTCCCGGTTTAGTCCCTCTTTAGTCCCGGTTTAGTCCCGGTTTAGTCCCTCTTTAGTCCCGGTTTAGTCCCTGTTTAGTCCTGGTTTAGTCCTGGTTTAGTCCCGGTTTAGTCCCTGGTTTTCTCCTGGTTTAGTCCCTGTTTAGTCCTGGTTTAGTCCTGGTTTAGTCCCGGTTTCGTCCTGTGAAGCAGTGACAAACCTCTGGGTCACACGGCCTCCTCAGTCGCACCTGTAGCCTCCTTAGACGTCGCCCGTCGCCTTTGGAGACTTTTGTGTTTTTTGATGATCAGTGATGAGACTTTGTAAAAAATCCCGTCCGGTCTTGATGGTTTGTGTGACTCATGTAGAGGTGAAATAAATGAGATAAAACACTTTGGGAAGAAGTCTGATTAATATTTCTGATCAACTACCTTTGTAATATATATATTTTTAGACTTGAACGGCCTGTTATTTCACTTCATTCTGTCGTTCTTCTCGGTTTTGTCACATATTTTGTTGCTTCTTCGTCCAAGTTTGGCGACATTCTCACCTAATCAAAACCGCGTCTATGTCCCTACAATCAGAAACAACCCGAGGCTGACGCGCCGCTGCCTTCACACCATGTTTTATTAGGATTTTCCCACCTAATTGTGCTGGCATTTTGTTTGGTAAATAAATGTCAGTATCCTTTGTAAAAACGATCAGGGCGCCAGCAGAGACCCACTATAATGATCTCAGTGGGGAGTTTTTTAAATGAACGTTCACGAGCGACAGTAAACCCGACCGGGCCGACGCGACGGGACGGGCTGATTGATGCGTTTTCCCTGCAGCGCCTCGGGGAATAGAACCACCTCTTTTGGGGAAAATATTGAAATTAATGACACACATGGCGAGCGGAGTCAGCCGTGGACACAGACGCATGTTCTGAGATAAAACAACACCGCCCCAGATTCAATTTCACGCACTTAATTAAGGTGTCTTGTTTTTCCAGGAAATTTTAATGCTAATTATGCGTAAGTGGTCTCAAAGTGAATATAGACGGTGTGATATTTTAGTCACGAGCATCACGGGAGCTGAGGCTGATCTGTAGGGGCCAGAACTACCTTTAAAATATAAGGATTAACTGTGATATAAGCAGAACTTTGACTCTTGAGGTTCTTTACGGCTAATGAACTCGAAGCTAAAGCATCACGTACTTGTTTTACACTATATCTGGATTTACAGGGCGTCCGTAAAGTCTCATTACAGCTTAAACATTCATTGCAAACGCAGTTGATCAGATATATTAATCCGACTTGTTCTCTTGTAAGTTTTTACCTCATTAAACACACCTCTGTATGAGCTCCATTAGTCACAAGAAGAACATGGAGACGGGGCTGGATTTGTGTGAAAGAGCCTCTTTTACTTTACTTCAGTAATGTCTCGTGTCTTTATATCTTTAACACAGCCTCGTACAAAGAAACGAAGAGGTGTGAGATCAATCCAACGATCTGGAAATGTTTGATTGAGAATACGAAACATGCAAAGTGAAAACAAACAAAGTGAGTACAGCAAAAGACCAAATTTAAATCTATCAAATGGACAAATCGTTGTAGGAGTGATGACGTTTGTCTGCTCGTCCAAGCCGCGGCTTGGACGAGCAGACAAACGTCGTCACTCCTACAAGACTCTTCTTCAGTTCTGGAGCGACAAGGAAGGATTCAGTTAAGGAAGGATTGTCTTTTCCTCTCAAACCATTTATTTTCTCTCTTGTCTCTTCAGAGGAGGTTAGTGTCTTTGAGATGTAGATGAACATCAGACTGTGGTCCTGAGCTGTTCTCTCTCGTGTTGGTTCATTCTCTTATGTAGATGAACATCAGACTGTGGTCCTGAGCTGTTCTCTCTCGTGTTGGTTCATTCTTTTATGGAGATGAACATCGGACTGTGGTCCTGAGCTGCTCTCTCTCGTGTTGGTTCATTCTCTTATCGAGTGTCTTTTTAGTTTCTGTAACGTACAAAGACATAACCTCTGAGTATAACAGAAATAATCTAATTCATCTATCTTATCAATTGCCTTTTTTGAGAGAGACTTCACAGACGCCGTATTATTCTGGTTTGTAATTGATTGACTGATTAAACTTTCATGAGCCGAACTTCCCAGTTAAACCATAACGGTCGATGTGTCTCAGCAAAACAAAACTTTCAGTCAATCACCCAAATGTTTGCTTCACAAATCTCCAGTGGAGCTTTGAAGGGAAACCAGTTCTGTGATTGATTAAAATTATAAACCAACATCAAAAGACTCTGATTTTATAACCTACTTTGAATGAACCAAACAGTCTGAGCTGGTTTTTCCTCACGAGATTATTCAGACAATAAACACTCAACTCAAACCTGTCGATACAGACGACAAAGCAACGAGGAAAACCACAGCGGAGAATCACAGGTCTGTAAACGGACACGGCCATGGATCTGTTCAAATAACAGTGTCAGGTGTTGTAGCCTAGTGGCCACTCAGTGTATTACAGGGCTGTGGATGAGGGGTCAGGGACTAGCGTGGACATTATGTTGGACTTTCAGACACAGCCTAAGTTTCAGTTTTAATCTAAACCGACCCGAGTCTCACATGTGGCTGTTATTTATTAGATTTATACAAACTTGAGCGTTCCTCTAAACTCAAAAACATGAACTCAAACAGAAAAAAACAGTTTATTTCCTCGGGAGTCCTTCCACACTTGATTCTCTCTTTGCCGTGATCTCGTTGGCAGGGCCGTGTTGGCGGGTCGACTTGTGTTGACACGATGTGGTTAAAGCTGCTGAGCTGTACGTGTGAACTCTTCTGTCAGCGTAGAAGAACACATGTCACACCAATTTACAACTTTCCTGTGGCTGTATTATGAAGCACAGAGGCCCGTCTGCTCACGTTATGAGCCGCAGACTCACTGGTTTATGCTGAAACATTAGGAGATAAGTGACAGGAGGCTGGAGAGGGAAGTTCGCTCTGCCTCAGCGACAGAAGGTGGAGACGTTGGTAATTCCAAGGTGCCGGAGCAGCTTGTCTGACTTACCCACAAAACTGTTATGTGGAGCAGTTTCAACAGGCAAAACTAGATTTAAGCACCGTGGCTATAGTGTGATATTGAACAATGTGTGACAGGACTTTTCCAGGGGCCAGGGGCGGCTCCAGAGGGGGCTCGAGGGGCCACTAGTCTCTCCTACAATGTCCAGAGCACCACCATCGTTTTCCCTGAAGTAATTTGACCCGTTATGGCTTTTCTTTACTTTAAATCTTGATTTGTATTATGGATCTTCTTGACCTAACCTTCGTAACACTGTGTCGTGATGCAGCCGAGTGGGACCAAAAGATGCAGAACTCGGGGAAAGGTTTACAATAATAGTTCAAGGTAAAAAGGCAGATCCGGCGATGAGCGAGGAGCGAGGTGCAAACCAGGGTCCAGGAGCGTGACGAGGAGCGCAGAGGGGACGACGATGCAGACGATACCGGAGCAGGGAGCAGGAGGTAAGCCAGGGTCCAGTGACGTGGAGAACAGAGACGAAGACAAGGCAGACAGAACCAGAGCTGGGAGGCGGGGTCGGGAGCAGAGCCAGGAGCGAGGGAGCTGGGACGTCCACGGAGCAAAATCTGAGAGGTAGCAAAAATGAGCAAAAGCATGAGCGAGGTCTAGCAAGATATTCAGGTTGACACGCAGACGATCTGACCCGAGTGTCTGGTCCTGGCTCCTCTTATCCCACAGCAGGTGGTGTTGATTGCGCTGATAAGGAGCCAGGAACTCCGCCCACCTCCAGAGTCGGGCAGGTGAGGGACGGAAAAGGGGCAAGACAGGAGGTAAAACAAGGAGCAGGAATCACAGGGATCGTGACATACTTTCTGTTATGTTCTGGTGTATCTCTGGTTTGTGCGTTTAGCAGGATCCAGCCGCGTTGATTAGACTAAACTGATTATTTTGATGGTATAAATACACTGTTTGTATCTACATTTGAGCTGAGGGTGAGACGATGCTATGGGGACAACAGCTCTTTGACGATTGTGCACAACTGATTCAATAAACCAGAATAAACCAACAACTTCTCTGTTGAGCTCCAGTTGGAAACTGATTGACAGCAGGGCCCTGCGCCTGATTGGAGCAACAAAGAGCCTGGCCAATCACGATGTTCCACCTGTGGCAGTGCCCCTTTAAAAGGACCCGCCCCTGCCACTCCTGGGGTGATGCTGAGACTTTGGAACATTGAGATTTTGAGACTGTGGAAACTTTGAAACTCTTGGAACTTTGGAAACTTTGCTAAATTGGACTTAGAACTGGTGATTTGAGTTTGATCTTTTGTGTTTAGTTTTATATTGAAGTTTGTTCTCCTAGAGCCACTTTTTGTTAGTTTTTGTTGTAGTTCGCTGAAGTTTTTAGTTACATGTTGAAATTTGACTCTGTTCAGAGCCTCTTTTTGTTAGTTTTGCTTTAACATTTTGCTTTAACTTTAGTTTTACCATTTGACATCTGGTTTTACTTCCCCCTTTCCCTAGTTGAGCTGCGTCGTAACATAGAGCCACAATTGTCTTGGGACAGACTGACAGAAACGAGGCTGCCAGTCGCACCGTCCGAGAAGAGAAAGTCTAAGGTCGAGGGATTCGGGAGTGTTGGTTAATCTGTTTGTCTGTTATTGACTCTTTTATTGTTCCATTTTCCACATTTCTGTTGGTTAAATCAACATTTTTGTGAAACCCTTCGAGGCGACGGCTGTGATTTTGGGCTCTACAAAACTAGATTGAAACATGCCACATTCACACAGAGAACTCCACCATAACCCGCTCGATCTACATATCACAAAAGTACATTACCACAAAGAAACGTGTGAGGAACTGACGAGCTCCATCTACATATCACAAAAGTACATTCAACCACAAAGAAACGTGTGCTGCTCTGTTTATTTGCTCTGTTTAGTTTCTTGTTTCCTGTGAAGTGCTCGTGGTGGTTGTCGGCGTTGAACCGTTTGTGGATCACTCTTGCTCTTGTGCCCAAACGAAACGCTGAGAGCCACTTGTCAACACGAGTAAATTAATCCGCCGCGTTACTTTAAACGTTCCTCAAAGCGTTTTTCCTCCGAGCTGAACCACGGACGAGTAGGAAGAACACTTAAGGTGGATGTGAAAGCGCTCGGCTAATGCATCGCCGCAGGAAGTAAAGTCGTCCTATTGAATGTTCTGCTCTCGCTGGTCGATCTCTGAGCTCTTTAACCTCGTCTTATTTTGTAGATTTTTGATGTCACAGTGTAACGTTAAAGCAGCTGTTTGTGATGTTTAGTTTAAAAAAAGGAAAAGAGATGAATGAATGAAGTTTATTTGAGCAGGTACGAGAAAGAAAGTACCACAAACGATCACATTTATCAGAAATAAGATTTGCACTGAGCTCAAAAGGAGGAAGTAGATACTTATATTGGCTTAACCCCAACTTTATCTACAACGAAAGCAACACAGCACAACACAGAGTAAAAAAGAAATAAAACAAAACGTAATAAGAGTGAAAATTCCTCATACAAACACTAAATGCACCAGATTCTTGCAGCGTTTCTTAGTTAAACGACGTTACAGAACTTGTTACCAAACCACAGCTGAGTTTCCACAGTTTCGACTCTGATCCTCGTCAGTGACAGAGTTTTTAAAAACATTTACCTTGTACTTTCTTTTAAAGTTCACTCAGGAGACGCTGCATTTTTCATCCAGCTCGTTCCACGGGTCAACTCCAGGTCGAGTCGTGAACTTTTCAGAGTCGTACGGATGTTTCTTAAAGTTCATTTGAGCCTCAGATTATATGTTTTATCTCTGTTTAGGAGCATGTTCTGGAGATTATTTGGGAGAAGGTTGTAACGAGTTTTAAATTGAACTATATCTTCAATTTTCATTATTTTCATCTTAAAAAACAGTGATTTGTATGTCCCCTGAACCAGTACAAATGATCCTTGTTGCCTTTTTCTGAAGAATTTGTCTTATAAGCTGTAACTAACTCGTATTTCTATTGTACATCAAGATTTTTAAGATACAACAGAAGGGTTCCAGCAGAATATGGGGAACGTTTTGAGCCACTGTTCCCCAAAATATACTTCTAATTATCGTTATAGTTGATTTGTGAGTAAATGTTCAAATAAATCCTTAAAGCCCTGTTTGTAATTTGATTTAAAACAGATGCCCTTCCCTGCCTCACCACAGGTTTATGGTTCATGTCAGTGTCCGCAGAGTAAACTGACTCGTGAGCCGTCTTCGTGGAGGCTGCTCTGGTGTAATTCCAGTGGAAAATGAGGCTGTAGAGGATTTGTTTCATTGATAATCAGATGATCCACTGCTGTCCGAGGTGTCTCTCTGATTACACCCGGGGCCGGGCAGTGACACCAGGGGGCAGACGGGAGCAGCTCTGACCTTGTTCTGCTCAGCGTTGCCCATCACTTAGACCAGGCCTGGCACCTCATTTTCCACTGGGCCAAATGAGAACAGCTGAATTCAACTGGAGACCCCGTGATGTATGGAGTATTGGTTTATGAAAGCGGAGTAAATGAGCCTTTGAAATTGTGGATAGAGAAAACATTGTGCTGTATTTCAAAGGCCGTCATTAAATTGTAGATATCTGTGGGAGGTGTTCATTTCAATTCTGTTTAATATGAACTTATTTTGAGTGGGTCATTGAGCAAACTACGCTTCAAGAAGAGCTCAGGTTTCCTCAGGTCAGGCTGGGATCACGGCTGTTTCAAAAGCACAAAAACTCCTCTAAAAACTAAAAAGCAAGAGTACGGTTTGCACCAGTCTCACCGTTTTAAAGGTACAGGACAGATCTGAACCTCCAGAACTCACTCACGGAGCTGCAGAGGCTGCACTAGCGCTGGGTAAGGACGAGCTGGAGGTTATGGGTAGTGAGGATTCAGATACGAAGCTGTTTTTTGGGTTTTAACTGGAGATTTCCAAACGTGAGGCTCAAAACTAAAAAAAACTGTAGCGAAAACAACTTGAACATCATGTCATTTTTTTGTAATTGAGAATAAATTTGCTTTAAGTCTGTGAGAGTAAGATTTGATTTGAGTATTTCTACATCTGAACATATATAGACCATGTTTTATGAACGTAGTCACTTGTGAATGCAGAAAAATCTTAAAACCTTGACCATAACTGCAGTAGTCTCCCATGTTAGCGCAGAAGCAGCTGGAGGGAAACGTGCTTAAGTCGATGTGATGGTGCGACATTGTTCAAAACCACGAGAGCTCTGCAGCTGCAAGAGGGTCAATAATCCAACAGTCAGCCGCAGCGTTCAAGACCTGTTCAAGACCTGTTCAAGACCTGTGTGGAACAACGAGGCTAGAACCAGACACAGAACGAGACTTTTCACTCTGTTCAAATACAAACACAGAGGAATCAGACGTGTTAGTGCCACGAAGAAACGAACCTGAACCTGAACCTGAACCTGAACCTGAACCTGAACCTGAACCTGAACCTGAACCTGAGGACGTCAGGGAGCCACTCAGACTCTGGCTCCAGCAGAGTCTGGACGAAAACAGGACTAAACCGAGACTAAACTGGGACTAAACCAGGACTAAACCAGGACTAAACCGGGTCTAAAACGGGACAAAACCAGGACTAAACCGGGACTTAAACGGGACTAAAACGGGACTAAACCAGGTCTAAACCAGGACTAAACCAGGACTAAACCAGGTCTAAACCAGGACTAAACCAGGACTAAACCAGGACTAAACCGGGTCTAAAACGGGACTAAACCGGATCTAAACCGGGACTAAACCGGGACTAAACCAGGACTAAAGCAGGTCTAAACTAGGACTAAACCGGGACTAAACCAGGACTAAACGAGGTCTAAACCAGGACTAAACCAGGACTAAACCGGGACTAAACCAGGACTAAACGAGGTCTAAACCAGGTCTAAACCAGGACTAAACCTGTTGAATCAGTGTCTGAGTTTTGTTTAAATCCGTCTTTCTTCCTGTCAATGTGACTCAGTCTCAGTTTAAATCCAGGCTCTTTTCTGTTTCGCTGCTGTGACTGACTCAGTTTTATTCTGCACTTTTCTCCTTTAACGTCACTTTTACTCTGATTATTTATGTTTTGATTCGTTGTTTAGTGATTTTAACTCTTTTTTATTCTGTAAAACACTTTGTGGATCAGCCTTTTCTTCCTTATTCAGGATAATTCAGTTTTTTTATCTGTTCACTGTGACATTGCTGCAAAAAAGAAGAAAAACATCTTTACAGTGGCATGTTCCCATTGTTCCTGAAAAGGAATAAAACAGATTCTGGCTTCGTGACGAGTCATTTTAGTTGTAATTTAAATCCCACTCGTGCCATAACTGTGGGAAAGTGCCGCCGCAGCTTAAGACGAGACGGATCTTTGTGAAGAATTGATTGAATTTAGGACTATATCTTTAAAGCGAATGATGGATGAGAACGAGACGCAGATCTATCACTTTCTCTGAGATTTGTGGGAACGAGATCGAGTCTGACATTCAGTCACGGTGCAGACGACGGAAAACAGCGTCGATTAAGATCATTATGCAAATGTGAAAAACAAAAACGAGTAAATCCGAGCTTTGGAAAACTCTTTAAATACAAAAGTGTGTTAATGTGTCTCCACTCAGAGGTTATGGGAATGTGACGCAGTGTGGCATTAATTAATCAGCCTAAAAACAGGACGACGAGGCGACGCTGCCAGGTCCAGGTCCAAGTCCAGGTCCAGGTCCAGGTCCAGGTCCAGGTCCAGGTCCAGGTCCAGGTCCAGGTCAGATCTGCTTCAAGTGACTTTAAGAATCAAAGACTGTTTATAAATGGACAGAGCTAACAAAGCTAACAAAGCTAACAAAGCTAACGCCGCGTTCCAAACAGGAAGTGATCATGAGCGCACTTCCTGCTCCAGAGACTCGAATTCACTCTGTAAACCAGGACTAAACCAGGATTAAACGAGGATTAAACCAGGATTAAACCAGGACTAAACCAGGACTAAACCAGGACTAAACAAGGACTAAACCAGAACTAAACCAGGACTAAACCAGGACTAAACCAGGACTAAACGAGGATTAAACGAGGATTAAACGAGGATTAAACGAGGACTAAACCAGGATTAAACCAGGACTAAACCAGGATTAAACCAGGACTAAACCAGGATTAAACCAGGACTAAATCAGGACCAAACCGGGACCAAACCGGGACCAAACCGGGACTAAACCAGGACTAAACCAGGACTGAAGTCGCTCCTGTTAGCGTTAGCAACAGGTTTGATTGACAGCGTTGCTAAGCGCTCACTCCCTGTTAAACCAGCGGTGTGGGCGGGCAGAGGCTTTACCTTCAACATCCTCGCTCCTGATTGGCTCTTTGGTTGCTCTGACACTCGCTGTGGTGACGTCACACTCACTCAGTCACTTCTTTACACAGTTTAAGGAAAAAATACTTAATTTTAGCGATGCAGACACCACAAATTAAATAAATATAAAACTCTGAAAGGTTCTAGACAAAGACGAACATTGAAATCATCTCAGGCTCCACGGTGTCAAAACGAACAAAACTGCAGGTTTTTGCAGAGCTGCTGTTTTCTGTTCGGGCCAAATGAGGCGTTTGGGCGAAGCAGGAGTTACATAACAGGTGTAAAGATTAGGAGACACTGGTCCGACGGAGATCTGGGTTAATTAAAGCTGTTTTTGGTGGAGCCTGGTGACCTGCCCATCGAGATGCTGAGCGGCGCCGGCCCATCTGTTCTCACCGAAGTCTCAAAAAGTACAAGTAGCACGACGACGGCGAATACCACCTTCGTTTTGGGGGTTTCCTGCTGAGAGGCACTGGCCCAGCGTGAGGCGGATACGACCTAAATGAGACTAATTATAATCTGCATCGGCATTTTTACCCCCAACAGTGTCGTTTCAGATTGGATTAAATGCTTCTGGTTTATGTCTGTGTTTTATCTGTGGATTATTAATGATGAAAAATAAGAGAAGTACAAAAGAAAGAAATGAAAAGTACTGCAAATACTTATATCACAAGTATTATTTCTGTCAGTTTACACAAGGACTAAACCAGGACTAAACCAGGACTAAACCAACGACTAAACCAGGACAAAACTAGGACTAAACCAGGACTAAACCAGGACTAAACCCACGACTAAACCAGGACAAAACTAGGACTAAACCAGGACTAAACCAGGACTAAACCAGGACTAAACCAGGACTAAACTGGGTCTAAACCAGTACTAAACCAGGACTAAACCAGGTCTAAACCTGGTCTAAACCAGGACTAAACCAGGACTAGACAAGGACTAAACTAGGACTAAACCAGGTCTAAACCAGGACTAAACCAGGACTGAACCAGGACTGAACCAGGACTAAACCAGGTCTAAACCAGGACTAAACCAGGTCTAAACCAGGACTAAACCGGGACTAAACCAGGACTAAACCAGGACTGAACCAGGTCTAAACCAGGACTAAACCAGGACTAAACCAGGACTAAACCAGGACTAGACAAGGACTAAACCAGGACTAAACCAGGACTAAACCAGGTCTAAACCAGGTCTAAACCAGGACTAGACAAGGACTAGACAAGGACTAAACCAGGACTAAACCAGGTCTAAACCAGGACTAGACCAGGACTAAACCAGGTCTAAACCGGGACTAAACCAGTTGAATCAGTGTTTGACTTTGTTCAGTTTAAATCTGTCTCTCTTCCTGACGCTGTGACACAGTCTCCACCTCTTTTCTCCAGTTTTCTTTCATGTTTATTCTATGTTTTTATTTCTTGTCTTGTGTTTTTTTGTGTCTTTTTGTTCGATTCGTGCTGTAAACTTAAACTTGCCACATTCATTGACAGTTTTCTCTTTGTCTTTTCTCCATCGTGGGACAAACAGAGGTTTTCTTTGTGTGTTTTACCTGATTCTTCAAACTGCTCTTTTATTAAGTTGAGTGAAGCTCCAGACGTCCGTCCTGTTTGTGGTCAGTTCATAAAAACCTCGGTGATGTTCTGTTCTCTCAGGCTCTCGTCTGGTTCGCTCTCGGAGGATTAGCTCAGAGGCGAGATGGAAAATGGATCGAAACGTGGCCAGAGAAAGTCAAATATTCAGTGAAACGAGGTGATTATCGGAGGCATTAGACTTTTATATGATGAAAAGTGGGTTTATTTATCTAAATCCCGTCTCTGTTTGCAGCCACTGGGAAAAGGAATGTGATGGATTCTATATTTAACCCGGGAGGAATTTCAATTTTTACGGCCGACATGAGTCTGTGTCTGCGGCGTCTCCAGAACAAGTCTAACGTCACTTTATCTGTGTCCTTCAGGTTTTGATCAGTCAGTTTCTACATGAACTTTAGTCCTTGTCCTCCGTCTTCACCTGGGACTAAACCAGGACTAAACCAGGGACAAAACTGGGACTAAACCGGGACTAAACCGGGACTAAACCAGGGACTAAACCAGGGACTAAACCAGGACAAAACCAGGACTAAACCTGGGACTAAACCAGGGACTAAACCGGGACTAAACCGGGACTGAACCGGGACTGAACCAGGGACTAAACCGGGACTAAACCGGGACTAAACCAGGACTGAACCGGGACTAAACCGGGACTGAACCGGGACTAAACCGGGACTAAACCGGGACTAAACCGGGACTGAACCGGGACTAAACCGGGACTGAACCGGGACTGAACCGGGACTAAACCGGGACTGAACCGGGACTGAACCAGGGACTAAACCGGGACTGAACCGGGACTAAACTGGGACTGAACCGGGACTAAACCGGGACTAAACCAGGACTAAACCAGGACTGAACCGGGACTAAACCGGGACTAAACCAGGGACTAAACCAGGGACTAAACCGGGACTAAACCAGCACTAAACCTGGGACTAAACCGGGACTAAACCGGGACTAAACCAGGGACTAAACCGGGACTAAACCGGGACTAAATCGGGACTAAACCGGGACTAAACAGGGACTAAACCGGAACTAAACCGGGACTAAACGGGGACTAAACCGGAACTAAACCGGGACTAAACGGGGACTAAACCAGGGACTAAACCGGGACTAAACCGGGACTAAACGGGGACTAAACCGGAACTAAACCGGGACTAAACGGGGACTAAACCGGAACTAAACCGGGACTAAACGGGGACTAAACGGGACTAAAACCGGACTAAACAGGACTAAACCGGAACTAAACCGGGACTAAAAGGACTAAACCGGGAAACGGGGACTAAACCGGAACTAAACCGGGACTAAACGGGGACTAAACCAGGGACTAAACCGGGACTAAACTGGGACTAAACAGGGACTAAACTGGGACTAAACCGGGACTAAACCGGGACTAAACCAGGACTAAATCCTTTCTCCGTCTGTTTTCTCCAGTCTCTCTGATCTTTCTCCGTGTTTCACGTCCATCAGACTTGTTCTCGTTCCTCTTCACAGAGACTTACCCTCGATCTGTTTGTTTAGACGGATTATAGACGGTCCGTTCTCTCCTCAGACTGAAAGTTCCTCCTCACAGCTCTGAGGAACACGTGTCCTCGTCCTGGAGGAGTCCTTTATTCGATCTCTTCACCTGCGCCTGATCGCTGGAGTGTCGCTGGAACATTCGGTCTGGAACATTCGGTCTGGAACATTCGGTCTGGAACATTCGGTCGCCTGTGTGTGTTTTCAGTGTTCTCCTCGCTCGGCTGCCGCGCTCCTCCTGATATCACCTTCATCTTTGATCTTTTTTGAAGACCAAAGCTCCAGAGAATGTGTTTGATGAGCCAGTTCTGCTCTTCATCTGTCATCGAGCCGCTATAACACACCCGGAGTTCTACAGACTCAACGGGTTTCGCCATTTTATTCATTCATGTGTTTAAATATGATGTGGTTGTTTATCCTTCATCCAGAGTCCAGTCTGTTCACATCAGGAGAACATCTGAAACCACAGGGATCAGTACGGCGCCCTCTAGAGGAGAGTGCAGCGCTCCAGAATGTATCACGTCTTTCGCTAAATCGTCTTCCTCTGTTGTCGCTGTGAGTCGGTGGAAAAGTTAAAGCCAAATGAGATTAAAACATGCACAAGTTTTCAAAAGTTTGCACATGTGACAGAGAAATGGCGACTGTCAAAGCGACTTTACACCGATCAGGGGAGATGGGCGGAGCCTCGTGAAGCGTCGACACCTCAGTCGTAATATCGTCTCAAATGGTTCGACGTGTCTGAGGAGAAACACTGACCTCTAGTGGACAAATTTAACCATTGCAAACCAGCACAACCCATGATTTGAGAACCAAAAACACTATTTTGTATTTTATTAGAAGTCATAAATAGTATATATTCTATTTTGAACATTATTACAACATTCTGTGTGATCCCAAACCATGGATCACTTTTTTACATTTGTAGATGCCATCGAAAATGAAACAAATGCCAAAAGTCGCCAAAATCACCACTAACATCACACAATACTCCAACCAATCACAGAGCAGAACATTCACTGAGCCAATGAAACGCTTTGATTCACTGAAGCGACTGACGCAGAGCGAAGCAGGAGGGGGAGGGGCCGACACCTCGACACTTTGGTCACGTGATGCTGCGAGACGAGAGGCAGAAAGAACGAGACGAGCTCCGGACTCCGCCTCTTTTGCCCTGATCAGAGAAAGTGAAAGAATCTGATTTGTGTCTGAAATTGACTGGTCTGTGTGAATAATCTGTTTGTCTCTGTCCAAATAAAAGCTGAACGTCCCATTAACAGTGAAATCTGTGGAGAACACGTCATGTGAAGAGGTCAAAGGTTAAATGAACCTGAGAGATGAGGTGATGGTGGAGAACAGGACACACGGGGGTCACAGAAGTACTTCTCTGTTGTACTTGATACTTCGCTGTTTCTTCTTTTCGCTCTTGGGGACGACAGAGATGCTCCTCGGTGCCTCACACGAGCTGCACTTTAATGTAACGTTTCCTCAAACACTTTTAGTCACGGAGCAACGAGGAAACTGTTTTTTCTTCCAGCGAAATCAGACACTGCACATGGAAAAGTTTAACATGTGCATGAAAACAGTTTGTTCTGACATAATAAATCCATCGACTGGAAGTGTTTTTTTTCTTTTTCGAGTCTTTGTTTAATGTACGAACCAAAAACCGAGATGTGCTGCTGGTGATCTCACTTTTATATTTATATTATTTACCAGCGAGAATTAAATCGAGGACTAAACCAGGACTAAACCAGGACTAAACCAGGTCTAAACTGGGACTAAACCAGGTCTAAACCGGGACTAAACCAGGTCTAAACCGGGACTAAACCGGGACTAAACCAGGTCTAAACCGGGACTAAACCGGGACTAAACCGGGACTAAACCAGGACTAAACCGGGACTAAACCGGGACTAAACCAGGTCTAAACCGGGACTAAACCAGGTCTAAACCGGGACTAAACCGGGACTAAACCGGGACTAAACCGGGACTAAACCGGGACTAAACCGGGGCTACACCGGGACAAAACCGGGACTAAACCAGGTCTAAACCAGGACTAAACCGGGTCTAAACCGGGACTAAACCGGGACTAAACCGGGACTAAACCGGGACTAAACCGGGGCTAAACCGGGACAAAACCGGGACTAAACCGGGACTAAACCTGGACTAAACCGGGGCTAAACCGGGACTAAACCGGAACTAAACCGGGGCTAAACCGGGACTAAACCGGGACTAAACCGGAACTAAACCGGAACTAAACCGGACTAAACCGGACTAAACCTGGGACTAAACCGGGACTAAACCGGGACTAAACCGGAACTAAACCGGAACTAAACCGGGACTAAACCGGGACTAAACCTGGGACTAAACCGGGACTAAACCGGGACTAAACCTGGGACTAAACTGGGACTAAACCGGGACTAAACCCGGTTTAGTCCCGGTTTACTCCCGGTTTAGTCCGGGAGTAAACCAGGACTAAACCAGGGCTAAACCGGGTCTAAACCGGGACTAAACCGGGTCTAAACCAGGACTAAACCAGGTCTAAACCGGGTCTAAACCAGGTCTAAACCTGATTACTCTCTGATATATTTGATTCTTTCCCAGTGAGTCTGAATCACACTGCGCCTCGTGAAGGTGAGATTTAATTTTGGCAAAGAAAATCAGCTGTTTTCCCTGGAGGATGAAAACTTGGCCTGACAATGTGACAAAAATGTGCTGCAGAAATACAAAGCTGCATTTTGTACGAAGGGCAGAGGCTAATGAACAACTGCGAGCACTAATTAGAAGAGATTTCGTTAGCTCCAAAAACAATGCCAACTTATTACAGGATCAACTTCTGCTCAGACTTTTACTGGAGGAGGAGGAGGAGGAGGAGCTCGGTTTTGTGCACAAACGTAATGATGCTGTAAACCGAAAGAAACGACCATCTATATCCATCCGACGGCGGAGAAAAGGTGAGACCGAGCGCTCGCCCCGGACTAATCATTATCGATGGAGATTCAGTTTCACTTAGCAACCGCCGGCCGCCTCCTCTCGCAATAAGAGGAACCGTGCGTCGCTATTGGCTCCTTTCCACGGCCTGCTGAGCCAATCGAGGTGACGGCGTGGAAGTCCGCTGACGGCTGCGGCTCAGACCTTTGTGGAGGCTTCAAATTTGGTCCGGTTCCACTCGCCACATCCCCACCACTTCAAAGCGAAGGGTTCGGGGGGAAGTGGAGATGAAGTTCAGTGTCGTATCTGCATTAAAGCGCTGGAGGAGGCAGCTGTCAGCGCCGGACACGGAGCGGTTTAGCTTCATTCTCACTTTCTGCCATTGTTAATGAAGTTTCAGAGCAACTTTATTTATAGCAGTGCTGGTTCTGAGTTTGTGGGTCATGGATGGAAACTACCGGGTCGTGTAATCGTCAGTGTCGTTACATAAACTCGACTTTAACAAGCGTAAAAACAGGAGGATTGGCTTTATTCTAGAGTTCCTTCGACTTCTCGGACACTGAACATTTCACTTTAGATCATAATTTAGTGCCAAAAAGCGTGATGTAATTGCATTTACGATAAAAGTGAGCAATAAAGTCAAGAGCACGTCCACAACTGATCATCCAGGTTTTTTAAAATTATTCATTTCGAGCATCGGTTACTCTAAAGTACATTTCACAAGTTGATCCTCATATAAGCTCAAAAAGGAGAAGAAAACGCATTAAATCCACCGTCTTCATTTAAGACAGAAGTTTAACACTTTATTTCAGCTTCATATTCAGGTGAAAAGAAAAAAAAGGGGAGAAACATATAACATATATACAAATCCAGTCCAGCTTTATGTCTAATGTACTTTAAAAACAGCAGAGTGCAGTACTACAGTCATTTAAAAACACAGATATATCACAGACAAATACAAATACATAACTGCAAACTGTACGATTTAAAACAATAGATCAGTACAAAGCTAAAGAGAAAAAGTGTGTTTTAAGAGCAGATTTAAAAGTATAAAGTGACTCCCAGAAAGTCCCAGAGAAGTTTCCTCCTCGTTTGTGGGACACGAACAGTGAAAGACCTGCAGACCTGAGCAGGAGGAGAGGAGGAGCAGAGAGGAGGAGCAGAGGGAGGAGCAGAGGAGGAGATGAGAGGAGGAGCAGAGGAGGAGCAGAGAGGAGGAGCAGAGAGGAGGAGCAGAGAGGAGGAGCAGAGGGAGGAGCAGAGGGAGGAGCAGAGGGAGGAGCAGAGAGGAGGAGCAGAGGGAGGAGCAGAGGAGGAGCAGAGGAGGAGCAGAGGGAGGAGCAGAGGGAGGAGCAGAGAGGAGGAGAGGAGAGCAGAGGAGGAGCAGAGGGAGGAGCAGAGGAGGAGCAGAGGGAGGAGCAGAGGAGGAGCAGAGGGAGGAGCAGAGGGAGGAGCAGAGGAGGAGGAGAGGAGGAGCAGAGGAGGAGCAGAGGAGGAGCAGAGGGAGGAGCAGAGGGAGGAGCAGAGGGAGGAGCAGAGGAGGAGCAGAGGGAGGAGCAGAGGGAGGAGCAGAGGAGGAGGAGAGGAGGAGCAGCAGAGGAGCAGAGGAGGAGCAGAGGGAGGAGCAGAGGGAGGAGCAGAGAGGAGGAGCAGAGGAGGAGAGCAGAGGAGGAGCAGAGGGAGGAGCAGAGGGAGGAGCAGAGGGAGGAGCAGAGAGGAGGAGCAGAGGAGGAGGAGCAGAGGAGGAGCAGAGGGAGGAGCAGAGAGAGGAGCAGAGGAGGAGCAGAGAGGAGGAGCAGAGGGAGGAGCAGAGGGAGGAGCAGGTCGGACAGAGACAAACAGAAGGATTTTAAATGAATTCAATAAGAGGCGGAGTCAGTGTGAGGACATCAGAGCAGGTGGGACGTGTCCCGTTAAAAGTCGAGCAGCTGCGTTTTGTACAAGTTTAAGTCGAGTAACAGAAGTTTGGTTCAGACGATATAAAGAGCATCACAATAATCCAAACGATTAGTCATAAAAGCATGAATTAAAATCTCAAAATGATGTGAGACGACAGGTTTGACTTTCACGAGTTGATGAATTTGAAAAAAGCTCGTTTGGACCACAGCGATAATCTGGACATCGAGTAAAACGATAAAGAAACGATCAGTGTCATGTGAAACCGACACTTTATATTTAAACTGGTCTCTCTGGATCAGACCAGGTTTTATAGATAAACTTAAATGTATAAACACTTTGGCATTGCTTTTGTTTTAAGTCCAGAACATTCCACAGTTTCACAGTCACAAAACTCTGGAGTGTTTCGAACATCAGGAAGAATAAAATGTCCAGATCCTCTCAGATGGTAAGAAAAAACTTTTGCACGTTAGTTGGTAATAACTTATTAAAGGCTTTGAATAAGATAATTACAGTAAAATATTTTACAACATCAGGAAATTTGAATAGTTTGGATGAAAAGATTGTGAGTGTGATCTAGAAAAGCAGCCTCGTGAATGATCCACACGGCTCGTTTTTGCAAGAAGAATAATGGATTAGAAAAATAAAATAAAAATAAAATAAAAATAAAAAAGTATGGTAAGCATAATATGTGATAATACTAATGAAGAGGAAATACAGGCACAGAAGTTGACCTAAAAAAAAAACACAAACCACACAAAGTATGCAAAAAATAAAAAATATATAAAATAAAATAAAATAAAATAAAATAAAATAAAAAAATAAAAAAAATAAAATAAAATAAAATAAATAAAATAAAATAAAATAAAATAAAATAAAATAAAATAAATAAAATAAAATAAATAAAATAAAAAATAAAATAAAATAAAATAAAATAAAATAAAATAAAATAAAAAAATAAAATAAAATAAAATAAAATAAAATAAAATAAAATAAAATAAAATAAAATAAAATAAAATAAAATAAAATAAAATAAAATAAAATAAAATAAAATAAAATAAAATAAATAAAATAAAAATAAGTTAAAATGAAAAAAAAAAATAAAACCAAATAAAAAAAATAAAAAAAAGGAAAATAAATAAAATAAAAAAAAAAAAATAAAATAAATAAAATAAAATAAAATAACATAAAATAAAAGAAATAAAAAAAATAAAATAAAAGAAAATAAAATAAAAAAGTATGGTAAGCATGAATGATCCACACGGCTCAGTTTTTTGCGATAAAGAATATGGATTAGCTGAGCATTGGTCATTGTTTTCCCATATTTCAACACAATACGTGAAATAAGGGAAAAAAAAAGGTTAAAAATTAAAGAAAACATCTGCTTTTTGTGGTGTTTAGCTTCACAAAACGACTAAACTGTCACATTATCGTCAATATAAACCTCAACTTTCATCTAAAAGTGATAAAAACAGACCCACAGACTTGATCAAAGCTACATTTTTAACCCAAAGTCTAAATTTCTCAAAGGTTGGTGAGTAACTACAGGCCGGGGGGAGATGATTGGTGCAAATATTTTCTGCGCCTCAAATGCAGGATTCTGAATAACTCAACATGCGACTTTTGAGTAAGTTTATGATGAGGTAAAGTCATTAAAAGTCACGTCTGAAAAGCTCGATGTCTCTGAACCGTCTGAAAACCCGATGTGTCTGAACCGTCTGGCAGAATGTGAGTTTCAAAGTGTATTTAATGTAAAAGTATAAACGTATTTGCATTATGTATGTGGATATATGTGGATATATGTGGATATATGTGTAGTTTCCATCTTAAGCCGTGTCTGCTCTGTTTGACTCTGTTCTGTTCACGCTTCATGGGCTCCACCCGCTCCACCCGCTCCACCCGCTCCACCCGCTCCACCCGCTGCACCGTCATGAATATTCAAACGTCCTTCTGTACATGATCTTCATCGCTCCTGGTACACGCTCAGGCTGCGTGTTTCTCTCTTTATTTTCTGTGAATCAGTCGTTTGATTTGTCCAAGAGCAGTTTGCAAAGTCACATGTTTCCAGTCGTCTTTTAAAAAATACATTTGGTGTGGAGCCGTGTGCAGCCGTGTGCGTGCCTCCTCTTCATCAGCCTCCTCTTCCTCAGCCTCTGTAGTGTGTGCCTCCTCTTCATCAGCCTCCTCTTCCTCAGCCTCTGTAGTGTGTGCCTCCTCTTCATCAGCCTCCTCTTCCTCAGCCTCTGTAGTGTGTGCCTCCTCTTCATCAGCCTCCTCTTCATCAGCCTCCTCTTCCTCAGCCTCTGTGGTGCGTGCCTCCTCTTCCTCAGCCTCCTCTTCCTCAGCCTCTGTAGTGCGTGCCTCCTCTTCCTCAGCCTCCTCTTCCTCAGCCTCTGTAGTGCGTGCCTCCTCTTCCTCAGCCTCCTCTTCATCAGCCTCTGTAGTGCGTGCCTCCTCTTCCTCAGCCTCTGTAGTGCGTGTCTCCTCTTCCTCTGCCTCCTCTTCCTCGGCCTCAGTAGTGCGTGCCTCCTCTTCATCAGCCTCCTCTTCCTCAGCCTCTGTAGTGTGTGCCTCCTCTTCCTCAGCCTCCTCTTCCTCGGCCTCTGTAGTGCGTGCCTCCTCTTCCTCAGCCTCCTCTTCCTCGGCCTCTGTAGTGCGTGCCTCCTCTTCATCAGCCTCCTCTTCCTCAGCCTCTGTAGTGTGTGCCTCCTCTTCCTCAGCCTCTGTACTGCGTGCCTCCTCTTCCTCGGCCTCTGTAGTGCGTGCCTCCTCTTCCTCAGCCTCCTCTTCCTCAGCCTCTGTAGTGCGTGCCTCCTCTTCCTCAGCCTCCTCTTCCTCAGCCTCTGTGGTGCGTGCCTCCTCTTCCTCGGCCTCTGTAGTGCGTGTCTTATAAACCCATTAAAGAGCTCGGCATTTTTTGTACATAAGACACAATAATAAAATAAAATCCATCAAATCTTGCACAGACACCGGGGACGAGCTGCGTTAAGCGTCTTGTCAGCGTGTGGGAGCTGGAATTGAACCGCCAACCTTCGAATCAGTGGACAAACTCTCCGATTTTTGTCTCGACAGCGACCGATATCTGCATTTCTTCACCTACCCACCTCTAAGATGCTATTTTTCCTCCACCCAAAGCAGCTTCCACCCCTACACCACAGATACCCACGATCTACATCTACTTTTTTCAGCCTGAGGAGCTATTTTCAGTGTATTGCCAAATTAAGGACTTGGGGAATTACTCACAGAACGGAATAATGATGAGGAGGACCCTATCAGCCGTGGGAAGACTATTTATAATGAGATCGTAAACATATGTTCATGCCACTGCAGCAGCCACCCATCAACCTAATTGGCCGAATGTGGAGTCCCCGGGCTGCGTCGGTCCTCGGAGACGGAGGAGGTGGTGGGTGGGATTGTGTAGGTGGAGGTGACATGTAGCGTGACGTGGGTGTGAAAGTGGCGCTTTAAAGCCGCGAAAAGCCACAATAAACACAAATGCTGAAGATATAAGTGACATTTCGATAATCCCGGGATCCATCGGTTTGAATAGTCGTGTATAAACTGTGAAATAAGTGCGAGAAAGGACTTTGATCATCTAAAAATGGCTTATTGTGCATCTATCCAGTGTTGATATTTGTATTTTTCCATGTAATATAAGCTCAGGACGTTCAACAGAGACCTGCAATTTAGTTTTTGGGTCGACAAAGACAAGATTTAAGTTTTTCACGTGACAGGATTCATTCTTTAAATACATTCACTTGAAATAGCTGCATTGTGGTACTTCATTCCACTGTTCAGACCGTCTCTAGTTTTTGAAATATGTGCACATCGAGGGAAATTCATGGTCACAATGAAAAGGGCAAGATCGCACCAAAAAGTAAAGAGCGCAGCTGGAATCTGATGTTTAAAGATGAGTTATAACATTCATCAGATCCATCTTCACACGATGAGCTACGTCTGGACTGTCTCAGCTGGAGGATTTTACATTTTGTGCTTTGGGTTGATGGGGGACATCAGGAGGAAGGCCAGGCGGAAACCCAGCCAGACTCAGGGAGAAACGTGCCAACTCCACATGGACAGGCCTCGGATTAGAACAGTCGGGATTAGAATCTGAAACCTTCTCGCTGTGAGGCGTGAGTGCCAGCCACTAAGCCACCGTGCAGCCTCTTACCTCTGTGCTGTCAGACTTTATAATGTCTCTTTGAAAACGTAACAGTCTTGTTTTCCTCACACAGGAGCGACCACGATTTTACAACAAATTTACAATGTTTTATGTCACATGACCAGTGGTGGAACATAACAAAGTAAAAGTAGTAAAGTACTTTAAGTTTAAGTATCTGTACTTTACTTAATGTAACCCGCCTGGTTAGAATCAGATAATGTTCAAATCGTTTTGAAATAGTTTTATTTCAGATTTCATATATATTGGTTTTATTTTGAAACCCGGAAGTTTATCTTGACGGGAAACCGGAAGTAGCGTGAGCACGCGCAGAGTTTAACTTCAGTGACGCACAGAGCGCGGCCTTTTGTCAGGTGTTTGGTTCAAAAAGAAACAAAAAGGTATGAAAAACGAAATATAATGAGTTTAAAATGACACATGTTTAAGTGAACGAGCTGATGTGACTAAAACTCCTGTTTAGAGGCGAGAACCGTTAATGAAGCACTTTTAATTTGCTGAATCACTCGGAGTTTACCATGCTAATGATGCTAAGCTAACACTCATACTCATAGACTGGATGTGTTAAGACGCCCCCTGGTGGACATGCTAGCTCATCATTTTGAGTATTTTGCACATTTTAAGTTCATTTTAAGTTCATTTTGTAAAGAAAAGCATTAAATAGATCATGTTTGAAGCATCATTTATGGAGATAAACTGTGATTAAAGGAGCAGGATGGAGACTCTGCAAAAGAAACAAACACTAAATGTGACTCTGGGCCAGAGTAAAAAGTATTTGAAGGTAAAAGTTATCAAAAATGGGTAAAAACAACAAAGCTGCGATTTTTGTTAATTAAAACAATGCATTTCTTTTATCTAAAATCCTGTTAAAAGGTTTGCAAAGTGAGACGATACACAGAAAATACAGTTTATGGATTATACTGTAAAACTGAATGTGTTTTTCATAAATAAGTTGCACTGGTAAAATGTGATCATATTATTACGTTTCATTGATGTTACTATGGGTTAAAATAATTTTATAATATAATTTATTTATAAGAGACACTTATTTGTGGAGTACCTGCAGTTACCTGTTTCTTGGCTGTATATAGTTATTTTCCATTTAATACATTTATGTTGTACAAAACTTTCTAGGGACATTTATGTGAATTTAATGAACCTAACTGCAGTTGTGTACCTGAGAATGTGGATTATAAAACCTGTTTTGCAAATACAGGTGAAGTTTTTGACTTTGTGGAAAAGTGACGCTCATCCTCGGAGTCTGAGGTCGACGAGATCCACGACGAGTCTCCAACGAACTGTGAGCCTCTGCCCCCAGACGACGGACCGGAGGTAAGACTGTGGACTGTGTGAGCCCCACTGATCGACCCCAGCGTGTCCTCCTCTGGACACGTCCCCAGCGTGTCCTCCTCTGGACACGTCCCCAGCGTGTCCTCCTCCTCTGGACACGTCCCTGACTTGACTTTTCCCCGACTTCTGACTCGAACATTGACTGAAGAAACACTTTTTCGTTTATTCTGGGCCCATATGTGTAATTTTAAATGTATTGTGCACTGCTTTTATGTTTTTATTACAAAAAGTTCTCATTTTACTACAATTACCTGTGTCCGTTGCTATATATCTCGGCTCCTAAGAACCTAGAGGTCGAGACGTGTACAAACCCTGAAGTTTGTATTTTTACTTCACTACATTTGAGAGCAGTATCTGTACTTTCTACTCCACAAAAGTAGTAAAAGTATATTTTTTGTTATTATTACTGATTGAGACCTGGTGAAAAGGCTGAGTTTTTTTTTTTTATCAAATTCATAGTTTGAGCAAAACAAAAATATACAAATAACCAGCCAAAAATAAGATTGATTCAAGTGTCTGTATCAAATCTGTATCAAAATCACCATAATTGAAGCTTTTTTTTTTTTAATAGATCTCAAAATCTGCATGAAATACTTTTACTTTTTACACTTTAAGTACATTTTTAAGTACTTTAAAGTAGATTTTTTCCTGTGATCCTTAACTTTTACTTAACTGTTTTTGCTCGAGTGTTTGTACTTTTCCTCAAGTAACAAACTGAGTACTTCTTCCACCACTGCGTAAGACTTCATACTTTAACGATAGACTTCACCGGACTCATTTTAATGTTCTCAGTTAGTCACGACACCCATGACAGTCCAGCACCGTGGACGATATACGGCGGACACCACCCTCCGCCGTACCGTAACAGCCTTGTCACAATTCATTTTATCTTTGAACGTTATTTAAGCCGTGAACATAGATGACATAAAGCACGACTGTAGCGGAGATCGGGTTTGACGTGTCGCTGCTGCAGGCCACACAAACGCTCTAAATGATCTGTAATGACATGTGGGATATCAATATTCACTTGTAATTCAGCTCTAATGTTCAAATTGATTGCACAAATTGGAAATAACTGTTGGCTGCCACAAAAGCTGACTGTATTTCAACCTGGAAAGACTCAGACAGACTCAATTATTGTAGTATTAGTACTACTTTCTTGAACGAGTCCTCTTCGATGCTCAGATCCTGGTGAAAGACACTGCAATGAAGGGTTTAAACTGGGCAGATTGGGCGTTGGTTGGAGGTAGTAACGGGCAGATGAGGCGGAGCTCCGGAGCACGTCTCGTTCTTTCTGCCTCTTGTCTCGCAGCATCACGTGACCAAAGTGTCGAGGTGTCGGCCCCTCCTGCTTCGCTCTGTCAGTCGCTTCAGTGAATCGAGGCGTTTCATTGGCTCAGTGAATGTTCTACTCTGTGATTGGTTCAGTGCACTTCTGTGGTTTGACAAGAGCTAAACGGCTACAGTATAAAAGATGCACCGATATTTCTGAAAAATGTTGGGTCGTGCGGAGTATTGTGTGACGTTTGTGTTGATTTTGGCGACTTTTGGCATTTGTTTCATTTTTGATGGCATCTACAAATGTAAAAAAGTGATCCATGGTTTGGGATCACACAAAATGTTGTAATAATAATGTTCAAAATAGAATATATACTATTTATGACTTCTAATAAAATAGAAAATAGAGTTGTTGGTTCTCAAATCATGGGTTGTGTGCTGGTTTGCTGTGGTTAAATTTGTCCACTAGAGGTCAGTGTTTCTCATCAGACACGTCGAACCATTTGAGACGATATTGCGACTGAGGTGTCAGTGCTTCACGAGGCTCCATTCGCCCATCTCTAGTTGGAGGAGGTGACGAAGGCTGAGGAGCAGTTAACTCCTGAAGACGGGAGCAGAGTTAGATCCTCCAGGTTGAATTTATGCGAGCTCCGTATGTGTAGAGAATGATTTAAAATCCTTGTAGAGCAGTGGAGTACCTCTTCTGCCTCTGCTTCTCCTGTAAAGGCCTGATCTAATTGAATCTCTGATAAATCCTCTACATACAGCAGAAAGGGCAGGACAACCTTTTCCCAGTGGAAACGCAGCTCCCTGTGGAGGTCATCATGCTTCTGACAAAGTGTCCCCCTGAGGACATAGTCTGAACATACTAACCGATACAGGCAGGAAGCGGCTCATCGAGCTCACAGAGAAGTGGAGTAAAGGAGTGTGACGTCACCCACGGCGTTCAGCTCGAGTCAAATGAAGCTCGTCGAGGCTGGAGCCGAGTTCTATGTCAGAAATTTCGATCGCGAGTGTCATAGCAACGCTGTCAATCAAACCTGTTGCTAACGCTAGCAGGAGCGACCTGGGGTAAAAAAAAGACGCCTGATTTGTCCCTTATTACGTTTATATCTTGAGTTACAGACTCAGTAGCAAAATAATCATGTAGAGGGTTAATACGAACATTTAAGATCAAAACGTCGAGCAGAGACAGAGAGGGGACGGTTTTGTAAAATAACTTTAATCCCCAGGTTAAATCATTTTTATTCAGGCTTGAATTGAAATTTCAATACAAAATGAATGAAAGGCACAATACATTTTAAATTATTTCAGCATAAAAAAACAAAACAAGCTGTTTATAAAATACTAATATTAAACTTTATACTGTTTAAAAGACTAGAGCAGGTATGCCTAATTTAATTCATGTATTTGTAAAACAATTTGCACAATGAGCCTTTCATATTCAGGCTTTGCTCCATGTCACAGGTCAAATCTCTGTCATATAAACATATATATATCCTGGCCCCGCCCCTCTGTCACATTTAGACCCACTGTGGCCCGAGCGTCAAAAAGTTTGTCCATCTCTGCCTTAAACAGAACTTTTTTACTACACATTTCAGAAAATGTACTTTAACAAGCCCATATCAAATATTTAATGTGTCACTGAGGATGTAGCATGAATAAAGCTCCAGGGCTTCAGTCTAACCTGTAATAATAAACAGATTTGAAATATTCACTGTATTTGTGACCAGTCTATGGCCCTCAATCGACCCTCAGCTTTGTCTGTGTTTTTATGTGGCTCTTAATAGAAAAGTTTGAACACCCCTGGACTTGAGGATTAGCCGTTTACGTTAACTGGAGTAACTTTAGGAAGCCAAACCAAACACGGAGAACAGAAGCGCCGCCTTCAGATGCATCACACCAGGGCGAGTCTATAACACGCAGATATGCTAAACATTTACTAGCATACTTCAATATCGACACCCATGAACACTGAGAACAGGCCCATTGTGAATTGTGCAAACGCAGCTTATGAATTGATAAAAATAGCTGTGCCACGGTACAATTTGTAACATCTTGGCTATAGAATTGACAAAGTATGATTTATGCATGTTTGGGAGCATAATCAGTCTCACCGTGGCGGGATCCTATCCAAAGGGCGAGACTGAGCAAAGGTTAAATTGTACTAACCTCTGCCAAATTATTCCCACCAGTTTTGAATAATATAAGCCTCATTAATCATCACTTTACATATTAGACACACGTGAGAGATGGACCTGGCACATACAGCGCTGCCCGCCCTTCTGTCCCTTCAGACACCACCAGACAGGAGACTGGACGGTGAAGTGCTTTGCCCGACTGCGCAACAACAGTTAACACCATTGGGGGAAAAAAGAAAAGTGAGAATCTTTAGGTCAGTGGGTGAACGCCGGACCAAATCCATGAAGACGCCATTGTACCTGTCAGTGCCAATTTAAGAGTTTATCCTCCAAAACGCCGCCATTTGAAGAAGTCATCGGGGGTTTGCAGTTTACTCTGAGAATAGTAATATTTCCAAAAGCCAAATCCAGTACAGTGGTCCCTCGTAGTCAGTGTTATTTTTACGATTATTCTACTTTTTTTCTTGGCTGTAAAACCCCTCACCACAAACTTTATACACTTTTCTCACACAGGCATTAACATTTTCTCACATTTCTCTCTTGTTTAAACACTCTCAAATGTGCCTTTTATTCATGTATTTATTTTAGAGTTATTTTGAGGGTTTTTATTTATTTATTTTATTTTATTTTATTTTTTGGGGGTGGGGGATGGGGTTAGTTATTTTGAGTTTGTCTTTTTTTTTTGTTTTTTTGTTATTTTTAGGTTTTTTTTTATATATTTTGAGTTCATTTTTAATTTATTTTTTGTTATTTTGAGTTTATTTAGATTTTTTTGTTAATTTAAGTTTGTTTTTTGTTATTTTGAGTTCATTTTTTTTTTTGTCGGTGCAGAACGTTTCATCGACATTGTGGGTTTTGTCGGGGAGAAAACTTGCAAACATACAGCACTTCAGAGTCACACTGATCCAACATTTATGTAAATTTGTCTGACACATTCTGTACTGTACAGGAGACACGGAGGAGACTGATGGACAATGGTCTACAGTCCCTCAGCCAATCAGGACGCAGAACACAATGGTCTACAGTCCCTCAGCCAATCAGGACGCAGAACACAATGGTCTGCAGTCCCTCAGCCAATCAGGACGCAGAACACAATGTCTACAGTCCCTCAGCCAATCAGGACACAGAAACACAATGGTCTACAGTCCCTCAGCCAATCAGGACGCAGAACACAATGTACAGTCCCTTTAGCCAATCAGGACGCAGAACACATGGTCTACAGTCCCTGCCAATCAGGACGCAGAACACGATGCGTCCAAACGCTGCAAAAAAGCGATGTCAAATTACGAAAACAAAACCGTGAAACGATATAGCGAGGTGAACCGCGATATAGCGTACCCTGTTTATGTTACGATTGATTATTTCTAGAACAACAAAAAGACAAACGCTTTTTTTGCAATTGTTCCAAACTGAGCTATTTGTTTTTGCTATTATTAAAAACTCTGTCAGTCTCACTTTCTAATCGCGCCACTAGCATTCAGCAGACATTTTTATATCCAGCTCGTTGCCAAAAATACTTAACTATTTTCTGCTGGCCAAATTCAATTTCAACTTTTGCTCTGAGCAGATGGACCTCTTGCATCTCCATTGTTCATCCCTCCCAATCTGTCTGCGCTGCACTTAGCGTGTGAGCTGCCCACGCGTCCTCTGTCCCTCACTGCTCTTGTATCTCGGGTAATTACACACAACATAGTCATGAACGGCGGGTTGAGGCCATTTCTGCATGTTAACGTGTCAGAGCTTTCTCCACCATGCCGCTTATAAGAATCGAGTTTATCTACTGCAGACGACGTCGCTTCCAGCCATCCATACACAATGAAAGCTTATTACATGCCAGGAAGCCCCCACCTGCTTGTGAGCATAATCTAAATTGTTAACTGCCTACCCAGGGCCAGCAGGTTTTAGTGCACATAAGCATGCAGCTGTTAGACTGGAATTAATTTAAACCCCGCACAGTGAAAATATATTCAATTTGGACTCATGAAAATGCAGTAAAGAATCCTGCGTTGTGCCGTATTCGATAAAAATTTGAAACAATTAAGCCATGAAATATATGTAGCAGTGATTTCTCCATTATTCGATATATAAACAAAAAGTTGTTCTCCTCCAGCGGGAGAAATGAAACAGGGTTAGTCATCAAAAGAGAATTGGATTTTCAATTTTCTCTACTGTAGATGTCAGCGTGGAGAGCTCCGTTTATTTGCATAAGTAAAATGAGACGCAGCATGTGGCTCTGACGGTTTAAATACGAAACTGAAGAGGCATCGGTGGAAGTGAGCACAATACCAGAACCACACTGTACGACGTCTGCTTCACCTGCTTTCAACTTCATTTTTCAAGAGGTCACTCAAAGGACGGCGGTTTTTGTTGGATATTTATGTGAAATTGTCCTTGAAACTCAAATTCACTCAGGCCAAAATTAAAAACTGGGACTAAGTCGTGGGCCAAACTTAATATTTATTGAACATTTTCAACATCTGCATGTTTTCTCTTCTTTCGAGATATGTAATGTTAAACCTTTTCAGAATCAGAATCACTTTTATTGATCCCCGAGGGGAAATTCTCTTAAATATCAGATGCCACGACCACAGGATAGAAATTTAAGAATAAGAATAAAATGTCATTTAAATAAGAATAAAATTTCGTGCAATAAGAATAAAGTGTCAACAGTGTTCAACAGTGCATAAAACAGTAAAAATATAAAATAAAATAAAATAGAGTCTATAAATAAATAAATCTCAGCATCACAAAATCACACATTATTTACATCTATGTACAAATGGAATATTGGAGTATTGAAGTGATTGGTTACAGCACGAGTTTAACAAATAGTTTTTCTTAAGAAATAGTTTTTCTTAAACATTGAATCCAGAACAAGCATTAACAAATGAGAAATGCATTTTTAAATAATAATGTCTCTATATCTGTAGATTTTTAGCTCCTTTTAAATGTAAATATTTTTTTCACAGCTCTAACACGTTTCATATGATCTGCCTGAGTCTGACATGTCTGTCTTAGAAGATGCCTCAACTAAGAACATATTTTAAAGATAATTTAAATTGAAAGATGACTGATTTACACACAAACATCATTAGCGTCTTGTAATAAAGATAAAATAACTAAAATATACACGTTTCAGGAATATTTTCAGAGCAGGCGGAAACACTTTATAATAACTATAGCCTATTTAGCCTTAATTAATAATGAACAAACACTTAATTAACAATGACTCATGCTTAATAAGAACTTAATTACGGCCTTAATTAACAAGTTTTTGAGTTAATACTTAAATATGCACTTACAAATACACATTTAAGGAGTAGTTAAAGGAGTAAAACTAAGTGTACACAACAAGTGAGTAACTATACACAACACAGACCAATTCATTGCTAATTAAGTGTTAATAACTACTTAATTACAACCTTAATTAAGTATGAAGAAACAATTAATGATGTGTTTTTTCATGAAGTGTTTCTTCATTATTAATTGTTTCTTCATTGTTAATTGTTTTTTCATTATTAATTACATGTTTTTTTTCATTATTAAGTGTTTTTTTCATAATTAAGTGTTTGTTCATGCTTTATTAAGGCTAAATAGTTACTATGAAGTGTTACCGAGCAGAATCTCACTCTCACATCTGCCTCGTGGTGCTCTGTGTTAGGCTTGTTTCTAGTTATCACCAACACTGTCAAAGCTGTTTTTTCAGGAGCTGTTCTCTCGTCGGCTGCGCTAACAACGGGACGTCGGGACATTTAACTAACAAGTTGAAGGAGCTGAAATTGATTTGGTGCCGATCAGTCGTGCAGTACGTCGCCGCAGTCACAAAGAGTTCATTTGAGGAAGTGTCTCGTCGTACATTTCAGATTCACAGCCAGATGTTCACTCATCTGCTGTTGCCCAGAAGCTGTGGCCTTCCAAGATGGCTGCCGTAAAAAGTGTTAGATTACCTGAGAGACTGATTAATGTTGTCTGCAGCTGATAAAGAAAACGACTCTTAACATTAACCTTGTCTATATTCTCAATGTCCACAATAAGATAAACTTCAGACTTCGTGTACAGTGTTTATCGCGGGGGGTATGTTCCAGAAATAACCGATAAATGAAATCCGCAAGGCTGTAGAATTTTTTCACCACACACAGCCTTTAGAAATATATTGATTTTTTAATGATCATAAAAACCCCTCACCCACACACAGCCTAAGAATATGTAACAAATTTGATTTTCATGATCTTTTTACGAGTTTCTCTGAAGAAATGCCTAATTCTGACTCAGGTGTATTTTTTCTCTGACCCCGCCTCTTCTGACCGCACCTTTTCCTCTGACCCCGCCTCTTCTGACCGCACCTTTTCCTCTAACCCCGCCTCTTCTGACCCTGCCTCTTCTGACCGCACCTTTTCCTCTGACCCCGCCTCTACCTCTGACCCTGCCTCTTCTGACTGCGCCTCTTCCTCTGGCCCCGCCTCTACCTCTGACCCCGCCTCTTCTGACTGCGCCTCTTCTGACCCCTGACTGCACCTTTTCTCTGACCGGCTCTTCCTCTGACCCCCTCTGGACCCGCCTCATCTGACTGCGCCTCCTCTGACCCCATCTTTTCCTCTGACCCCGCCTCTTCCTCTTTGGCGTGGCGTCGCTGTAATGTCTCGTAAAGCGTTTTCGTTTTTGTGCGGTTCATGTTGTCTTCATGCGTAATTTTTCTTTTTTTCCTTTTTCACTGATCCACAAACCTAAAGCAGACTCCATCCGCACGATGGTCACATCCTTTTTGCTCCTTGTTCAAACTTATCGCTGCTGTCGTCCTGATGTTATTTTCCTCCTTTTTTATGAGACAAACCGAAGTTTCATTTATTTAAATTATTCCTTAGTGGCGCCCCCTACAGCTGTGTAACTTCAGCATCAGCATGTCCACGTCCTGCTTAAATAGACCAACAACAGAACAGTTACAGCTCGTCTTTATTCAACTTTACTCATCTCATCTGGAGCGCCCCCTTGTGCTCGTTCACTCTTGTTACAGTCGGAGCCAATATTATGTAGAAAAAAAATACCATATCCAACATAATATAATAAATAATGTTCATTGTTAATACACCAAAATGGAGGAGCAGCTCGACCTAGAAAGCACTTTACACCTCGTCTTTTAAAAACTATAATTTCCCTGGTTGCAAATCTATAGAAATTGCATGCCTCTTTTCCCTGATCCCTCTTTTAGTTTTACAAATCTGCTCCAACACTGGTGGGGAAATTGTGCTCCAACAAATCGAAAAGCCAATCGAAACCGCAACCTTCTAAACTGACTCTCAATATGTCATATTTTGGTTGAGCAACACAGCAAAGGCTCACTAGTGTCTACACGGTGGAAAAAGGTCAAAGAAGTTGCGTTGAAATGCCAGGCCCATCAACTAAGCTCTCACAATCTTTAGGTCTGCCGGAGTTTGCGAGGACAGGCGTGGCGTCAGATTGAAGTGTGCGAAGTTCCCCCAGAACGAGAGCCGCTTGTTTGCCGGATGTTGTCGATTACCACTTCATTCGTCAATCAGATTCCTAGCAGGCCACTACCGGCTGCTGTGTGCTAATCAATGTGAAATGAACTAGTGAGTGGCCATAGGGTTTCTGTCACACACGCACTCATTAGACGAAGGGGGCCCGAGCGAAATGGGAAGAAGCAGCGTGATTTCCAGGAGGAGGAGTAGACGGAATAAGGGAGACGGCTTTTGTAATGAAGTGATGAAAGAGTAGAAAACCAGGAATGACCACAGGGCGGGGAGGTTTTTTTTTCTTTAGCAGATCAAGGGAACTGCTCTGGTGGTGCCCACACAACATCATCGAGGAGCAGCACACTTTGAAAAGATGTACCATATGCACTCAATAACTTCAATCATCCTAACCTGACAAAAGCACTATTCTCATTACGGTGATAATAAGGTCAGCGCAGTAATATCAGCCTGAGTGAGCTCCAGTTTGAGACACGGAGGGACTGTACACAGAGCGAGGAAGTATTAACTGTGACAACCTCAACCACATGCATGCTGTGTTTTGTCCCTTTTTATATACAGTGGTCCCTCATTTATCTCGGGGGTTATGTTCTAAAAATAGCTCCGCAGTAGGTGAAATCATGAAGTCATCAGTGTGGGTTTTGTCGGTTTCTTGGCTGAAACCCCTTCAAACACAGCACTTTATAGACTTTTTCTCACAGAGTCACACTGATCACAACTCTTTATGTAAACTTTGTCTGTGCCTTTTCTGTACTGTACATTTAGACACGGAGGAGATTTTGATGGACAATGGTCTACATTCCCTCAGCCAATCAGGACGCAGGGGTGGGGTTACAGTTTCAGCCAATCTTTTTGTTTGTTTTTTTGTGTTCTACAGTCCCTCAGCCAATCAGGACGCAGAGTTCATTTTTTATCTATTTTTTGTCCCTCAGCTAATCAGGATTCTTTTTGTTAACACAATGGTTGTTTACAGTCCCTCAGTTTTTTTGTTAATCAGGACGCAGAAAGTTTGGTCTACATTGTGGGTTCAGCCAATCAGGAACTTGCAAACACAATGGTCTACAGTCCACTGAGCCACATTTATGTAAATTTGTCTGACACATTCTCTACTGTCCCTCAGACACGGAGGACGCAGAACACAATGGTCTACAGTCCCTCAGCCAATCAGGACGCAGAACACAATGGTCTACAGTCCCTCAGCCAATCAGGACGCAGAACACAATGGTCTACAGTCCCTTAGCCAATCAGGACGCAGAACACGATGGTCTACAGTCCTTAGCCAATCAGGACGCAGAACACGATGCCCGTTCCTGCTCTGTAAAAACTGTAGTGCGTTTCCACCTTCAAGTCACTCAAAGCGCTTCACACCAAGGAACCACTCGCCCTTTCACACACCAGTTAACGCAGACACTGGGGACTACACAGGTTAAGTGTCTTGCCCAAGGACACAACAACAGCATTCATCTGTGGGAGCTGGAATCGCTCCGTCAAACTGTGAGTCAATGCACAAATACTCAACCGAGATACCGTCACCTTTTCTTCTGGTTCATTTTACCCTGTTTTTTAGTCCAAAAATCAGTATTTTCAGCTTTACTCTGAGAAAGTTTTGCAGGCGTAAGTTTCCAGTATTGTTTCTTGTTACTAAATCATGATGAAGATTCCCTCACGGCACACTTCCTCGTATAATATCATGTTGAAGGGGCCTAATTGTAAAGCAGACACCCTCCCACACCAGAGCTAATCCAGACTTCATCTGCATGTGACTGTGCAGTTCTGACATTCACCTCATCCAGCCTCAGACGCACAAAAGCACTGGTAGAAACATTTACATACAGATATAAGAGGTTAGACACTCAAGACTAAGGAGATGCACTCAACAGCTCGCAAAATAAATGCATTATATAGTGGTTTGGAGAGAGATTGTTCCATCGACTTGACAGAAAACAGATACTGGGCTATAAACAACGATGGTTTGTCTGTTTCAGGGTAAAAAAACTCCACTTTTCAGAAAGACAAGGACAAGAAAAGCTTTGTCAGAACTGAAGAAGCTACTTGGCTGGCAAAACGCGTTCACTTTAACCTTCTTTTGAACTGACCTGAATGACCGACGGATTACAGAGGTCACGGGCTAAACTCCCCAAACTGTCTGAAGATGTCTGACTTTCTGACAGATAACACTCCAAAACACTCATGTCTGAATCGGCGAACCTTCAAAAGTTAGAAGACCGTTTTTAAAGATGAAGTCGTCTTGTAAACTCGGACAAAGATAGCGGAAGGACCTGGTTCGTGCTTATAACGATGGAGCGAACATGCAAGAAACAAGTCTCGGTAGAGTAGTTGTAGGATAAGAAAATGGAGGATGATGAAAATGGCCGTGGGCTTGCCTACAGGCAGCAGCATCAGACGTGGAGGATCTCTGGAGTTTCGTCGTGTCGATTAGCGATGGAGCTGGAGACGGGAGCGACGGTGCCAGGAGTTGCAGCGTATCACCCGAGATTGACTGGCTCACATGTGGCTGATTGCTTGGATGGTTAATTCATGAAGAAATTAAATAATTGATTTGTGGAGTAATTGGTTCATACATTTATTAAAGATGTGTTTTTTCTGTCGCTGTGGAGATACTAGGACTGACGGTGTGCGACAAACGCTCACAGGGAGATGTACGAGTAAATAACAGGATATGAAAGGGATGTTTATGAGCGGTTCTCACAGGCCAAGTCTCGCTCCCCGCGGGATCGTACGGCGCCGTTTGATCAACGCTGAGGGCGCCGTATAGAGGCCTGTATATGTTCATGAGTCGTCGAGGGTGAGCGGGATTGATGTGTGTCTTTATACGGCACCTTTAGGAATAAAATGGTCCTGTGAGTTTGCGTCGAAAGAGAACAAGTAGACACAAAAAGGACATACTACCAGCATTTCTACAAAGGATTTTTTTAAAAATAGTTAAAGAAAGACAGAAGCTGGTGCTAGTCATTTCCACCGTCAAAGTTATTGTGACTGTACATTGTCCTAAAAGACATTTTTAATACAAAAAAAAGAGGAAAAGGAAGGTTTAAAGGGCCAATATTACACTGTTTCCTGGGCTGTTTCATTCGCACACACAGACTGTACAAATTTAGGCTGAGTTCTTCTCTCAAACTGAAAAAAAACCCACTCTGTTCCACCTTGTGATGTCATCATGTGGTGATACTGTGTTGTTAAACTCCACACACCTTCATTTCTAGAATCATTTGGATCATTTCAGCCCCTGGAGTTGCCACTTATCTCGACTGAACTAAAGGTAAAAGGAGCTGTTAAAACTGTTGAAAACTGCCACTTCATGACATCACAAGGAGGAACAGAGCATTTTGATGTTACAGACTAATAATAAAGTGTTAGTCAAACATGTGAATGAAACAAAACACAGCTCCAGGTCTGTTTTTGATATGTTTTAACTAATATAACATGGATTAAAGCTCATAACAGTCAGTTTTGCGTCATATAAGATGTGACATAATGCACTTACTCTTGTCGTTAAAGGCCCTGTACCTGATTTTGTTCCATGTATTTGATCAAAATGAGTCGTTCTCCAGTACAGATATGTTGTATCAGCAGCTCTTGAGGTAAAATATGCCCACTCAGTGCTGTCGGCATGTAATTAGAAAGTGCGCTTTAGCATGCTAGTTGTTGTTAGCATTAGCATCAAACACGGCGCTGGTCTCAGAGCGCTGTGGGAAAGCGGAATAATCAGGACGCTCCGAGTGCACACGGTTAGTTTATTATGTATGTATTATGTATGTAACTTTAATAACCACTGCAAACGCTTTAAATAAACCATTTTTCACATGTTTATGGAACTGAAAGGAGAGGCTTTTGGCGCAGATTAACAGCCACATTCAACGCCAGGGCAGCTGTGGCGACTTCTGTGAGTGTGCAGAGTCCATATTATAACTCCAAGTCATTATTTTTGACACATATTGGACTTTTTTTGCCAAATAAGTTCAGTCGTTTTATGCAAAGTGTTTTTTTTTTTCATATTTGGTTTTATAACACCAATCCATATACTTTTTTTTTGGCTCCAGCAGCAGATCCTCAGTCAGTTACTGCGTCTAAACAGTTGATGTTAACATTTAGCTGTGTGCGTCATCCCGGGACGATAAAGGGCACATCATGGAGGCCGAGACGGGACGGCAGACAAACCCTGTACCCGTCGCCTCGGGAGGAGAAGAACAGGTTTTTATCGCTCCTCAGCACTTAGCACCTCGCACGGAAATAGCACAACTTTTGCAATAGCTCTTTTTTCACCTGACACCGAACGTCTCCTGCTGTTGATGACTCAAAGCGCGCTCTGCCTGTACAGTGTCTCATAATTAGATCTGTGCTCTATACTTCAAATAAACCTTTTAAACACAGCAACAAAGCCACATGTACAACACACTGATGTCGACGGCAAAGACTGATAATTTTACCTTTACGTATGAATCATTATAAACCAAACTCTGATTGTTCAACTTCTTCCCAACAGTTTTTTGAGCTTTACACAAACTGAACTGAACTTCACTCTCTTCAGAGGAGTGGTTAGTGTGTTTGAGATGGAGATGAACATCAGACTGTGGTCCTGAGCTGCTCTCACGCTGGTGTTGGTTCATCCTCTTGTGGATTAGCTGTTTAGTTTCTCCAATAAAACGCTCACTGCACTTAACACAAACAGTTTAACTAATTTGTTTAAAGAATATCAACGACAGAGCTGTTTAAGTGGAGAGGCTACAGGTAAAACTTTTTTTTTTTTTTTTTTTTTTTTTTGGTCAGTGTCGTCTCTCAGCAGAAAATCTTTCATATGGAAACAACAAAACAGTCCAGTCTGCTCTGACAGATGTTTTAGTTAACTGTACTACTGTTAAATTTAACTTAATCAAATCTAATTTACCACCATCGTGACCTCATAAAGTAGCACCAAACTTAACAATTTTGTACTTAACAAGATTTTAAAGAAACATACAGAAGGATTTTTTGATGTCGAAGTCTGATTTTAACCAAAAAAAGAGCCGAAAGTTGGATTTTTAGGCCGATTTTCAGTCCGTCTACTCAAATACTACATAAAGTATCCAAAATCCTCTGTGTATGTTTAGTATCTAATGTGGCGACAAAAAGAAGCAAGAAATTAATACCTGGCTCTTTGTTTTTACATATAAATACTATTTTTTATAGGAAAACATTTCTGTGAGTAAACTGCTAAGATTTCTTTCCGTTCACCCACAGTGTCTCACCTCAAGGACAAAAAAACGAAATGACTTATCTGACCAAGTGAACACGGATGAATTCAAATAATAATATCACATTTCAGTTTTTATTGATTAAATCACAGCAGCGTCGCTTCTTTGGGCTGAACATGAGACTTGATTAAACCAACAGAAAATCAACAATGAAACAGAAACAGACGAACAAATTAATCAACATTTAATTCCAATCTGTCACTAGACAAAAAGTTGCAGGAGTGACGTCGTTCGGCTGCTCGTCCAAGACTCTCCGTCATGTCTTTGGGCAGTGTCTTGCCCAAGGACACGACATTACGTGGGCCAACGCTGGAGCGACAGAATGAACAAATATTTTATGAAGAACATGGAGCAGTTATAGTTCACACCGTAACGACTTAACGATTGATGACTAAGACTCGTTTAAGCGTAGTTATTATAAAGTCTTACCAAGATTTAAACTTTTTCGCAGCTAAATATTCGTTCTGTGCAAATTCGAGTTTCAGTCTTTGCAGGTAATGAGTGAATAAGCACCAGAATCCTCCGTGGAGCCGCACACTGAGCCCTTGTACTCGCATATGGCTCCTGGATAAACCTGGCCTTGCTGAGACAGAGAGAACACCCACTCTCATCTGCACCATCTGCTGCAGCGCACAGGAGACCCCCGCCTCCTCCTCCGCCTCCTCCACCACCTCATCACGCTGCTCCTTCATCTCCCCCCACACACTCCCACTCACTCCTGGTGTCAAACGCTTAAATGCCAGACCACCTTCCACCTACCGGCCCGGTCCCACACGCACAGAGGACGTTTGCACAGCCCCAGCGTTTCTGTACGAGAAAATATACAAATACAGCGCTGTGCCGTTACTACAGAAGGATAATACTCTAGTGATACTTTCTATACTGTGAATTCAGCTGCAGCGAGACGACCGATGTGTGGAAAAGTACGACACATTTATATTCCAATCAGTGTCTATGTTCATATTCACACCCAAATCTGATGATTATCTGATTTGTGGAGCTTTAAGATTATTTAAATGACATGCAAAACACAAAATCTGGTGTGAGTAATCAGAGGGACCATGAGCAGAAAGAAACCACGTGATCTTGTTGTTTGCACGTCTTAAAAATCGGACAATGATCTGATTTTGACACAGAGACGCTGTTTGGTAAAGCAGCTGTGCATTTACCATCTTTAAAAACGTTTTATTCTGTGTTCTGTTCTTCAGTCCAGCTTGTTCCTTTGTGCTCACTGGGCTGCAGCTGGTTTATTTCTCCTCTTATTTGTGCAAATATAAAATGTATTTCAGAGTTGTTAAAGTTGGTGTTGTGCTGTAGATTGTTTATATAAATGGACACGGCTAAAGCGCTGCCTGGCACGACTGAAACAGGAAGTGATCGTGTGTGCACCTCTGGCTCCAACTCACTTTACGTTTTTTTTGTGATCACATTTTTCTTTAAGTATTAATCTCAACTGCAGCTGCACAGGTTACAATCCCCCTTTTTCACACCCCGATGGACATATAGACACAAAAAGTCAGTTCATAATATTAATAATAGTAATAAATACACATTAAATACAAAATAAATACAAAATAAACATGTAGAAATAATACAATGCAGTAATAATAATAGTAAATAATATAAATAATACAAAAAATGTAAAATAATGAAAATAATCCCGTCCAGGTTTGAATTCCTTCCTTGAATAATTGTAAAAAACATCATCAGAAATTGCATTGTCCGTATTCATGATGTACTATATATAAAAAGAACTGAGCTTTTGTGAATAAACAGTTTGACAGAAACATTCACATAGTCCAGAAAAACCCAAAACATAATATATTCAGATCTCGATTTTGGCTCGTAAGTTAGACCAGCAAGAAATGTTTTTGTGTTTTGCTTCGTGCATCGAGCAGCAGAAAACGCGAGCTGAATTATTCCTCGTAAGACAGAACCTTTTACAGTCAGAGGTTGAAGTGACGTCCAACGGCAGATTACAGGGTTTTTTTGGCGGTTGTGAGGCCTGTTGGTAATGTCGCCGGTCATTCATCGTCAGATTGAGTTTGGAGATTTTATTTAGCAAAATAAACTCTAACTCACTTTCTGTAAAAACTGTCTCTGCAGCTGCTGTCGGATTCGTCATTAGGTCTTTAAATGTTTGTTTTAACCCTCTACATGATTCTGGGTTCATCTTTTTGAGTTATTTTGAGTTGTTGTTTTGGGGGCTTTTTTAGTTATTTTTTATTAATTAATTTTTCTTTTTCTTAATTTTTTTTGGGTTATTTTGAGTATTTTTTGTGTGTGTGTGAGTTTTGGCTGTTGTTTTTTTTTTTTTTTTTTTTTTTTTTTTTTAGTTATTTTGAGTTGATTTATTTATTTTTTTGCTATTTTCAATTTATTTTTGTTATCTTGAGGTTTTTTTTTGTTGTTTTTTTTTTTTTAGTTATTTTGACTTTATATATTTATATAATATATATATATTGTTATTTTGAGTTTTTGTTGGTTGATTTTTGGTTATTTTGAGTTGATTTATTTTTATGTTATCTTGAGTTTATTTTTTATTTTTTTTGTGAGTTATTTTGAGGGGATTTTTTTGTTATTTTGAGTTGTTTATTATTATTTTTTTAGTTATTATCCTCGAGGTCGCTCCTGTTAGCGTTGGCAACAGGTTTGATTGACAGCGTTGCTAAGCGCCCGCTCCCTGCTGAACCAGCTCTGCACAACAGAATCACTCCTGATTGGCTCTTTGGTTGCTATGATACTCGCAGTCGGATTTCCAAATATTGACCTTAGCTCCAGATTAGCCGCTATAACCATTAGCCTCGATGAACTTTCTTTGGTGATAAAGTGCAACATAAAACACTGAATAAGGGCATAAATAAATAAATAAATTATAAATAAAAGTACAAATACGGGGCATGTGTAAAAAAGTTTAAAAAGATATGCTTAAAAATACAATAAAATACTTAGAGGTAAATATATACAACATCAGAACAGGGCCAGTCAAATTCATATTGTTAAGATGCAGATTCTTTTGTAAGACGGTGTTCAGGAAAATCTGGTTTGTGTTCTGAAAACCAGAGTATTTGAGTCCAGAGGGAATCTTTTGGTGTTAAATATCGTTTTTTAAGCGTAGAGTTCTGATCTGTTTCTCCGCTTATACATCAGGAAATATCTGACCTTTGAATATATTTTATTTTCGCAGTTTTCTCACTCGAGCCGAAGCTTTGTTGACCGTTTAGACTCGTTAAATTTCACTGGAGCAGCTTCAGCCTCGAGCTTCCTCATATTTACAAGTCTCTTTTTTAATTAGCTGAATGTTATTTCATCTCGTGTTTGTCGGAGGATTCCGCCGTGGATCATTTCAGACGGATCAGGTGTTTCCTCGTTTATTAAAGCCACGAGCAGAGCCGTGTTTTTGTGTCTCACCGAGTCCAGCGACGCTCAAAGAAAAGAGCATTTTATTACATTATTCGCAAATTTAACTATTTGCCATTTTCACTTTATGAGCTTTAGATATGTCCCAGCAGTATCTCATACTTTTACTTTTACTCGAGTACTATTACAACAGATATGTCCCAGCAGTATCTCATACTTTTACTTTTACTCGAGTACTATTACACAGTTTATGACCTTTAGATATGTGCCGACAGTATCTCACACTTTTACTTTTACTCGAGTACTATTACAACACTATTCCCAAGCAGTATGTCACACTTTTGACCTTTACTCGATACTATTACAACAGATATGTCCCAGCAGTATCTCATACTTTTAACTTTTACTCGAGTACTATTACAACAGATACAGTAGTATCTCACCTTTTACTTTTACTCGAGTACTATTACAACAGATATGTCCCAGCAGTATGTCACACTTTTACTTTTACTCGAGTACTATTACAACAGTTTATGACCTTTAGATATGTCCCAGCAGTATCTCACACTTTTACTTTTACTCGAGTACTATTACAACAGATATGTCCCAGCAGTATCTCACACTTTTAATTTTACTCGAGTACTATTACAACAGATATGTCCCAGCAGTATCTCACACTTTTACTTTTACTCGAGTACTATTACATCAGTTTATGACCTTTAGATATGTCCCGACAGTATCTCAGACTTTTACTTTTACTCGAGTACTATTACATCAGTTTATGACCTTTAAATATGTCCCAGCAGTATCTCACACTTTTACTTTTACTCGAGTACTATTACAACAGATATGTCCCAGCAGTATGTCACACTTTTACTTTTACTCGAGTACTATTACAACAGTTTGACCTTTAGATATGTCCCAGCAGTATCTCACACTTTTACTTTTACTCGAGTACTATTACAACAGTTTGACCTTTAGATTTGTCCCAGCAGTATCTCATACTTTTACTTTTACTCGAGTACTATTACTACAGTTTATGACCTTTAGATATGTGCCGACAGTATCTCACACTTTTACTCGAGTACTATTACAACAGATATGTCCCAGCAGTATCTCATACTTTTACTTTTACTCGAGTACTATTACATCAGTTTATGACCTTTAAATATGTCCCAGCAGTATCTCATACTTTTACTTTTACTCGAGTACTATTACAACAGTTTATGACCTTTAGATATGTCCTGACAGTATCTCACACTTTTACTTTTACTCGAGTACAATTACAACAGTTTGACCTTTAGATATGTCCTGACAGTATCTCACACTTTTACTTTTACTCGAGTACTATTACAACAGTTTGACCTTTAGATATGTCCCAGCGGTATCTCACACTTTTACTTTTACTCGAGTACTATTACAACAGTTTGACCTTTAGATACGTGCCGACAGTATCTCATACTTTTACTCGAGTACTATTACAACAGATATGTCCCAGCAGTATCTCACACTTTTACTTTTACTCGAGTACTATTACAACAGATATGTCCCAGCAGTATGTCACACTTTTACTTTTACTCGAGTACTATTACAACAGTTTGACCTTTAGAAATGTCCCAGCAGTATCTCACACTTTTACTTTTACTCGAGTACTATTACAACAGTTTATGACCTTTAGATATGTGCCGACAGTATCTCATACTTTTACTTTTACTCGAGTACTATTACAACAGTTTATGACCTTTAGATATGTCCCAGCAGTATCTCACACTTTTACTTTTACTCGAGTAATATGTTCTACAGTATAATAGTACTCTTATAACAGTATTTTTACTCGAGTAATATGTTCTATAGTGTAATAGTACTCTTTTAGCAGTACTTTTACTCGAGTAATATGTTCTACAGTATAATAGTACTCTTATAACAGTATTTTTACTCGAGTAATATGTTCTATAGTGTAATAGTACTCTTATAACAGTATTTTTACTCGAGTAATATATTCTACAGTATAATAGTACTCTTATAACAGTATTTTTACTCGAGTAATATGTTCTATAGTGTAATAGTAATTTATAACAGTATTTTTACTCGAGTTATATATTCTACAGTATAATAGTACTCTTATAACAGTATTTTACTCGAGTAATATGTTCTATAGTGTAATAGTACTCTTTTAGCAGTACTTTTTCTCGAGTAATATGTTCTACAGTGTAATAGTACTCTTTTAGCAGTACTTTTACTCGAGTAATATGTTCTATAGTGTAATAGTACTCTTTTAGCAGTACTTTTACTCGAGTAATATGTTGTTCTGATAAATTTTCTGTTGAAAATATGAAATAAGTTGAACGTTTGTGTTTCTTGCTCTTTTCCTTCAGATATTTAGTTTTTTCAGGTTGTTGATCCTGAAAACTTCAGATTCTGTGTGTTTTTAATGGTTTGTTTTATTATTACACTTTAAATTATAAATCAAATTCCTCTGAGTCGAGGAGTTTCCCAAATACTTTTCCTCCTGACTCACTTCTGTATCATTTCATATAAATGTTTTGTTCTAAAGATGTTCAGACTTGTTTTTTTATTGAAAATGTAAAACTTTCATATATTTTTAGTATTTTTCCGTTGGTTAATAATGACTTTAGTCCACAGATCCATCTCAGACGTGTGAATTTTACATTTTACATTTTATTATATTTACAATGAAAATCTTTTATTTAACCTGCAACTTTTCAAATCCTTGAGTTTATAATCCTCCTGGAGCACGGTGTTTGTGGCAGAGTGGTTATCCTGTGTTTAGGGTTACACTCTCCTGTTCTCTGAGAGTGATAAAAAGTGTATTTAAATGTGTTTGAATGGTGAAGTTCCACAGTGTGACTTTATTTATCACTGTGTCTCACATTTACAGAGGTCCCTTGTTTATCTCGGGGTCACGTTTCAAAAATAACCTGCACCAAACCAAATCTGAGAAGTACAAAACTTTATTTTTACAATTATTCTGTATGTTTGAGAGAGTTTAAGTTTGTGGTAAGGGGTTTACAGACAACAAAGTTCAAACCTTTGTAGATTAAAAACAATAAGCTCAGTTTTATAAAACGAAACCAAATACTGGAGACTACTGTAAATAAAAATGATGCTTTTAGAAATACTGTCAGATTTTATTTTAGTGATTAATCTACGAGGGACACATAAGAAATGATTAATAATATTAATAATTTCACAGTTTCTCTGACCCCGCCTCCTCCTCTGACCCCGCCTTTCTGTGACCCCCGCCTCCTCCTCTGACCCCGCCTCTTATTATTTATCACTGTATCACTGTGGCACTTATACGCCATCATAATTTTGAATTAATAAATTTATTTTTTGTTGTTTTTTATTTTCTTATTTTTTTTTATTTAATTTATTTTTTTGAGTTATTTTGAGTAGATTTTTTTTTTGTAGTTTTTTTTTTTTAGTTATTTTGAGTTGATTTGCCTGTCTTGGCCAGGACGCTCTTGTAAAAGAGATTTTTAATCTCAATGAGTCTTTTTCTGGTTAAATAAAGGTTAAATAAAAATAAAAATTTATTTTTTGTTATCTAGAGTTTATTTATTTTGTTATCTTGAGTTAATTTTGTATTATATTTTTTTTATTATTTTGAATTTATAATTTTTTTTATAATTATTTTGAGTTTTTGTTGTTTTTTTTAGTTATTTTGAGGGGATTTTTTTTTTGTGAGTTTTTGTTTATTTTATTTTTTTAGTTATTTGATTTGATTGTTATCTTGTGAGTTTATTTAATTTCCTATCTTGAGTTATTTTTTTATTATATTTTTTGAGTTATTTTATTACATATTTATAATTTTCTTTTAGTTATTTTGAGGGGATTTTTTTTTCATTTTGTTAGTTTTACCTCACATTTATTCAATTGCAGGTGATATTTTTGCTTAAACTCACATATTTGATGTGTAACTGCTCGTCTTGCAGGAGTTTACTCAAAGTTATCATTCTGAAGGTTTATTTTAACGTACTTTGTGAAGCCTCGTGCAGATGTGGTGAGCGCGCTGACAGATATCAGACATGTTGTCTAAGTTGTACCACGTGGAAAGTGTCGAAGCCGGGACAGAGCACAGGTTTAATCACTTTTACGCTTTATTAATCGTCAACAGAAGCAGAAAAACGCTCGTATCCTCAACTATCGCCGTGATAGATTTGAGCAGAAGTGGCAGCTGGTAATGGAGGACGGAGACTCATTTCCACACCAGTTCATAAGATTAATCTGGGCCGGTGTGATGGAGGGAGACAGACTGCGCTGGTGGAAGGATTAGCAAAAACACTGTATACTTTAGCGAGTCAGCCAGGTACGGACGGGGAAATTAAAAACGAGTCATGTGTGGATCCCTTTGGTGGAGAGCGAGGAAACGACTCAGATCTGAGACGGATGTGTCTGAAATCTGAAGATCAACCGCTGTCGAAGCTACTGAGCCTTTAAAAAATACACAAATAAATATGATTATGTGTTTTAGCTGCGTTGTGTATTAGTAAAAGTAGGAAAAATACAGATACAGAGGTAAAAGTTTAAAGTCTGTGTGATCCCTCAGTCCAGGTCTGATCAAGTTTAAATCTGTCACTGGACAAATCGTAAAAAGACAAACTGAACTTCAGAACTGAAGCAATGTCCTGGACGAGCAGCGAAACGTCTTCACTCCTACGATTATAGGTCAAATATGTGAGTTTAAGTAAAAATATCACCTACAGTTGAATAAATGTGAGGTCAAACTAACAAAATAACCAAAAAATCCCCACAAAAATATATAAAAAAAAAAAAAAACAAAAACTCAAAATAACAAAAAAAAAAAACAAAAAAAAACAAATTTACTCAAAAAACAAAAAAAAAAAAAAAAAAAAAAAAAAAAAAAAAAAAAAAAAAAAAAAAAAAATATTTAAATACATTCAAAATAATTCAAAACTCAAAATAAAAAAAAATTATAAATACATTCAAAATAATTCAAAAGATATAATACAAAATTAACTCAAGATAACAAAAATAAATAAAAATTGTATTTATTTATTGTTATCTTTTATTTGAACTCGAAAACTTTAGTCAGGATGAAAACTACTTTTTACTTTTCAGTCCAGTTCACTTACAGATACTGCTCTGAAATGTACTGAAGTAAAAGTAAAAATATCACATGAAAATATCGACTTAAGTAAAAGTATTTACGTACTCATTTTAAAAAGTAAAAGTATTTCACATAAGTGTTAATGTTAAAGTGTTAAATGTGGTGATACTGATTACAAATATACAGATTTTTGTCGTATAAATCCATTTGTTAATATTTTTTTTTTTGCTGGAAGCTTGTACTTAAACTTAAAAAGTACTTTTTACTTTTCAGTCTTGTTCAAAAAGGTAGTAGAGCAGAAAGTACAGATACTGCTCTGAAATGTACTGAAGTAAAAGTAAAAAGTACACACTGTAAAATGTGACTTAATTGCAGTACTTTCTGACTTGTACTCGGTTAAGTTCCGTCGCAGTCGTCATAAACTCAAAGTACCTCTGCAGAGCCAGACGTTTTCAGATTTGGAAAGTGTGAAAAAAATTGGGGCATAAATGTTTTATCCCTTTATCTGAGCACACGAAGGTCACGGAGGTCACATCCACGAGGATCTACGAGCAGGGTACTCCCTCGAGGCTGGTGTCCTCACTGATTAAACATCTGAAAGAATCGGGATGATGGGGTAGAATCTGTGAGTGTGAATATTTGGAGGGAAGTGCATTCTGTTCCACTTTAGAAAACTGAGCTTTAATATGTATCTTCCTCCATTAAAAAAGTAGAACAGACAAGAAGAAAAAAGTGGATTGCACGTCACTGATCTGTTTATATGACAGAGATTTGACTGTGACATGGAGCATGAATATGACAGGGTCGTTGTACAAACTGTTTGTACAAATTCATTCATTAAATTAATAACTTATTTATTAAATTTCAGTTAAATAAACATCAGAAAAGCTCACATTCAGTTTGATCAGTTTTTATTGAAAATGTAAATTGAACAAGGTTTATCTTTACCTATTTTAGTAGGCAAAGATAAACCTTTTTAATAAAATTTGGTCACGTTCTGGTTTAGTGACTTATCACTAGACCAGACTAGTTATTCAGGAACACCAAAAAGGTAGTCCTGTTTTAGTCCTGTTTAAGACCTGTTTAAGACCTGGTTTAGTCCTGGTTTAGTCCTGGTTTAGTCCTGGTTTAGTCCTGGTTTAGTCCTGGTTTAGTCCTGGTTTGGTCCTGGTTTAGTTCTGTCTTTAGTGACCTACAACTATGTTCAATGCCAACATAGCTTTAGGTCTAGTGACAGATCAAACCTTATTTAGGACCAGCCCAAAGGTAGTCCTGTCTAAGTCCTGGTTTGGTCCCGGTTTAGTCCCGGTTTAGTCCCGGTTTAGTCCCGGTTTGGTCCTGGTTTAGTCCCGGTTTAGTCCCGGTTTAGACCCGGTTTCGTCCCGGTTTCGTCCCGGTTTCGTCCCGGTTTCGTCCCGGTTTCGTCCCGGTTTAGTCCCGGTTTAGTCCCGGTTTTAGTCCCGGTTTAGTAGTTTAGTCTCTTCTCTTCCTCTAACACGTCCTTCATAAACGTCTCCACTTCTTTGCTGAACAGTTGGAAATACAGCTCTGTATAAAACTTTTTGGAGCGTTTCATTCTCTCGTCGTATATTTTCATTTTCGTTTTGCCAAGTTTGATTTTTGGCCAGTGGTGTCTCCTGTTCTTTCTTAACCTTCCTCAGTCTTAAAAGCTCCTTCTTTAAGTCGTCACTTCTTTGCATCAGACATTTTCTCTTCTTCAAATCGACTGTTAGCGAGCGAGCCTCTTCGATATCCCGATGCAGTTCATGAATTCCTCTGTACAAGCTGTAGAGCCTTTCGTGTTGTTCTGAGTCATATCTCTGCATTGTTCCCTGAGACTCTTTAAGTTTGAGCAGTTTGTGGTGGATCTGTTCATGTTTTTTCTTCACCAGTTCCTTGTTTTGAGTGTTCCTAAATTCTAATTCCTGATCAATTCTCTTATGAGTGTCAGATAGGACCACGCTGTTTATAATTTTGCTCTGCTTTTTGTCAATGTCTTGCTGGATTTTGTCATTTTGTTCCTTTAGACTCTCTATGTCACGGAGTCTTTGGTCGTATTTGAACGCTCGTACTTTTTCTTCGTCATATTCTTTCGTTATTTTGCAGAGATGTTCCTTCCACTTTTCATTTTTGCTTTTCAGGAGGCTGTTCGTCGTCTCTAAGTCTGAGCATTTCTTTTTACAAATCTCATCTTCAGCCAGTTTCTGAGTCATCGTCGATATTTGTTCCTGTAAACGGTCGATATCTTCTAAGGTGAGATTTTTCTCCGTTTCCAACTGAAGGTGGCGCTGTTTCCACTCTCCTTCTTGAGGCAGTTTTGATCTGAAGCTTTCAAACTCCTCTTGCAAACGAGCTCTCATTGTGTGATCCAAAATCGTCACCTCTGCATCTTCATTTTGTAATTCTTCCTTCTCTTGTGGCAGATTTCGATCTTTTTCTTCGACCACTGAAGGTTTCTGCTTCTTCTTCAGCTTCATTAATCTCGAGCCCTCCTTCTGTACTTTGTGTTTTCTTTGCTTCAGCACCTTCTTCTCATTCTGTAACATTTTTGAATGAGTTTTTATCAAGCTGGCGTCTTTAATCTCCACATTCAATGTGCGGATTTGGTTTATCAAGCTCGAGTACTCCGTCCTCAAGTTCTTCAGATCATTCGTATGTTTCACGTTCTTAGACTCCACAATCTTCTTCAGCTCGTTGCGAAGTTTCTCTTGTGTCTTGAGTAATTTCTTGCTTTTAGCGTTCATCTTGCTGTGCTGTGCTCAAGTTAATATCCTTAGAACAATCGGACAAGGCTTTCAGGTGTATAATTTCATCCTGCATCTCTTCAATTTCCCGCAGAATGGCATTATTATGACCTTGAAGATCCTCTATCTTCAAGTGTTTTTGTTTATATCGAAACTCGATTATCTTCTTGGCGTCATGTTGTTTTGTTATTTTCTCGAGATGTTGCGTTAAAAGCTCATTTTCTCTTATTAAGACGCCTTCCAGCTTTGCCAGCGCTGCACTTTTTCTCAGATTCTTCTGTGCAGCCAGTTTCTGGGTCATGCTCGATATTTTGTCAAATAAACGTTTGGCATCTTCCAGATTCTGACTTTTCTCAGTTACTAACTGAAGGTGGCGCTGTTTCCAGTCTTCACTTTGAGAGAGTTTTGATTTCAAGCTCTCAAACTGGTTTTGCAAACTGTCTCTGTGGCTTTTTAACATCTCGAGCTTCTCTTCCAGTCGTTTGCTTTCTATCGTGGGCTCATGTTTTTTGGTGAGCTGCTCCTTCGTCTCTTTAAGGGCTTTGTTTTCTTTTAGCGCCTCTTCCACTGCAAGTTTGAGGAAAATAAATTTCTCTCTGTCGCTACAAGCCTCCTTTTTGGCCTGTCGGACCTCTCGTCTCACAGTGACATTGTTTTTCTCGAGACGGTCCAGTATAGATTCAAAGACCTCACAAGCGTCGTTCAAGTCGCTCAGATGTTCCTCCATGACTTGAGCGATCGAAAGGTTCACTTTGTCGTCTCCCGTTTGGAAATGATCCATTTCTGGTGACGTTTTTTGACTAGGCTTTTGAATTTGTAGGTTAATATTTGAACAATAAATGCAAATATTGAAGAAAAGCTGAAGTGATACTGAGTAATACGAGTTCTCCTGAAGAATCGTGCTGCTGTGTCGACTGTTGTGACTTCGTTCGTCGTCTGGTCTTGGCACATTGCCTTTGGTACAGAGCAGAGGTGATGTCATAAAGTTCAGTGTGATGTCATAAAGAAACAGAACATGTTCTACCCGGTTTCCAAGCAACAAGAGGCTGCATTTGGATGATGTCATCCAGAGTTCTGTGATTGGTGGAATGTGATGATGTCATACAAAGATTCATTTAGTTTTAAAATATGAATCGCTATGGCAACAGTCCAAATGTTGTAATCATTCTGAACCCAGGGATCAACAAATCCACAAAAACAGATGATTAAAAATAAAAACACATTTATTGGTTGTGTTGTAATGATCTGATCTGTTGTTTTTAGCTCAGGGTCGACACCTTTTGTTTGTTTGTGTGTTGTTGGTTTTAGTTGGACGATCACTTCTAGAGATGGTCGAGGTAGAAGCGATATATCAATATCGAAGCGATATCGTTTGGCCGTTATATCGAGCCGATATCTGGTCTTTGTCGTGTATCTGTTATCGGCCTTAAATCTCCAGCACAGGCCGATATTTTGTTTTGGTCGATCTGCTGCTTAAAAAATACACACAAAACTTTATATTAACACTTTAATACAGCGGTGGACAAACTTTTTGACACTTGGGCCACAGTGTGTCTAAGTGTGACAGAGGGCGGGGCCACAGTGGGTCTAAATGTGACAGAGGGGCGGGGCCACAGTGGGTCTAAATGTGACAGAGGGGCGGGGCCACAGTGAGGGGCGGGGCCAGGATATATCTGTTTCATTGACGTGTGTGAGGTTCATGAGGCTCTGATGTCGTCACAGATTTAAATAAACTCTAAATTGTAGTTTGTTGTCACTATTCTGCAGGAGTTACAAGAATCCCTGGGCTCACGAGCGCCCCCTATCACACGAGGCCAGGTAACTACGTGCCTCACCCCTTTTCACAGCCTTAAAGCAGCATCTGTTTCTTCGGTATTTCAACGGTAAATGTAAAAATTCAGCGATTTTGAATAAAAAAATAATTAAAACTGCAAAGTTAAATACAGATCATCAGATAAATATAACCAGTTCATTTATTTTTTGTCTGTGACGCCTCCCCTCACTGCAGTTCTCTGGTTTATTCACACGTCTGAGTAAGAATCCCGCTGGTTTGTGTTTGTTTTCTTAACTGACTGAAGATCATCTGTGCACCTCACACTCAGACGGGCTAAACGTTTGATTGGCTGTGGGCTGAGCGGTAAAAACTGTATATTTTAACAGCTCTTTTATTTCAAAGCTCAAAGAACATGAAAAGCTTTTGTGGCATATCCTGTGTGTGGGCAGGTGGGGTTGTTTTTTTTTTTTTCTTTTTCCTTCGAGATAATCAGAATCTCAGCTGTTTCTGTTTGAGGATCTTGCAAGGCAGCACCTCAAAACATACCTAAAAATATAAAAAACTCGAATATTTAAACCTAGACGACACATTTAGTAAGTTTTAAGCTTGAAAAACCCCTGACAAGGCCATAATCTGCAACTGTGTGAGAGGAATTAACCAAAATTAAACATGAGTAAATAAGAAAACACCATCATCTCCATTATTTACGACGCAATTCCGCTCGTATCATGCGTTCTCATCTGTTCAGTGATATATCAAACTTCCATTTTGCTCCCTGGAGACTTGAACCAAACGCCCAGAAACCCAGATGTCCATGAATGTTTGATGTGGCTTCTCTGGCCTAAGCACAGAGAGAGTCCCAACAGAGGGGTACTCGCAGACCCCGGGCTAATTAATACAGTCCATCTGTAATCCCCACGCCTCGATATACCGCCATTGTACGGAAATATTTAAGCGTTCAGGCTCATATTACGTCTGTATCCTCAAAGCGTGCGTATATCTTTGTAGTTTCCACGGACCAGCAGCGTGTTCTGTGGAGAAGTGAGATGAAGGGCGGCGCAGGCGGACTAAAGCCCACACGGGACGGCGGGCTGAGAACAAGTGGCGGAGGGGGGTCTGAGCGAGGAATTGTTTTCCACAGACAGATTTGTAAACCGCAGCTGCAGATTGTAAGACGCTTATACTTGGACGAAACAATGGCAGCAGCAACGTTGGTTTCCAGCTTCAAAATGGCGGCGTTTGTGTTCAGGTGGTAATGTTTGTACTTGTAGGTTTAAAAAGCAAGTCTTAACCTGCCAGTATAATTGATTCTATATAAACTACTAAAAAAAATCCACTTTTTTGGTACTTAACAGACAAATCAGGCGCCTTCGTTCGTTGAGGTCACTCCCGCTAGCGTTAGCATCAGGTTTGAACGCTCGCTCCCTGCTAAACCAGAGGTGCGAGCGGGAAAGGGGCGTAACCTTCAACAGCCTCGCTCCTGATTGGCTCTTTGGTTGCTATGATTCTCATTTTCAGGATTTAAACTCAGGAAATTCGTCTCCAGATTAGCCGCTATAACTGCTAGCATCGACGAGCTTCATTTGACCTGAGCCGAACGCTGTGACGTCTCACTCGCTCAGTCCACTTCTTTATACATTTATGATTAAAACATACAAAGAACAAAGCGTAACTATGTACGTGGTGATTTAATAGCAGTCTCTACCTTTCCTGGTCTTTTTTTTTTTTTTTTTTTTTTTTTTTTTGTAAATGTGCAGGTCTTTTGTTTCTGAGTTTAAACTGTCCTGAGACCTGTCTGACCAATCAGGTGTTTCTATAGTCTAAAGAGTCCTGCCCCTGTTAGACCAATCACAGTGTTTCTTATACCTCTAAACCCCGCCCCTCGTTTCCCCTCGTTCTTGTAGCTGTTTGAAGTGTGATTGTGGGCGAAGTTTGTGTTTAATTCCACTTTAAACTGTTTGGACGTTCAACAAGACAAGCTTTTAACCTTAATATAATAGTTTTCCCTCACTATTAGCTTACTCGCGGTTGTATTTTGATCGATTCATGCACGTGTGAGTGATCCTGCATTGCGCTGTGCTTGTTGTACTTGCTTGAGTGCTGAAATTTAGTTTTGAACTAGCTCATCCGCGCTCACAACCGTGGACTTACTCATGAATATTCAGTCTTTGAGGTCACTTCTGCCCAACAGCGTGGCTAGTGCCTGCTTCCTGCTAAACCAGCGGTGTGGGAGGGAAAGGGTGTTACCTTCAACATCCTCGCTCCTGATTGGCTCTTTGGTTGCTATGATACCCGGCTCCAAATTGGCCGCTGTACCCGCTCTGCCCTCGATGAGCTTCATTTGACTGAACGCTGCGGGTGACGTCTGACTCACTTCTTTTTCAGTCTGATCTCAACATACAAGGAACAAAATGTGAAATAATGTACATGTGTTATAAGTTTTTATTAAATGCCAAAGAAATGTCGTCTTTAACCTTTTCAACACGTTCCCCCAGGTACCTACAGTATTGCACTTCTCCCTCATTAGTCCAACTTCCCGTCTACTTTTTCCTTTACCTTGTGTGACGTGTCTTTTTTGCACAAGCGACGATGACGTGTGTGTGGGTAGAAGTGAGGACTCGATGCAGCGAGAGCCATGTGGGACAGACGAGTATAACGATGATCTTCACTACGACTGATAATGACTGCAAAGGTAATCCTCGCCGGGAACCATGCATACGGAGAAAACACAAGCGGCTCTGAACGCAACGACACACGCACATGTTGTGTTTCTGTGCTTTTTAGGGACTTTATATTAGCGTAATTTATTGGAGTCTGACCCTAACTTAACCTACCTAAACCTAAACCCACATCTCGACTTACAGTGAAGCAAGTAAGTATTTGAAATGCCTGTGATTTTGCAAGTTCTCCCACTTGGAAATCATGGAGGGGTCTGAAATGTTCGTCTTAGGAGCATGTTCACTGTGAGAGACATAATCTAAAAATTTTAAAAAAGCAGGAGAACCTTCCGTGCCATGATTTTAAACCATGACGTCTTAGTGTATTACTAACAGTCCCTTGGAAACGGTGGCTCCAGCTCCTCTGTGTAGTTCTGGGTGGATTCCTCATGTTTCTTAGGATCATTGAGACTCCACGAGGTGAGATCTTCATGGAGCTCCAGTCCGAGGGAGATTGACCGTCATGTTCTGCTCCAACAGTGGATCTTTTTTCACCTGCTGCTTGGCACTTGCCTTGTGGCCCTTTCCAGCCTTGTGGAGCTCTACAGTTTTGTCTCTTGTGCATTTTGACAGTTGTTTGGTCTTGTCCATGTCAGTAGTTGGAGTCTTACTGATTGTCTGGGGAGGACAGGTGTCTTTATGCAGCTACCACCTCAAACAGGAGCTTCTGATTCAGGAGAATAAGTGGAGGAGGTGGACTTTTTAAAGGACTAACACGTCTTTGAGGGTCAGAATTCTAGCTCATAGATAAGTGTTCAAAGACGTATTTGCAGCAGTAACTTACAAATAAATTATTTTAAAAATCGTACAATGTGATTTCCAGGTTTTTTTTTTAGATTATGTCTCTCAGTCGACATGCTCCTAAGATGAAAATGTCAGACCCTCCGTGATTTCTAAGTGGGAGAACTTCAAAATCACCGGGTCTTCAAAGACTTATTTGCCTCACTGTACATCTGAACTTTAAACCACTTTATTGACCTGATGATAAAGGATTTACGTGATGAGTGTCTGGTTTTTCCCCTCAAGATGTGCAGATAACAGTCCCCACAGTGCGAATAAAACCCATCCTCCCACACTCACACTCGAGGTCCCGGAGCCTGCCTCACTTTAGCGTCTTATCAGGAGCGACACGAAATCAGAGTCTCACAATCTCAGCCTCGGGAGCCGACTTGCGCCTGTCCCAGTTGCCCAAAGGTTGTTATGATGATACCCACCCTCCCTCTTGCCTCTTCTGCATCTCGGCTTTATTCTTTTATCGAGCAGCCTATCAGAGGGATGGCAGGTGCTCGGAAGCGGCCCTCTCCCAGCTCAGCGACGACGGGAAAGAAGGGGGTGGAGGCGCTGTCTGAAGATGTGGCTAATACTACTCTGCCAGCCTCAGGACACAGGTCACAGCAGTATTTGGTGAAAGGAGAAGAGATAAGGGAGTAACGGTGCGGCTTCAGAAGGATTATGTCTCGCGACTATCTCATGATCTTCCATTTTGGCCGTGGCACAACGCGGCGCAAAATTAATGAATGGTCCATTATGTAACGGGACGGCCCACCATCTGCTTGTGTCTTGGAAAAGTTTGTCTGGGATGTTCTACAGTACAGTTCTACAAACCATCGTGTGTTTTGCATTGCTAAAAACATGCGTTCTTACTCCGAGTTGGGTCAGAGTTCCACAGATCTGACCTGTAACTACTTTCCTTGGAGATAGATATGTTTAATGACATTTGAAATCATCAATGTTCAAGTTTTAATAGCGTTTTTTCAGCTTTAAAGCTCTCAAAACGAACCATTCACGCATTCATACACCAAGGCAGGTTAAGTGTTTTGCCCAAGGACCCAACATTCATTTCCAGGAGCTACAATTGCGCCGCCAACCTTCAGATCAGTGGATAAACTCTTACCAACTCAACTTCTGTCGCCCTATTAAAGCATCTACATGAAAATAAGCAACTGACAGAGTCCAACTCCAGAAAAGTGACATAATGAACCTTTATAATCCAGAAAAAACCGAGATACAAAAGTTTGGTGACTCCCCTTTTTTCTTGTATGTCATTTAATCGAGTTTCCAAGTGCATAGTCCCATGATTACGAGAAAACTGTGGATCAGGTTCAGTATTTGTTGTGTCTTTCTCTCAACACGTCAAAAGATAAACTAGAAGTGAATAATTTATCACAGGCAAAAGACTAAATAATATTATCTCAACATGATCCCTCACAGTCCTGGAAATAGCAACGAAATCATTCTCGAACTGAAACACTTAACCACGCGGCGAGAGAGCTCGTTTTCAGTCATCATCACCGGGAAAGTCTCACTTGATCCCACCCAAATGATCAGACGCAGAACTTTTAACAGCTAATTAAACTATTTCCATGACTAAAGCTGAGTTTAAAGCATCGCACTGATCATCGGTCTGTGGCTCCGATAAAAAGAGTTTGGGCACCTCAATATATTCGCATTTATTCATCTGCTTTACATGTTTCAGCTGCTTCCTGTATCTTCCCCCAAAGCATCACACGATGGTGCAGCGATGTGTCTTGTTGGCTGCTTTTCTTCCCCTGTACGCCCCCTACTGGCTGTCTTTCTTTCTTTTATCGTTACTTATACAGGGGAACTCTTTTTCATGTTTAAAATACAATACAAACATAAAAATAAGTCTGCAAGTCCATATAAAACAAAGAAGAGTGTCGAAGTTCGTTAGTTATATTCCATTTCTGTAAATCAAAAGAGCTAAAAGCCTCGTTCCTCGTCTCGGTTTAGGTGCAGTCGTGTGATCTGGTGTTAAATGTTCTGTTATATGATTAACTCGGCCTTAGCCTTTTCTCAAACAAGAGCATTAAAGACTGGAACAAGCTCCAGATAAGCTGAAACTCCTGATCTGAGGGACTTCTTATATCGCTTATATGGTCGTTTTTGATGATTTTTGAATGTGCAAATGTGGAGTGTAATGTTTTTCAATGAGAGAAAGGGAGAGTGCTTGGGTTTGATTGTGAATAGACGGATACTTGGATGTATTTTAATAGTTTGTTACCTGCAGAGGGAAACGAGCTTTAGCTAAACCTGCGTCTCTTTGTGTTTGCACATGGTCCCTGTTAAAATAAACTGAACTAAAACATGCACGTGAAGTATTCTGGCAGTTTTTGAAGTACATTTCAGACAGTGCTGCTCTCTTGGCTGCTCTCTACATAACTCCCCACACATGCACCTGTTACTTTAAAGATATTTTATTTGGTTAAATGTTTTCAGTTTCCTGCAGCTGTTTCTCCTGAATCTCCACATGGTCCAGACACTAGTGATGTGTGACGTTCAGTGTCGAGGCGTCGAAGCTTGTGCCGAGTAAAAACGGGCGTTTCCATGAGTATCGAGGCTTCATTTCGAGGAGGAGCTGAAAATGGCGTCCGAAGCCTCGCTGCTCGGCTGTACCATGTGACTGATTCAGGAAGTGGTTCAGATTTTGCCGTGAGTAACAACCTGTAGTGAAGGAAGAACAACCTGTGGTGTCTCCTGGAAAGAGTGAGGTCCAACTCTGCACGATGGAGCCAAATACTGCGAGACTGGAGGATACTTCAATAGTGAGACAGAAATATTTATATAACTTAATACACACACATATACTCTGGATACACATATGTTTATCCAGAGCCCAAGTACACTGAAATATTTCAGTGCTTCATGAAGCTTCATCTGCCCATCACTAACACTGGGTGAAGCTCCTTTTTTGTTTCAATGTGCATTTGGTTCAGTATTTAAGTATTTATAGTTTTATTTTGAACACTTTTTGAGTTAAAGATTCAGGCCGTCGTAAATCCGCAGTGTGTGACGAGATCCTGCTAAAGTTGTACCTGCTGCACCTGAGAAGTAAATGGCGTTTACTCGAGGGAGGTGTTTCTGGGATGAGAGGGTTTATAAGCAGGACAAGTCAGTCTTTTGGGGAGAATCAGTGTAGCCAGGTACATGTGGGTGGGTTTTTCCTGTAGTTTCTTAATTTGAGTAACTTTTACGTTAATTGAGCACTGTTATTTTTTGTAAATATGTATTATTTTTCACGATATACCATGCTGCGCTTCCATAAATTTCATTAATTAGGATTTTTTTTCTTTTTTTTTTGCTTTCCCACATGGTCTACTCTTCCTTATCTCCTTGAACTCCTCATTTTTCACATTTATCAGTGAAACCAAAGCCCAGAATACAAGCAGAAAACACAAAAAAGCCAAAATAATATTATCACAGCACGATCCCCAACAGCCCTGGAAATAGCAACTAAATAATTTCCAAATTGAAACACTTTACCACATGGCAGGAGCGCTCATTTTCACCAAGAGTCACTGGTCTTAAAGTGATCCTCTCTCCTCTCAGACTCGGCTCCCTTCAGCTCGTTGCATTCATTATTAACACACAGTTAGGTTTAACAATACCATCACAAGTCTGCCTCTCACACTCAGGACTTTACTCCAGCTCTTATCTGCGGTCTTACCCTTATCCGAGCATGTGCGGGGAACAATGGAGTGTTTTTCCAACTCTTTGTGGAAGAGACACTTTCGCAGATAAAAGGGAACGGAACAGCGGGTATCTCCCATGTGTCATAAGTCTGTCCATCCCGATGAGAGTTAAATCCATCACGTCAGAATGAAAGCGCCCGCACCCCTCCGGAGCCCTCTCCTCATTCTCATACTTCCTCTTCCTCTTTGATCAGATTGTTTCACCGTTTGCACCAGGACAAATCAATCTGCCACCCACGCACTCAGCAGAGGGGCAGGTGAGGGAGGCGGCGGCGCTTTACGCTGGTTTTAGAGCTGGGCAGGACTTCTGAGGATAAAAACGCGACGCAAACATGAATAAAGATCTGGAAACACGACGAGAGACAGTCTTTCACCTGCAAGAGTCTCCTTGTTGTAGAAGAAATGCACCTTAAAGTTAGAGATTCTTTCTGTCAGATAAGGGAAGTGTACGCCCCCTACTGTCAGACACCTTCTCCACGACTGCATCCATGTGCGTGATAAGGTGTACGCTCCTTTGTCATGATTTATGCTCCTTCAGCTCACTGTTAGTGAAACCAAAGGACGGAATAAAACCAGAACACAAATCCAACGTAATATATGTGATACTACGTCTATCATGGAACAAAGCAGATGCAGAGGAAACGGGAAGAGCAATCTGAACATGAAACGGAGCAGGAAAATCTGAAATCACCATATCCGACCACTGCGAGGGACAAAAACACCTCTGCCGGGTCAGAGAGGTCCACAAACGAGGTCAAAGGAGCAGAAATCGTGGGATGCAGTCGTGGAGAAGGCGTCAGACAGTAGGGGGCGTACGCTTCCCTTATCTGACAGAAAGAATCTCTAACTCTAAGGCGCATTTCTTCTATAAAACTCTATAAGACTCTTGCAGGTGAAAGACTCTCTTACACAGCTGGGTCATTGGGACTTTTTGAATTGGTTCTTCGTCCAAATGTGACGTAGCAAAAAACGAAGGTTGAAAACGTCAAAATAATCAAACGCACAAAGCTGCGTCATGTGGCGTTTCGGAGGAAGAAGGCAAAACATGTAAAACCAGTGACAAACGCTCATGTCTGACAAAAACGAGAGATAATCCAAAACTGAAGACGAAACGAGCCTTTATCAAAGTGGAATGTTCTTTTTTAACTCGGAAGAATCCATCTTTAACCTTTAACCCGCTTCAGAGTCATCACAGAGACGACACAACTTTATTTTATTCTGGAGATAACATTGTTGAGAATGAATGTAAGAAAATAAAAAATTGGTTCTACTCTAATAGATTGTCACTAAACAGGCAAAACAAAATGTAGGAAAAAAATGTTAATGTGTCGTTAGTTATTGAAGGAGCAGAAATACAAAGAGCACACGAGTATAAGTTTTTGGGTGGATAGACGAACAGCTGACATGAAACCACATATTGATCATGTAAAAAATAAAAATTTCACAGGTTATAGCTGCATTTACAAAGTTAAAGAGTCACTAAACAGAACTGCATTGAGGTTGTTGTACACCTCACTGGTTGTTCCATATCTAACTTATTGTATGAAGTTTGGGGAAGTGCTTGTAAAACCTGTTAACCCAGTTTTCCTTCTGCAGAAAAGAGTTACAAGAATTATCAGCGGATCTGAATATAGAGACTCGACAAATCTTATATTTCTGCAGCTAAAGACCCTGAAAGTCAATGATTTAGTAGAACTTAGTATGTTAAAGGTCATGTATGAAGCACATCAGAAAGCTTTACCTACTAATCTACAAAGACTATTTATCAAAAGAGAAAGTTGTTACAATTTAAAAAGGAACTGAAATCTTTAAAAAACCCAAGTTTAGTCTCCAGTCTAGATGAACAAATCAAAACTTCAAAATGTTTTCAATCATTTAAATATAGGGTCAAATACTCTGTTGCAAAAATATGAGAAGGCTCAGTAATTGCTGTTTTTTACTGATAGTTACTATAATATTATGAATTATATGTATTATACTGTATTTTTAGCTGCGTGTGTCGCTTTAAAATAATCGGGATTGTAAATATTCTTTGTAAAAAAGGGGGACAGATATTGTAAGTTATAACTTCTTTCTGCTCCTTATGTTTACTATTTTTTATGGAAACTACTAAATAAATAAAAAAATAAAACTAAATAAATTTAAAATGTAGGTCTATTTTAGCAGATAAATGATGGTTTTGTTTCTGGGGGAAGGGCTTTGTTTGAGCATTTGTGGATTTCTGAGATGGTTTGCTCGTACAGGAGTCGTACTTTTTCTTTTTCTTCGCACAGTTAAGTTACTTCAGCTTCGGCGCACACAAACCTGCAAAAACGACCGTGCTTCTTCTTCACTGTCTTGCAAAAACATAATATTTTTAGCCCTGATTCATCTCCCGTCATGCCAAGAGTATGAATCCTCCAGCAGTTTGCCAAGACTTCCTCTGTCCTTTCCAAATCCTAATGATGATCAAACTAAAAATGAATGGACAGAAAAAAAAAACCTTTCAAGGAAGCCAAACATCCAGTCTCTCAAAATAGGTCAGTTGAAAGCACCATGCATTTCCATACAGCCTTTTAAAGGGCTTTTTCAGACGGCGGATTGTGCGGTAGATCCCCCCACCGCTCTCCCCACTCCTCTTTTCTCCATCCCTCTCTTCATATCTCTCCCACACACACAAACACTACACATCCAGGTTTAACGGGGGCTATACAGACTCTTACTGCCCCCTAGTGTTTGCCATAGCACATCCTCTTTCACCCACTGGCCTCTGATCATTCACTGAGAGAAAAAAGTGGGACAATTTCTCCACATTTAGCCACAGAGGGCGTCGGAACGGACCCTGGAACAGACGACGTGACCATCTTTACGCCTGCCGTCTTATAGTATCGCTGCCTACACAAACGGCAAAATCAATGAAGATGTGCCAGACCGGGGCTCGTTTTATCCACACAATCTGCGCTCTTCTCGGCAGCAGCCCCACCAAACGCCTGAGGTTGTGTAACGGAGAGGAGGGGGGTGTTTGTGACTCATCAGCCCCAAATATAACCAACCGGCAATTATCCAGCTCGCGTTTTAATGAGGGATGTAATAGGTTAATACTAATCCGCGTGCACATATATGTCAGAGGGGAGGCTAAACATGGGATTAAATACACAGTTAAAGATAGAAATTCAGAACAATTAACTGAACTGATTTGGTTTTTAATACGAGTGTAATAGTGTTAGGTTTGGGCACCTTTTTACCCTGTGTTCCTTCATTTTCTAGGGGTTTTTTTTGTGTTTAAATCATCAATCATTAAGTTATTCCTATTTTTTCCTGTATATTTTTGTTAGTTTAAGTTTTTAGCTGAGAATCTTATGTCCGTGTTATTTGGAAACACTATTTTTGTATATTTTCAGTGTTTGTTTTAGTTTCATGCTTTAAATATCGTGAGTCTCTGCTCTCTTGAGTACTCCGCTCGCTCTGGGTCCAGCGCTGCCCCCTGCTGGTGCCTCCATGCCGGGCCCTTATAGCTTTTTGTCCTGACGTCCTGTTTTCGTTCTTTATTTTGTGTAGGGAAAGTTTACAGTCGTTTTTTTTTTTTTTTTTTTTGTTAGCGTCGGGACAGCGGCACCGTCCTTATTTTACTTTGGCCGACTCACCGGGGCCATTTTTCTTTGTTACTTTATTTTTTTTTGGTTGGGTAAGGGGTTTTTTTCACCTGCTTTTCCGTTTTGACAAGAAACCGAAGCCATAAAAATAAAAACCTGCTGTTTTCCTGTGTCCTTTTGTAAATTTGCGTGATTCCTTTGGGTCGTAACAAACTGTTGAAACACTAAGTTTGTCTTCAAAGCTGCTAGAAAAAATTACTAAAAGCTGATAATAGCAGTTTTAATATGACTTTTTTTGACGTGATCTTACTGACCTTATTCTGACCCACCCCCTTTTGCCGTAAACTTCTGCTACTGAACAATTTCGGAAAAGTTTTGACAGCCAAAACCTGATATAAAGTTGGTTGATTTGTGTAAAATGTTCTATGTTCATGTGCAACAACAAGTCAGCGCTGCAGCGATTCTCTGAGAGGCTTTAAAACGGCTTTGTGGCCCGTTAGAACTTCTTTACTGTCAGGATCGCCGTGCAAAACGAAACAATACAACCTGAGCGGCGATGGCGGCGCCTGTAGCGACTTCCTTTTAAGGTGGATAGACAGAACGCTGGTTTTTATAAAATATTCTGCTTCTTTATGTCTTACAACTTGTCCCAGTGCTATGGGGCTGGGCGATATGACAAAAAAAAAAACAGCTTTCATTACCATGACAGAAAAAACCTGCAGCTGCAACATTAGCATTAGCATTTGGAGAAAAGTGCTGTGTTTTTGCATTACCCTGATAAGCGGCGGCGCAGCGAACGAGCCACATTGTGCCGTGTTTGTTTTGCTAATGTCCGTTACCTTAATGCCTTCATTTGGATTCATTTGAAAACATTTTACTTGGGATTTTAATGTTATTCAAAGTAATCCGTGTACTTAATGTGCAGCTCCACAGCGCTAATAATGGGCTGAATGCATTAAGACAGAACACGTGGAAGTTATGCAAATACGGCACAACCAGAGGACGTTAATGCTACATATATTCAAGACTAAATGACTCCCGTTGTGTAAAGTTTTATTCTGAAAATGTTGTTGGATAAAAAGTTTAGAAATGGACCTAGAAACTATTGTCGTCATGGCTGTGTGGAGTTTAACGCTTAATATCGAGTCTGACACCAATACTTTATTTGTAATTCTTCCTACGATATTAAGGTTTAACAGCTCGACTGAGAAAAGAAATAAGAAAAAAGTGACAAGGGGAAAGTGGCGTCTGGGTTTTGCGCTGAAGCTTTGAGTAAATGTTAATCCAAAATACAGATTTCAGACAGATTTGAGATGATCTAAACACAAAACAACATGAATCTACAGGGAAGTGGCTGATTATAAATAAATACTTTTGAATTTACTTCATTTGAAAAACGTCTGAAAAAAAACTATGATCTATGAATCTGAGCTGGAGGTTTATGGACGAGCGCGGCGATAATTTAGCCTCAAAGTCGACAAACAAATCACTGTTTTGTTGCTCGTTTCTGTTCATGTTGAAATGTCGTTTTTGTTATATATTTTTGTACAGACGACATGTTTTGAGGATTTAATGTTCCGTGTTTAAAGAGTTCTTCTCTGATCTGCTCTAATGTCGTTTCCTCGTCACAAACAGACTTGGAGTTGTGTTTTTTTGTTTAATTCATCTTCTCTCAAACTGAAAACACTCTGTTCCACCTTGTGATGTCATCATGTGGTGATACAGGAAGTGCTCCACTGTGTTTTTAGACTCCACACACCTTCATTTCTTGCATCATTTGGATCATTTCAGCTCTAGAATTGCCCTTTTCTACTGAACGATTAACTTGAAAACTATCACTTCATGACATCACAAGGTGGAACAGAGCGTTTTGAGGTTTGGAGATGTTACAGATGAATATAAAGGGCTTAAATGATGATGATGACGACTTTATTTCTTTCCAGATATTTCTGTGTTAAGTCAAGGAAGCAAATCAAAAAGCACAAAAGTCTGAAAAAGGAAAGGCCTGAGCAGAAAAGAACATAATTCAGTATCTCTGTATGAAAGTAGCATTTTCTATTTCTCACAAGAGTCAGTTTTGTGTAATACAGGAGCTTTAGTCTTTAATTTGAAATCAGTGCTTGATCTTTACGCCCAAAGTCAAAGTTTGTGACTGTTCCATGTGACGGACACCATGTCCTACAGTCAGAAAGAAACAAGAACAAAAAATAAATAACAGAAAGCATTTTTCTCATGAGTAAAACATGCAAAAGAGCAACATTTCTTCTCGATTCTTTGTAGAAAACAGCTCCATTATGTGTCTAATATAACCTGAACCTCAGAACGTCCCGTCCGGGTGAGTCCTGAGGCTCTGTCCATGAGGCAGGTGCAGCGTCTCGTCTCATTGCGAGTTAAAAATCCTCCTCCTCCCCTCGTGACGCAGATTCCAAACGCCAAGTTCCAGAAAAATGCTCCGTCAGCAGCCGTCATTATGAAAAAACCTCAGTAATTTGAGTCTGCGAGCCAGTGGCATCTCTGAATGTTTAGTAAAAGACGAGATTCGCTTTTGTCAGCTGGTTAAAAAGTTATTTGATCCAAGTCTCACATGGTCAGATTACTGCTGGACACTGCCTTATATCTGTCTGAAGGAGGCGCTAACGACACTGAAGCTAACACACTGTCGTTAGCTCCTCCCTAACGAAGAGAGTCGTGGATGAGCCAGGAAACGTCTTCACTCAAATAGACAAGTTTATCTGTACACAAGGTAATTCAAAGAGCTTTACGGAATAAAAATGACATTAAAGTCACAATACAGCAAATCGAAACATGAATAATCACAAATAATCATCATAATTTTAACATTAAAGGAGAAAAGTGCAGAATAAAAGTCTTTCAGTCACACCTGGACGACTGAGGGGTTACACAGACTTAAAAACACCTCCAGGTACATGCACTAGACAAGCTTCCAACACACAAATCTATGTTTAAAAGTAAATCTCAGACAGATAAGGTGGACTGGACATCTCCTGGCGACTTATCCGATTCCACTGAGCCGGGTTTAGATGCTCTGTTGGCATGGCAACTCGTAAACACCTGCGAATTATCTCTGACAAATCCAAAGAACAATCTGGTGGTGGGCTTGTTTGTCAGCACAGCGCCCGAGCAGCCAGAAAACCAGGTCGTCTCCGCTTTCATCTCAGCATCACTGCCTGGCTAATGTGCCTCCAACTGTTCAGCCATGACAATTGGATCAGCGCACCAAGGATCGGCACAGCGTCTTCTCCAGGTAGCTCACAAATCCAATCACACGTACGGAGCGAGCGTGGAATGAACTATGCGAGCACAGTGGGGCTAAACATTAAACATGAAGGGAGCGTTTTAATATTAATATGATCAAGTTTTAGGCCATGAGAAATTGATAAGACAAATGTGTTTCCTGTCTTGTTCTGAGGCTACGATTAGCATCAAAAATTTAAATCAGATGGTTAATATTTCAGAGTGTTTTCCAAAGCAAGCGACGGAAATAATTTGAACGAGCGATATAATAATTTACTCCAGTGATCAGTTATTAATAATACTCTTTCTAAATGTATTTTCACTGCTTATTGCATTTCATTATATCACAGACACACTCATATTTCTTTTCATTTATGCTTCCGTCCTCCACTGTCGCCTTATTGCTGCTACTCCCGCCTCCGGCTTTCTTTGTATAGTCCGTCCCAAAAATGAGCTTCAATGCCAGACATAATTTGGCAGAGACAATCCTGGAACACGCTCAATGAAACAATAAATAAAAAGTCATTGTCGTTGCTCACAGGAGTACACAGTCTTCCCTCAGCCCCGCACAGCCTCTGTCCTGTGATGAAGGATGGTACTATTTCTTATTAAAGGAGCAGGTGACCATGGGGCACTGGTCTCATTTGTCACTGTGCTCCACCAATCCAAACTAATGATCAAACTGTGCCCCGTAAGATCTCTGCTCGCACTCGAGATGACCTCAAACTTCGATAGAAACATCCACAGATACGTCTCACTTTCATCAACTGGAAATATCAATGATTTTTACAGTTATTCTCTATGTTTCTCGGGCGTAAAACCCCTCACCACACACTTTATTCACTGTTCTCACACAGGCATTAACATTTTCTCACATTTCTCTCTTGTTTAAACTCTCTCAAATGTGCCTTTTATTTATCTATTTATTTATTTCTTTTTGAGTTATTTTGAGGGTTTTTTGTGTTTGTTTGTTTTTTTAATTATTATTATTATTTTTTATTTTTTGGGTGGGGTTGGGGTTAGTTATTTTGAGTTTGTCTTTTTTGTTTGGTTTTTTTGTTTTTAGGTTTTTTTAATATTTTGAGTTCATTTTTTATTTATTTTTTTATATTTTGAGTTTATTTAGATTTTTTTTGTTAATTTAACTTTGTTTTTGTTATTTTTAAGTTCATTTTTTTTTGTCGCTGCAGAACGTTTCATCGACATTGTGGGTTTTGTTGGGGAGAAAACTTGCAAACATACAGCACTTCAGAGTCACACTGATCCAACATTTATGTAAATTTGTCTGACACATTCTGTACTGTACAGGAGACACGGAGGAGACTGATGGACAATGGTCTACAGTCCCTCAGCCAATCAGGACGCAGAACACAATGGTCTACAGTCCCTCAGCCAATCAGGACGCAGAACACAATGGTCTACAGTCCCTCAGCCAATCAGGACGCAGAACACAGTGGTCTACAGTCCCTCAGCCAATCAGGACGCAGAACACAATGCACGTTCGTTGTAAAAAAGCATGCAAAATTGCGGAAAAAAAATCCACGAAACAGCGAGGCCGTGAAAGCTGAACCGTGATATATTGAGGGACGACTGTAGCTCCCAAACTCTAAGGTCGACGTGCAATACTTTTCCAATATTGACTTTCCAGGTTTATAAATATATACATGCTTTAAACAACAGTTAAGAGCTGTATATTTTGACCCAAGGGGTGCCCCAGGGGTCCATCTTAGGACCCCTTTGCTTCGATAATTGTATCTTTCCTAGAGAGGAGTCAGTTTATGCTCGACAAAAACCTGTGTAGTGATGAGTTCGTATTGTTTGTGCAGCGTCGTATTGTGTGGGATCACTTTGACACTTACCCTCCTCCTCTTCAGCGCCACTTTCTCTGGAGCATGCCACCACCCAAAGCTCTCATCCGCCTCTTTATGCCACGTTCCCGCCACAGCGAGCTTATCACGTTCAAAGGGAGAGGCGTGCATCTCAAAGAGGCTGAGATGAAAGCGCTTTAATGATCTATAATACATGGGCGCCATTCATTGGGCGCAGAACAAAAGGTTTAGGTGTTGGAGGAAAATGGCAGACGGCAAGAAATTGAGACAAGATTCTTTTTATCATCCATCTTTAACCGGTGAGGGAAGAGCCACAGTCAAGGCTACTGTGCTTTTGTACGCATCCGAGACAGATGTTACTCACCGCAGATCAAATTAATACTACTCACACGCAGAGTCAGGACAGGGCGATTGTAAAAAACCTAATTAATTTCATGGATGTGTAACGCACTTGACAGACCATTTGCATTTTGTCAGTGTTCAGTGTCAGAGGGGGAGTGATCGAACGGGGCGCGCTAAGGCCACTGCTGTGATTCAGGTGGGCTGTCACAGTTGTCATATCTATGGGAGGTATTAAAGTATTAAAAGTTTCCGCCGCAGAGTCCGAGGTTAACGACATGGATATTGCAGGAATAAGTTACTTGACATTGAAGTGAGGGGACTCGTTTGTCAAATATTGAGTTTTACAGAGTAGGCAGCGGTATTAATTCACTTTATGCTGCAAAGTGTCAGTAACAGTGTGCAAGCCAGTGGGCGTGTAATTTGTTTAATTACACAAAGCAACTGTGCCCTCACAAAATGCCCTCGCAATGGCAGGATTGGGAAAGTGTTAAGCGTCGTTTGTGGCTATATTTCCTCCTATAATCATCTGGTTTCCCTCAACAATCTGACTACAGTCCACCAGACTATGATTCTCGTAGGAATTTGAAGGTTGGGTCATTATAAAACTGGAAATATCACCTTTAGAGTGTCTGATCTGATCTCGGAGGATAAGCAGAGGCAGGTTGGATTTGGGATGGGAGACGCCTGGGAAAACGGTGTTGTGTGGCTCGGACCCCCTTCAGACCATTTGTGCCCTTGAACAAGACACTTTACCCACCCTGTCTCCAGAGTTTAAGCACACTGGTACATGAATAAATGTCGGTTTGTGAGAGTGAAAGTGGGTCATCGTGAAAATTAGCTCCTAGCTGTAACTGGTCATTTACATGCAGGTTTTTCATGTTTGATTGTCAGGGAGGCTGTTGTGTTTCATAGATGCTGTATTCCTTGACCCAAAAAGTGAGATTGTCAGGGAGGCTTTGTAATGCTTCTCCTTGCCTAAAATTGACTTATTTTAATCTCTCTAACAGTGCCCTCTGCTGGAAGTCTTATCTCCTTGACAGAAAACGGGCCGTACAAATTGAAAATTCCCAGTCAACATTTCTTACTTGTTCAGATGGAGTCCCTCAAGGCTCAATATTGGGGCCACTCTTATTTAGTTTGTATGTTAACGACCTGACAGATGTATGTAAGAAAACAAAAGTACAATTATATGCTGACGACACAGTTCTGTATGTTCATGCAGAAACAAAAACTGAAGCAGCTGCTCTCTTTTCCGATGCCGATTTCTCAGTGGTTTCAAAACTCTGACATCTCAAAACTAAAAAGACGGTGTGTATGTTAAGGGACGAACGACCATCTGTGCTGGTCAGTGGAGAGCGAGTCGAAGTGGAGACCAGTTTAAGTATCTTGGTGTAATCCTTGATTCAAATTTAACTTTTAAATACCATGTAAAAAAATGATCAAATATTGTCAAATTTAATCTGTCAAATTTTAAACAAATAAGGCCCTATTTGACTGAGGCAGCAAAGGCGTATACGCATTCAATGATTTTTAGTCATATAACTTATTGTCTTACTACAGGGTCTCAGACAAATGAAAGTACTTTGAAACCCCTCAAGTCTCTATTTAAGAGAACGCTAAACGATTTAGACAAGAAACCGCTACGCCGTCATTACTGTAACATTCTAAGTAAACACAGTATACTGGAGTTTGAAAGTTACCAAATGTTTATGGAAGTCTGTCTCATTTTAAAGTCTTAAATGGACTTGTCCCTCCCCCTTTAACAGATTTTATAAGTCAAAAAACAAATACTGTACCAGGCACCAGGGCTTTAACTCGAGGGGACTGCACTGTACAAAGGCACAGGACTAAATTTAGCCAAACAGTGGCGTCTAGAGGCACAATTATAGAAAACACTGCCACATTAGAAACTGAAAACGACTCCTCCACCTTCAAAACATTCTCCAACAACGTCTGAAAACCAACCAGTTCTGCATCAAATATGATTTAACCTTTTTTCTTGGATTCTTCAGACTCCTGCTTTGATTGTTTTACTGTAAATAACCTTTTGTAAATACTTTTTTCTTATTACTAGTTGTTTATTTGTACTGTATATAACCCTGTGTAAATGCTGTTTTTCTTATTAGTACTAATATCTTGTATTGTCTGTTACTGTAAAGTTAATTGTTGAATTTTTTATCCTGCCTTAGAACAACAGATGAAATTTAGCTCCTGTGTAACTCCGGCAAATTTATGTTGTAGCAGCTGCTGAAACATTGAGCACTGTCCTAATTCAAATAAATAAATCAAGGATGAACCTTTCTGTCTGTCCTGATCCCCGTCTGTCCTGCCTCGTGTGTGGTCCTTTTCCCCTCCCTCACCTGTCCGTGTCCGGAGCTGGGCGGAGTTCCTGGCTCCTCCCACACTCACCTGGAGACAATCATCTCATCAGTTACACCTGCGGGGGATAAGAGGAGCCAGGATTCTACGTTCTTACTCTTGCTTGCTTTTTGTTAATGTTCCTGTCTGTTGGTTTTCCTGCTTATTGGATTTTTGTGCTACTCTCCAGACCTCGCTTTTGCACCAGCTCCGGAGCCTCGACTCTGACCCCGCCTCCCTGCACAGGTACTGTTTCCCTCGTCTACGTCTCTGCACCTCTGTGTTCGCCCTGGACCCGACCTGCCCCCAGCTCCTCGTCTGATCTACCGTCTTATTCACTCAACACTGTCAACTCTTCCCTGCATTTTTGTTCCCTCCGCCTGACGTTACCACACTATCAAACCAGTCAGTTGTTGTTTTAGGCTCGGTTCACACCTTCACACGACATCAAAACCCAGATGGACAGAACCAGGATCAGAAGAGGACGGAACCAGGTCTGAACTGGTCCAAACCAAGAAGAATGTGAACACGACCTTAATTAGAAGGAAAAAGTGCCAAATCGTTTGCCTGGGAACGCACACACTTCTTCAATACTTTACGAAGATGTGCGTCTGGACACAGGTGAATCTCCTCGCTTTTCAGATGGCCGTGATTGACAGGTGGATTAGCCAATCAGGGACATGCTGGTCCGTCCATATGGAAAATAATAAAGGAAAAAATATCACAGGGGGCTGAAAAACATTGCACATTTCTGATTAATCAATGAGCGAAGCATTAAGAGACCAATGAGCTCCTTCCTTTCTCATGTGTCACTGAAAAAACTGATCTGATTGGACGATCACGTTTGAGACACTGGTCAAACGTGTGCAGAAAATACAGAGGCATCATTCTGGATTCGCCAAGCAACAAAACTGCAGTAGTTTGAGAAAAATACTATATTTAGAATCTGAGGCGTTCGCTTCTGACCCACCAAACCGCGATGTCACAGCCTCCATTACCCGGTGTGAACTCTGATCCTCGAAACAAACAAAGCTAACATTTCTGAATCATTGACCACCCGAGAGCTGAAGGAATCCCTTTGTCTGAAATGAAGGACCAGGATGAACAAATGAGTCGTGAACGGAGCAGATGGGACCGCCTCATCAGCCACAGGGAGCCGCAACATCAAAAACCTCTGGAGGAGATGAAACTTTCAATTCTGATAGAAGACATTTGATTTCACACACCAAAGCCCGGAGCGAAGAGTGAAGCTAGTAGTCACGCTTTTTAGCTTTCATTTGCTTCGCTCATAAATGGTATCCTGGATAGATTTGCAGATGTAAAATCTAAAGTGTCAATTAGAACAGAATTAACAACTAACAAGAAGCATTTGTGTTGTTGAAAGTTTGTTTAAAGCTAAAAACGACACGAGTTTTCAGTTCAGTTGATACAGCGGTGGCTCAGTTGGTAGAGTGTTGTTTCTGACATTAGTAAAGACCCGCTGGCCCACAGGTTGAAGGTTCAATCCCAGCTCCCACAGCTGCATGTCGATGTGGGTGAGTGATTCTTTGATGTAAAGTGCTTTGAAAGTCTTGATTTAGTCCCGGTTTAGCCTTGGTTTATTCCCGCTTTAGACCCGGTTTAGTCCTGGTTCAGTCCCAGTTTAGTCCCGGTTTAGCCCTGGTCTAGTCCTGGTTTAGCCCCGGTTTAGTCCTGGTTTAGTCCTGGTTTAGTCCCGGTTTAGCCCTGGTTTAGTCCCGGTTTAGCCCTGGTTTAGCCCTGGTTTAGTCCCGGTTTAGTCCCGCTTTAGCCCTGGTTTAGTCCTGATTTAGTCCTGGTTTAGTCCCAGTTCAGTCCCGGTTTAGCCCTGGTTTAGTCCAGGTTTAGTCCTGGTTCAGTCCCGGTTTAGTCCCGCTTTAGCCCGGTTTGGTCCCTTTAGTCCTGGTTTAGTCCTGGTTTAGTCCCGGTTCAGTCCCGTTTCAGTCCCGGTTTAGTCCCGGTTTAGTCCAGGTTCAGTCCCGGTTTAGCCCTGGTTTAGTCCCGGTTTAGTCCCGCTTTAGCCCCGGTTCAGTCCTGCTTTAGTCCTGTTTTAGTCCTGGTTCAGTCCCGGTTTAGTCCCTGGTTTAGTCCTGGTTCAGTCCCGCTTTCCAGGTTCAGTCCCGGTTTTAGCCCTGGTTTAGTCCCCGCTTTAGTCCCGGTTCAGTCCCTTTTAGTCAGTCCCGTTTAGTCCTGGTTTAGTCCCGGTTCAGTTAGTCCTGTTTTGTTTTAGTCCCGGTTTAGTCCCGGTTCAGTCCTGGTTCAGTCCCAGTTTAGTCCCGGTTTGGTCCTGATGTGGGTGAGTGATTCCTTGATGTAAAGTGCTGTGAAAGTACATTTAAGACGACTTGATGCCGTGGGGATGGGGATTTGCTGCAGAATTCTCTTGAAACTTGGAAGTAAAAACAAAAATAATAATAACGTGAATGTCAGTTTCACTTTTGGGTTTGACAGAGCGATGATAAGAGGAACACGGTTTACCAGAGCAGGTGTGGATTTGGGAAAGGCCAGAACATGTGGGTCATTATGCGGATGAGCCCGGCGGACGCACCTGGATCCAAAGTGTTTCATCGTGATGTTGTTTCTCAGGCAGAGTGGCCATTATCACGGGAGAGCGGCCTGTTTACTAATTCATACGCGTCTAATGTGTGAGCTTTCTGTGACTCGTGAGGCTGCTCCTGGAGAAGTTCGATCTCACATTTCCCCAGACACGACTTGGCCAGTTCTTCAGCTACGAGGTCCTGGATTTATGTGCTGGAAGGTCACGAAGTACTGCACTTAAGTCGAATTTTTAGGTATGTGTACTTTACTTGAGTACATTTACAGTGTGTACTTTTGACTTTTACTTGGGTGCATTTGAGAGCAGTATCTGTACTTGTACTCCACTACATTTTTGAACAGGACTGACAAGTATAAAGTACTTTTCATATGATTTAAGGGGTTATTTTTACCATGTTCGTGGCCCTTGAAACAGACGGAGGTTCAAGACCTTTCAGATAGATGGAGGTTCAAGACCTTTCAGATAAAGAGAAGTTCAAGATCTTTTAGACAAACGGAGGTTCAAGACTGTCCACCAGGCGGAGGTTCAAGACCTTTCAGACAGACGGAGGTTCAAGACTGTCAACCAGACGGAGGTTCAAGACCTTTCAGATAAACAGAAGTTCAAGACCTTTCAGACAGACGGAGGTTCAAGACCTTTCAGACAGACGGAGGTTCAAGACCTTTCAGACAGACGGAGGTTCAAGACTGTCAACCAGACGGAGGTTCAAGACCTTTCAGATAAACAGAAGTTCAAGACCTTTCAGACAGACGGAGGTTCAAGACCTTTCAGACAGACGGAGGTTCAAGACTGTCAACCAGACGGAGGTTCAAGACCTTTCAGACAGACGGAGGTTCCAGATCCTTCAAACAAACGGAGGTTCAAGACTGTCAACCAGAAGGAGGTTCAAGACCCTTCAAACAAACGTTGGTTCAAGACTCTTCAGACAGACGGAGGTTCTGTGGTAACATGATGAATAAAGTTCTTGAGTTCAAGCTTCGGCTTTGAGTAAAACAAAAATAAACAGACAAAATAAATAAGAAAAATAAAGAAACTGATTCATTTTGCAACTTTGGACCAAAATCTGTCTCATTTTTAATCAATATCACTACACTTAATACTTTTGTGAAATACTGAAAGTACTTTTTAAATGCGTACTTAAATATTTTTACTTAAGTTTAACTAACCTCTATATCTATACTTTTACTTAAAATCGACACCACTGCGAGCGTTAGACTAAAGTCGTCCTCTGTTACACTGCCATTTATTTATTCATTTATTTATTTATTTATTTTCATCCTGAAGTAAAACTCAAAGACTCAAAGATCACCTCAGACTAAAGCTCTTTCCTTGGAGCGAATAAACCTGATTAAACGTCACAAAGAACTTAAATAAATGTATTGTTTCTATAACATTTGAATTTGCTTTTGTCGGCGCGAGTTCAGAAACATTTCCAGAGCTTTGAGTCCTGCTGGGAGAATATTTCAAAGCAGATTTTGCTAATGGGGTTGGATCAGCTGTGGGGCTAAGTGCGACTTGTCCTCTGCTCTGTCGTACGCTCGACCCTCGTGTCATTTTTAAAAAAATCATTGAGCTCCTTCACACTACGTACAATAATCCAGAAGTTATTTCAGTTCATTTTCACACTGCTGAAAAAAAGCTCCTCGTGTCTCACATTTTTAGACAGATATGTTCCGATGTCGACGTAAATATTCACCAACTGTAAATCGTTTCCATTCAAGTCGATAAACTCGTTAAACTCTTGAATCGAGCGTTTGAGAGTTAGATCTAAACCTGATGAGGCAACGCTACTGAGGTATTAAAAAGAAGCAAAAAGACTATGTTGTTCTTTTATTTATTTGTTATTTTTATTTTTACTTGTTTAATCGTAGGAAAAGCAAAGTTTATTTGTACAGCACAAAAGATACACACGGTAATTCAGAGTTTTACAGAATAAAGACGTTAAAATCACACAAATCAAAGCATAAATAAATAAAAGAGGCAGAAAAAAAACGAGTCACATCAGCGAAACAGAAAAGAGCCTGAATTTAAACAAAGTCGAGACTGTGACACATCCACAGGAAGAAAGACGGATTTAAACTGAAACTCAGACACTGATTCAACAGGTTTAGTCCTGGTTTAGTCCCGGTTTAGTCCCGGTTCAGTCCCGGTTTAGTCCGGTTTAGTCCCAGTTAGTCCCTGCTTTAGTCCCGCTTTAGTCCCCCGCTTTAGTCCCGCTTTAGTCCCGCTTTAGTCCCGCTTTAGTCCCGCTTTAGTCCCAGCTTTAGTCCTGGTTTAGACCTGGTTTTAGTCTGGTTTAGTCCTGGTTTAGTCCCAGCTTAATCCTGGTTCAGACCTGGTTTAGTCTGGTTTAGTCCGGTTTAGTCCCGGTTTAGTCACGGTTTAGTCCCAGGTTTCCTGGGGTCACGGTTTAGTCACGGTTTAGTCCCGGTTTAGTCCCTGGTTCAGTGCCGGTTTAGTCCTGGTTTAGTCCTGGTTCAGTCCTGGTTCAGTCCTGGTTTAGTCCTGGACTTAATCCCGGTTTATGAATGATTAGGTGCGTGACTGCCCCCTTGTGGTCCACCTGTAGTACGCCGTTCTTTCTCAAACATCACTTTTTAGTCCCGGTTTAGTGCAAAAATGTGATGTAGCTAAAACCTTCCCCGTCTCATCTTAATAAAACGTGTTACTTCTTCCCGTCTGTGCAGTTCGTTATAATCCAGCGTCTGTTTGAGATGATGACAGGTGGAAAAGAAAAGAATAGATTTGATTTCTTTTAATTAGGTTTTAACAGTTTTGTGGTTTCCTCTGGCAGCGTTGAAAGAATTTAAGTCTTAACACCTCATTACTGCGGTCCATCTGAGGACACCCGACATAATACAGACGTAATTTGCCTTTGTGAGCTTGTAATCCTGTTTAATGTCAAATAAAACTGGACTTAATGATGAATAAATCTGCAATAAAAAGATGATTCAGTGTATTTGGTGTCAGACAGTAAAACGCTTTAGAGCTGCGGGTGTTGTTGTTTTTTTGTGCTTTATGCTAAATGTAAAACTCAGGGTCTTGTTTTCGAGTGAGGGGAGGACACACGGAGGAGCTCGGAGTAGAGTCGCTGCTCCTCCACGTGGAGAGGAGCAGCTGAGGCTCGGGCGTCTGCTCGGGATTTAAGGTAATTTTATTTATTTATTCATGTAGTTGGGACAATGCAGGTTAATGAACAAACATGAAACAACAGGGTCAAACGAATTTTCACAATCAACAAAATGTTTGCTCTCAAAGGGCCAGATGTTACTGTAAATGTGACTAAATGTGATGTACAATAAATGCAATGACTTTTTAATCTTGTTAATTAACTGTTTCTATATTTATGACTTATTCAAGTTACAAATATCACAGATGATTTGTATAAATATGAAAAAAAGTCTGTGTAACTGTATCTCCTGATAAACTGATATTTTAAGACAGTCACAGCTTTTAATTTACCTTGTCGCAGGCCACATAAAATGATGTGGCGGGCCACATTTTGCCCACGGGCCTTGAGTTTGACACATGCGATAAAACTTGAACGTAAACACACCTGATTAAATTATATTGTTGTAGCCAAAGGATCATTTCCAAGGGCTGAGGTCACAAAAGGGTCTAAATGTGTCAAACATGTGTCAAACTCAAGGCCCACGGGCAAAATGTGGCCCGCCATGTCATTTTATGTGGCCTACAACAAGGTAAATTGTCAGAAAATGCCAGTTTATCAGAAGAAAGCAAGTTATACAACCATATTTTTTTTTTTTTTACATCTATACAAATACATGCAATATTTGTAAACTGAATAAGCAATAAATACATAAAGTTTCTGAACATGTTAAAAACACCTGACCATTTTCCTGAGCGACCCATTTTCCTGATGTTGACCCCCCCTGCCCTAGTTGCACTTTGCCTCATTACACAGTCCCCATTATTTCAGTCAGTTTGACCTGTTCAAGACATTTACATTTTATACCCGTGTCCCACAGGGAGGACGACCTGGGACACGCTGGAGGGATCATGTGTCTGACCTGGGAACGACTTGGGGTCCCACCGGAGGAGCTGGAGGTGTGATCCGTAGTAATATAAAAACTCAAATTTATCAATAAAAAGTGTTGTAGGAGTGAAGACGTTTGGCTGCGGCTTGGACGAGCAGCCAAACGTCTTCACTCCTACAACGTTTCATCCAGTGACAGATTAAAATGTTTCTTTTACTATTTTTATCCCTTAAAAACTCACGATGTTCTTGGACCAGTCGCTTTGTGCCGCTGTACAGTACCACAAGGACAAACAAACAGGCCCTGCACGTCCAGGCTGCCGCAGAAGTCGCTCTCCTCGTGTAAAATAATCCAAAGTCAACATTCATTATAGGACGTAAATGAGTCCTTGTTGACTCTGTAGCACAGCTGTGAGGGAGGTCCTGATAAGACTCAAAGGATATTCCAAGCACATTACTAATACGTCCTCTAAATCATCTTTGTAATGAAAGCTGACCACTTATACCCGAGCTCCGAGTAAAAGAACCATATATATTGGCGAGCGCAGACCCCGAGGCACGTCTTACATCAAAAGCAGGTCTGATCCTTAATTAAACCGATACAATACAGCGGCTCTGACAGCTCCGTGGCGCTCTGCCTCGGAAAAACTCAGCGGCCAATAAAGTTTCTTCAAGGCTAATGATTAATGTGTCTAATTTCTGTGATCTGTATTGAGCAAAGCATCATGGGTAATTAAATGACAGCGTGCAGCAATGACCACGGTCTGATTATTCCCCAAACACCAGGTCGACACGGCGTCGTGTGTCGTCGATGTGAACAGACGAACGCCACGATGTGACCACGATGTACGACGCCCAGACCAGGACGACACAAAAACAGAGACGTTATGTCAGTGTTTTTCAGGAAATGTGTCGTGAGATAAATGTGACTGTGCCGTGTCGGGACCTTAAAGGGATGAACGACTCAGACTAATAGGTAAATTGATTATGTAAAAGAAAATATTTGTAGAACCAGAGCTCGCCTGCGTTTGGAAAATGGTTTATTTGTTTGGTAGTTCATCTATTTTTTTTTAAAGGTGTCAGGATGTTTCACAGACACACACAGGACGCACACGAGACGCAAACGAGACACACAGGACGCACACGAGACAGAAGAGACGCACATGAGATAGAAGAGACACACACGAGACAGAAGAGACACACACGAGACGCACACAAGACAGAAGAGACACACACGAGACACACGAGATGCACACGACACACGAGACACACACGAGACACACACAAGACACACACGAGACAGAAGAGACACACAAGACACAAAAAGAGACACACAAGACACAGAAGAGACACACACGAGACACACACGAGACACACACGAGACACACACGAGACAGAAGAGACACACACGAGACAGAAGAGACACACACGAGACACACACGACACACACGAGACACACAGAGACACACACGAGACACACACGAGACACAGACGAGACAGACGAGACACACAGAGACACACACGAGACAGACACGAGACAGACACGAGACACACACGAGGACACACACGAGACACGCACGAGATACGCACGAGACACGCACGAGACACACACGAGACACACACGAGACACACAGACGAGACACACACGAGACACACACGACACACGAGACACACACGAGACAGAAGAGACACACACGAGACACGAGACACACACGAGACAGAAGAGACACACACGAGACACACACATGAAACACACGAGACATGAACTGCAGTTTCATAAATAAAAGTAAATATAAAGTTAGTCTAATTACAAATACCTAATGTCATTACTACTACTACTACTACTACTACTACTCCTCCTCTTACTACTACCTCCTGCAGTACTTTTCCCTCTGTTACTCTGATCTTTACTCGTGTGTTTATATATTTAGCTGCTCATTTATTTGTCTGGACTTTGTCTCAGCTCCAGTGACAAACGAGACGTTTCTGTTCAACCCAAATCGTTTTATTCAGTGAAAACATTTTAAAAAACATTTACATTTCCAAAAATCCCAAAAACCCCAAACATGGACCAGTTTTTTCACAAAATGACGTCACATCCATGACATTTTACACCATAAAACACAGAAAAAGACCCTCCCGGGCACCCGTAGTATAAACCACACTGAACCTGTCTGCACTTCACTGACGACACAAAAAGCCTCATTTTTACGACGTTTTTCGTCTCCGTAAACACATAAAGTAACATTTTCTAAACGCTGAGGACACTTTGAAGTACAGCGGCGTCCTCCCGGGGCCGTCTGGCTGCCCGAGACCCCCAAAAACTCGCTGCGGGTGGGTGTATCGACGGCGTCTTTACAACCATTTAAATCAAGCCTGTTATTTTTATTCTCGTTGTCCCGCTGCAGAATAAACAGGCGATAAAAGCGACACAGGGCGGCGCCGTGTGACATTTAAGGGAGTCCTCTCGGAGTCGTAAAGGTGCCGCCGTGATGGATACGGAGCTTTATAGACAAGTGGTCGACTGAATGAGGAATGCGCGGCGAAAAGGGAGCGACAGAGCGCGGCGGGAGGGAAGACGAGCGGCGTTTCCATAAATTCTGAGGTATTAGGTAAAGTAAAGTCGGTGGAAGTGGCTCTTAATGTTCGGACGGACTGTAAATGTCGTTTCCTCGTCACAAACAGACCTGGAGTTGTGTTTTTGTTTCATTCTCACATGTCTAACACACAAACCTGCAGATTTAGGCTGGGTTTTTCTCGCAAACTGAAAAAAAACACGCCGTTCCACCTTGTGATGTCATCATGTGGTAATACAGGAAGTGTGTTTTTACCCTGGAGAACCAAGAACCCTTTTCTTCTTTGGAAAATTATGAACATTTTATTAAATTACTGCTGTAATTATCCACTTTTTCAATTTTAACCCTTTATTTTAATTTAGGATCAGGGCCAAATTTGACCCATTGGGCTCGCTGATGTATCCAAAAAGAATATAAAACGTACTTCTAGACATTCTGCAAGATATTACTACAAAGATTAACCAAAAAAACCCACAATTTTCCCAAGCGCTGGTTTGCTCAGATGATTTTGTTTGGGTAGTTCCAGCGTTTGGAGATCCAGTGTTTGGAGATCCAGCGTTTGGAGATCCAGCGTTTGGAGATCCAGCGTTTGGAGATCCAGCGTTTGGAGATCCATCGTTTGGAGATCCAGAGTTTGGAGATCCAGAGTTTGGAGATCCAGAGTTTGGAGATCCAGTGTTTGGAGGTCCAGCGTTTGGAGGTCCAGCGTTTGGAGGTCCAGCGTTTGGAGGTCCAGCGTTTGGAGATCCAGCGTTTGGAGATCCAGCGTTTGGAGATCCAGAGTTTGGAGATCCAGAGTTTCGAGGTCCAGCGTTTCGAGGTCCAGCGTTTCGAGATCCAGCGTTTCGAGATCCAGCGTTTCGAGATCCAGCGTTTCGAGGTCCAGCGTTTGGAGGTCCAGCGTTTCGAGGCCCAGCGTTTCGAGGTCCAGCACTCACATTAAAACATCAGCCCTCCACCCGAGACGATGAAAACCAAAGCCTTGACACCTCCTGACTCTTCCCCGTCAGAACGCAGGTCTGTGGAGCAGCTCTCCGGAGAACACCCTGCGCTTCAGCTCCTTCCACAGCAGCTCGCGCTCCTTCTGCGCCCCCTGCATGAAGCCGCGGTTCTCCTGGGCCCTTCTCGACAGGTAAGGCATCACCTCCTCCACTGGACCATAGGGAACGTACTTGTACACAGGGAAACCGGCCTGGCCTGAAGGAAAAAAGAAAGAGGAAAATGTGAAAGTTTTTAGTGCAATATGACACTTTTCTATGGTGGGAGGTATCTTCTGTTCTTGAGAGAGATTTTTTCCCCACAGTTTGAACCCAACGCTGTGGCTAATTTATAGATTTTTTTACCAGGGGGCGCTCTCTAACACTGAACGCCAAAGTGACACAGATTATGGCTGAAGAATAAAGTAGTTTTGATTTTGAACATTTTGAGCATCAGGTCACAGCCTCATCATGGAAAACACTCGAAGAAATGCGTCAAAGAAGGAAATAGAGCCACTGCACGAAAGTTTAACCATTAAAGAAAGAAATAGAGCCACTGCATGAAAGTTTGGCGTCAATGAATCGATGGTGCGACATTGGACGCAGCAGCGGGAAGAATTTATTCGATGTAAAAAGACGATAAAACCTTTCAGAGGAAATAAAAGCAGATGACTCGTGTTGGTGCTGTTTTATTTTCTAAACCTCAGGTGTGTTCATCCCGTGTCGAAAAATAAGAAAATATAATTCTATTTTAATATTTCGACATTACAATAATTTTCCAATTTCAAAAAGAACTAATGCAAATAAAATACACTTAAATTAAATACTTCGCCGACCCCTGACCTAAACTCAGAGACATTTACCGACACTGTGAATCTGTCTGTGTTAGTCTGAACTGTTCTGCAGCTCATTACTTCAAACCGCAGTGACATTACGGGGATAGGACAGGACTAGCATGCTAACTAAAGGTGTAAATATGGTTGTTTTGTGGTAATCACTGTATTTTCTGGACTATAAGTGTCACTTTTGTTCATAGTTTGTCCGGAGGTGCTCGTACCAGTATCTACTCCTCCTAAAATCTCAACATTTAAAAGTTAAAGTTAAAATGGTTAAACTTTATCCTAACTCTATGTGCAGATGTTTGTATATTTGTGAATAATATGAACCCTTGGCTTCAAAATGCATAAAAAAACCTGCAAATACATTGACTTAAACTTATCTGACTCCCATAGTTTAATTTACAGCTTCGACGGAAAGAATCTAACCTTTATTGTGTTTGTTTTATGACTGAACAGATCTACGCCTCACACTGACAGACATCTGCCTCCGCTGCCGTCTGTCTCACAAACACAGTCGTTAGTGCTGAGGGCTTTGGACGGCTCGTCAATACCACCGACTGTCAGTCCGTGTGTCGTGTTCTGGGCTTCACACATGTACCAGCGAAAAGAAGAACATCTGCTGCAGGAGACGAGGAGACGGCGAAACACGGAGCGAGAGGAGCTAAAACTCTGTCAGCGTTAGAATAAAGTTTATGTTTTAGTGCAAAAGGTTCATAAATAACACGCAACTTTACATGTGAGCTGCAAACACACGACTTTGTGTTTTTATTTTATTTATTCACTTGTTTTTTCAAGATGTTTGTGAGCTACATTTGTGAAGCAGAAGTTCTTTTAAAAATTGTCGTCGTGTTTCTTTATAAATAACTTTGACTTCACTATTACTGTATTTTCTTCTTTCTCCATTTTTTTTTCCAGAAATGCGACTTATACTCAGATGTGACTCACTGTAAATGTGAAAATATGTTTTTTTCTTGATTATTTTGCATTTTTTTGGCTGGTGTGACTTATACTCTGGAAAATACGGTACATTTTGTTCCATATAATTAGCAGAATTTTTCTTGCCGCTGGTTTTGTTCACGCTCTTGATCAGACGTGTCAAACATTTTCACACCGAGAGCCACATCAGCAAAAACAGTTTTCACTTGTTAATTAACTGTTTCTATGTAACAAATATTTGCCCAGATCAGAGGCGTCAAACTCAAATTCACAGAGACCAAAATTAAAAATCGGGACTAAGTCGTGGCCAAACTTAATATTTACTGAAACATTTTAACATCTGCCTGTTTTTCAGAAGGAGAGGATTAAATCTGAGGCGACAGGAGAAGATGTGAGACGTGTGAACAGAAGTGGAGGGGGCGGCACCAACACATCTGCAAAGCATTCTGGGATTCATAGTATTAGAGGTGCATGTGCTGTACAGGCGCGACAGCAGGTGGGCAGCTCTAATACATATTTTATATCATCTCCCGGGCCAAATATTTCATATCGAGGCCCAAATTTTGGACCGTGGGCCTGTGTTTGACATGTCTGGCTTAGATGTAAAAATCTGTTTGTGTAAATGTGAATCTCCTGAAAAAAAATCTCCATCTTAGATTTTAATTTACCGTCGATGGCCACATAAAATGATGCAGAGGGCCAGTCCTCAGTTTGGCCTTTTAACTCTTTACAAAAACGCTCCAAAGACTTTTGTTTTGGCTCATTTTCTCGAGCTTGTGGGTCTAGTTTTGGGTGACGTGTCTGATGTTCTCCTGCTCTAGAACATGGTCATGGCGTGAGTTTGTAAATTAGCTTAGCGTCATTTCAACTGATAACAACCTCACGTCTTTGGAGCTGCATATTCCTATGATTCCTTCTAAATAATTCCCAAACAAATAAAAGTCGAATTATTCCTTTCTGGTTCCACTTTAACTGTGTTTTCTCAGATTCCAGGGTTTCGTTTGGTGCAGAATATATTTCCTCACCGAGTGGAAAACTGATCTGGTCACACATCCCCAGCAGTTGTCCGAAGTACACCTTGTTCTCTCTGGGCGCGAGGCCGAGCTCGTTCATCCTGCAGAGACGCAAAACAAACCAGGTTACACAGAAATAAAGACACAGATCGATGCTAAGCAGGTTTTGTGGAGCAGAGTCCGCACCGCCTCAAGGTGTGTTTGACTGTGTCCTCGTTATGTGACGCCACCATCACGTTGGCGTTTCCCTTCACAGCGATGTCGTCCAGCACAAAGTCCAGGCACCTGAGTCAAACAAGAGGGAAAAACGCCATTTTTAACTTATGTGTGAACAATATTAAAACACATGTAAGTGATTAAAATGGAAGTTTTTCAAGTCTCTGCACAATTCAAAATCGTTCTTACAAAGGCAGTTGATAAGATACATTCATTCGATTTGTTCAGTGGTTATAAAAGTTTTTAATCACGTTACATTTGTGTATTTCAGGCGTTCTGTTGATTAAAGAATAAACCCTGAAGAAATGGCTCCTCCTCCAGAGTTTATTTGGTTTATTGAGACAAAATCGGATTTGCAAACTCAGCGAAAGTACAGAACAAAGTCCGGACGAGACTCACCATCACCTCAGCTCGTTCATGCGGCTTATGGAGACAGTGAGAAAACGAGAACATCTGAGGAACATCTGAGGAACATCTGTCTGAACATGACTCAACTCAAGTAAAAGATACAGATGTGACTGAACCATCGACGAGGCTTTTTTACACAAAGAAATCCAGCCCCGTCTCGATGCTTCGTGCGATTCACGGAGCTCATACAGAGGTGTGTTTAATGAGGTAAAAACACTTTGGAAACCACTGAGTAAAACAGAACAAGTCTGATTAATACATCTGATCACTTTCCTTTGTAATAAGTGTTTAAACTGTAATGAGACTTTATGGACACCCTGTATATTTTTGTAGTACTTGTATTTTTCAGTACTCCAGCTGCAGATACTCTTATTTGCATCCTGGATTATTTATAATATCAACAACAAAACGTTCAGATTTGATCATACTACTATATTTTTATAGTAGAAGAAGTAATGATTTGTCTTCTTATTATTATTATCATTATTATTGTCATTATTATTATTATTATTATTTTTTTATTATTATTATTATTATTATTATTGTTTTTATTATTATCATTATTATTATATTGTTATTATTATATTGTTTTATTTTATTATTATTATTATTATATTATTATTATTACATTTTTTATTTTATTATTATTATTACTATTATTACTATTTTTTATTTTATTATTTTATTATTATTATTATTATTATTTTTTTTTAATTTATTTAATATTATTATTAGTATTATTATCATTATTATTATTATTTTATTTTTTTATTTATTTTTTTTTACACAGGGGAACCCAATGAGAGCACTTGGGCTGCTTTCATGGGCGCTCAGTTTAAAATACAATACAAGCAGAAAAACGGACTAAACAAATAAATATACAAGTCCATATAAAACATTTAAAACATATATTTGACTTTTGAAAACACTGGGGCAGTTAATAGTTAATTACATCTAAACTGTCTCCAGATGAACAGAAGAACCTGATGTGGACGACGCACACAGACTTTATTTATCAGTGACGTTTGTGGATTGTTTAAAATAATAAGAGTCCAGACTTTTACTGTATCCACCGTGTTATTGTGTTTGTATCTATACTACGACTTGGGCATTAATCTGACCCACGGGGACTTTACTCTGTGGAGATGCTGCATAATCCTCTGTAAATAAACATCAGTATCACATTAACATTTAAGCAGCGTGGTGCGGCGTTTGGATGAACGTGTGGGCTTGAAATAAATATGTAGAGTATCACAGCCACGTTCTGAGCTCATGTTTCACATTAATGAGCCGTGTGCTGCAGTTTATCTCAAAAACACAGTCAGACCATGTTGCAAAAGCTCCTTTTTTCTCCTCAGAGTAACCTCCAGTCTCGTTCTTGTAGAGAAACCTCATTGTGCTGCTTTGAATAAGAAAAAGAGCCAAATGACACAGTTTGAACCCGGGACAGTGACACCGAGCGACTTCGTGAAGGTCCAGTCTCTTCCCTGAGACACATGAGGAACAGCCTGACAGTAGAGGGCGCTCTCACGTATTTTAATGCCACGATTATCCCACATCTGACCCACTGTGTCTCCTGCTGGTCTCAGGCCGACGAGGATTTAAAATCTCCCAGATCCACCTAGAATCAGGCAGTAAAGGCCCTCGATAAAAAACCTTCTGTAACATTTGAAGTAAATGTAAAATGTTCAGTTTCAATCATTTCAATGTTTTTAATCTAAGAAAATGATATAAAACTATTAATAATGCAGCTCCACCTACATTAAAAACATTTATTATCCTTTGTTCTGAACAAACTCCCCGATCCACTCGCTCCAACTGAAACTGCGTCGTTCCTAAAAGATCCTCGGCCTTCGCTCAGTTGCTTTTTCTTTTCAAAAATCAGCTCCAGACTCTGAAACTGTCTGTGGATTTGAAGAGTTTGACCAGAAATGTGAAAAAGTCCATTTAAAATAATCAAACGTGTCACATGAGTCGAGTTGGTGCTGCTCTGTCCTCACGGTATAAACCTCACAGAATTTTTATATTGAGTCTGGACTGACCAGACTGAACTGAACATGGGACATTTTTTATTGTATTTAACTGTTATTTTTTATGTCGTATTTTGTAATTGTTCATTGAAATACGTTTTTAATGTGTGTCACCTGCAGAGGGAAAGTAGCAGGAGCTAAATCTGGGACAAATCATCTTTTTTTTGTACATGGTCCCTGTCGAATAAAGAAGAAAGACAGAAAAGTCCAGCCTCTTAAACCCAGGCCTGACTGTATCTTCAGGACTGATTCTGCAGAACGTCTTTTTCTCGTCTTTTCTTGTTCTCTCACCTGTGGTACATCTCGTTGGTGGACTCGTAGTCGGGGTTAATGGGGTCGTCGTAGCCCAGCTCCTCCGCTCTCTCTCGCTCCTGGTACATGTACGCCCCACGCACCAGCTTAGCAGCGAAACGCCAGCCCTCACGACGGGACAGTTCCACGTCCGAGCTCACGCTGTCGAAGGCGTCCTGCGGCGGAAACGAGGTCAACTCTTAAAACATAATAACATCCTGCAACTCGTCTCTACTAGAAACACAGACGCAGCTTTGTTTGGATTAAATCAAGTTATGAAAGACAATAAAAACCTTGATTTCCCCTGGAATAACACATTTAATTAAGAACATCTCTAAGGAGCGACCAGATCTGATCAGCCGCTCGACGATAGAGGCGAATAACAACGTGTAATTCTACAAATAAAAGTAAACCACATTATAACGACACAAAACATAAATAACTCTGATTATGTAAACTCGTAAACTGCCTTAAAGCCTTGGGTCGACCTACCATCGATGAGCTGCCCTTTAAAACTGCATAATGTGGATAATGTTTTTAAGCACTCTGTCGCCCTCTGTTGGCAACAGTGGGAATAAACTATGAAAATAAAAAAAATAATTTCATAACGAGCCTGGAGGTGTCGGACCAGAGGCTTTTTGAAGAAGGAAATGCTCAAAACCCTGTGATTGTTTATGGGAATTATGAGCTACGACCACGACAAAGGCCTTTTCCGCAGCGTGAGAGGAAACAGACGGAGTGAACAGGAGCCACACTGAGAGTAATGTTTATGAGAATGACATAATAGTAATATGTTTCTGCGGAGAACACTGCATAATCCTCTGTGAATAAACATCAGCATCACATTAACATTTAAGCAGCTTGGTGCAGTGTTTGGATGAACGTTTGGGCTTGAAATAAATATGTAAAAAAAAAAAAACAATAGTCCGTCCTTCTCCCAGGTTGTTCTTGATCCTTCATGAGCCCAAACTCCTGTTGAATATAAAAATATACAGTAAATCGAGTTTGATTTAACGATATCTCCAAACCTGTGTCGTCTCGAGATGTTTTCACGCTGCTTTTGTGCTGTAAACGAGTAACATGGGAGTTCTAAAGCGTATGAGTTCTGGAGTTCTAAAGCGTGTACGTTCTGTAGCGTTCTGACCTTGAGGTAGCACTGGTAGGTGTTGAAGATGACGGGCGTCTCTTTGTTGTAGATCTTTTGCATTTGCAGCGTGAGTCGGCTGATGGCGGGCTGGAAGTACGTCTGCTCTGCGTCCACCATCAAACGCACGCCGTTCTCCACAGCGCACTGCGAACACAAGAGGAACACGTGAGGAACACAAGAGGAACAGACGAAGAACACACAAGGAACATGTGAGGAACAGATGAGGAACATACAAGGAATACATGAAGAACACAAGGAACACATGAACACATGAGGAACACGTGAGAACACATGAGAAAACACACGAGGAACACAAAAGGAAGACTTGAAGAACACGAGGAACAGATGAACAGATGAGGAACAGAGGAGGAACATATGAAGAACGCATGAGGAACACATGAAAAAAACATGAAGAACACACGAGCAATGCACGAAGAACGCAGGACGGAACACACAAGAACACACAGGAACGCATGAGGAACACATGAGGAACACAGAGGAACGCACGAGGAACAAAACGAGGACACGTGAAGGAACGCGCAAAGAACGCACACAGGAACACATGAGGAACGCACCAGGAACACACAAAGACACACGAGGAACACAGAGGAGGAACACACAAGGAACACAAGAAAATACAAGAGGAATACACGAGAAACGCACGGGGAATGCACAAGGAACGCACGAAGAACACATGAGGAATACATGAGGAACGCACGAAGAACACATGAGGAATACATGAGGAACACACAGACACACGAGGAACATGAGCTCTGAAAACTCATCTCTACAGAAAGTGTCATGAGACTCTTCACACACTACATGTGTCACTGTGATAATTATAAGACCATTAGCTGCAGGCACATGTTTCATTTCAGCCGCTCTTTTCTCTGGGAGACACTTCTTTTTACTCTTGGTGGACGTGTGGACCACCTCGAGGACGTGTGGACCACCTCGGGGACGTGTGGACCACCTCGGGGACGTGTGGGCCACCTCGGGGACGTGTGGACCACCTCGGGGACGTGTGGACCACCTCGGGGACGTGTGGACCACCTCGGGGACGTGTGGACCACCTCGGAACGTGTGGACCACCTAGAAGGGACGCGTGGACCACCTGAGGGACGCGTCCTGAGACACATCGGGGACGTGTGGACCACCTCGGGGACGTGTGGACACACCTGAGGGGACACGTGTGGACCACCTCTGAGGGGACGTGTGGACACACCTCGGGGACGCGTGGACACACCTGAGGGACGTGTGGACCACATCTGAGGGGACGTGTGGACACCCGGGGTTAAACGTGTGGACCACCTCGGGGGACGTGTGGACACACCTCGGGGACGTGTGGACACCTCTGAGTTAACACGCGTGAGACACACCTGAGGGACGTGTGGACACACCTCGGGGACGTGTGGACACACCTCGGGGACGTGTGGAGACACCTCGGGGACGTGTGGACCACCTGAGGGGACGTCCCGTGGACCACCTGAGGGACGTGAGACACACCTGAGGGACGTGTGGACCACCTCGGGCACGAGTTTAATGAAGACAGATTTCTAGAAGCTTCTCTGAAAATGCCTCGACTTACAGAAGAAGTTTTACTGTCTATAAATGACTTTTTGGGCTTGTTCCTGAGACACACCTGAGTTAACACGTCCTGAGACAAACACACCTGAGTTAACACGTCCTGAGACACACCTGAGTTAACACGTCCTGAGAGACACACCTGAGTTAACACGTCCTGAGACACACCTGAGTTAACACGTCCTGAGACACACCTGAGTTAACACGTCCTGAGACACACCTGAGTTAACACGTCCTGAGACACACCTGAGTTAACACGTCCTGAGACACACCTGAGTTAACACGTCCTGAGACACACCTGAGTTAACACGTCCTGAGACACACCTGAGTTAACACGTCCTGAGAGACACACCTGAGTTAACACGTCCCGAACACGTCCTGAGACACGTCCCGAACACACCTGAGTTAACACGTCCTGAGACACACCTGAGTTAACACGTCCTGAGACACACCTGAGTTAACACGTCCCGAGACACACCTGAGTTAACACGTCCTGAGACACACCTGAGTTAACACGTCCTGAGACACACCTGAGTTAACACGTCCTGAGTCCACACCTGAGTTAACACGTCCTGAGACACCTGAGACAAACACACACCTGAGTTAACACGTCCTGAGACACACCTGAGTTAACACGTCCTGAGACACACCTGAGTTACCTGAGTTAACACGTAACCCGAGACACACCTGAGTTAACACGTCCTGAGACAGACCTGAGTTAACACGTCCTGAGACACACACACCTGAGTTAACACGTCCTGAGACACACCTGAGTTAACACATCCATCCGCTGCAGGATCCGCCTCAGCTGATTTTCTTCTTCTTCTGTAAAATCCTTCAGCAGAGGCTCCAACTTCTGCAGCTGCAAAACAAACAATCGTCTGTTTTCTCTTCGCTGTAACGGCCAAAAGATTCAGATTATTAGATCAGCATTTAAAAGTTGTTCTGTGTTTTTTAACTTCTGCAGCTGCAAAACAAACATGTATTTAAGTATTTAAGTAGTATTTTACAGTGGTACTTTTGTATTTAAGTAGTATTTTACAGTGGTACTTTGGACTTTTACTTAAGTACATCTGAGAGCAGTATCTGAACAGGACTGAAAAGTAAAAGTACTTTTTATATGATTTGACGGGTTATTTTTACCATGTTTGTCGTAACAGTTTTCGACAAAAATAAATACACAAAATTCCAGCAAAAATATGATAAATTGATTTGTTTTGTTACAGTTTTTTAATCTATATCACTGCATTTAACATTTTTAGTTAAAGTACATTTTTAAACAGGTACTTAAGTAGATTTTTTCATGTGATACTTTTACTTTTACCTCTGTGTCTGTACTTTTACTTAAGTAACACAATGGAGAACTTCATCCACCTCTGTTCTTCACTGTGATTGGTTAAATCCACCTGTCACTCACTCAGATCAGACTGAAACGGACCAATAGGAGACGAGGGCGGGGAAAGTCTCAGTCTTTGATAAATAAAACTGCGTTAAACATTTTAAAAACAGTGAATGACGCGAAGACAATGTCAGAACAGCCGAAAGGACGAGGTCACGGTTCATTTTCATCGTCGTGTCACTTCAGACTAAATCTAAAAACTATACAGAGGTGGATTTTTGTCCGTAACGGAGTAACGAAGACAGAAACAGGCATCTGGAGCTTTGAAAACTGCAAATTTGACGATTATAAACCACTAAAATGAGGGAAAGTTTAGGAAAAAATGTAAATGTGCTCGTCACATCATCACCATTTGCACCAGACTCGTTTAAACTGGAATCACAATGAATATTTCTTCTTAAATGTGCTTTTTTTTAATCAGGAAACACCTCCCTCAAGCTTGAACGTGTTTTAATTAAATCTGGGATCACTGAAAGGTCAGATTTATGACATTTTAAATCAAAATCTCACAAGAGTTTCTTTAAATGTCTATTATTTCAAAAAATATGAAGTTTACAGATGTTATGATGGTACAAAAAGATGAATCTACACTGTAAGTTCACGATTTCGATGGTCAGTCTTATATTTAATCCACTTTTTCTGCTTTTACCTGAACGTTCGGCACAAGAAGCAGCTCTGCGTTTCTTTGTCTGTCGTCAAAAAGGCTGCTCCAGTCCAGAACATCGATGGTCCTGTCGACACAAAAACACGGTATTGGGTTTGCTTTTGAGCTTGTGTAAAATATGGTGCGTTTAGAGTAAAGTCGGTGGATTCTCACCCGCACGATCCTTTATTATTCTCAGTAAACCAGCCGTGATAGTCCCCAGTGGCCCCCAGTTCGGTCAGATGTTCCTACAGACGTTTTATTGTCAGTAAAAAGTATTTGTCGTTGAAGATGTAACACACAAAAACAGAGAAGAGCCATTTCAAAAACACATCTGCACTTTCTTTCTTCTGTATTTGTCCGGGACCATGTGCAAATCCTTTAATCTTACGAAAGAAAAGATGATTTGTACCAGATTTTGTTACTTTCCCTCTGCAGGTGAACACACGTTAAAACTCACATTTCATTACAATTAGATTATAAAACTATCATTTTATCGTTAACATTTGCAGGAAAATACAATAAAACGCCCCCATGTCCCGTACAGAATGTTTCCTCCAGACCAAACCAATCTAAAAAATCATTCTGTGCAGGTTTAGAGATGGAGCTCGGAGTAGAGCCGCTGCTCCTCCACGTCGAGAGGCACCAGCTGAGGCTCGAGCATTCGTTCAGGGAGGAAGACCCAGGACACACTGGAAGGACTGTGTCTCTGGCCTGGGAACATCTCGGGGTTCCACTGGTGGAGGTGGAGGACATGTCTGGGGTGAGGGAAGTCTGGGAGTCCCTGCTTAGAGCTGCTGCCCCCACGACCCGGCCCCGGAGAAGAGGAAGAACAATAAAATGTGTGGTCCCTCGGTCGTCCAGGTTGCTGCTCATCCTCTCATCTTCACTCCTACAACTTTTTGTCCAGTTGACACATTAAAATTTTTCTTTTGCCTTTTTAAACAAAGAAAATGATGGATAAATGTGAGAGAATCCAACGTGATAAAAGTAGAAGTAACAAAAGGAGGCTCAATGAGTTCAAAACAAAATCTAAATAAACTGCAACGGCAACCTGCAGAGTCGCCCTCTAGTGTCTCCAAACAGAACTACACACCGGTTAACATAGACACGTCAAGCGAAGGCGAGTTCTTCACGATGATCCACAGACACGACACGATTAGTGACACGAGAGAACGATGCCCCAACCTCTGAGTGATGGGAACCCAAGGCCAACGCAGGAGGAGCAAAGAACCGGTCCAGAACTCGGGAGGCAGGAGGAGCAAAGAACCGGACCAGAACTCGGGAGGCAGGAGGAGCAAAGAACCGGACCAGAACTCGGGAGGCAGGAGGAGCAAAGAACCGGACCAGAACTCGGGAGGCAGGAGGAGCAAAGAACCGGTCCAGAACTCGGGAGGCAGGAGGAGCAAAGAACCGGACCAGAACTCGGGAGGCAGGAGGAGCAAAGAACCGGACCAGAACTCGGGAGGCAGGAGGAGCAAAGAACCGGTCCAGAACTCAGGAGGCAGGAGGAGCAAAGAACCGGTCCAGAACTCAGGAGGCAGGAGGAGCAAAGAACCGGACCAGAACTCAGGAGGCAGGAGGATCACAGCGGCGTTTTTGCACATTTAACGAAGCCACATCGGGTGAATAGACACTAGGGGGCGCAGGGAAGTGTGGACTTTTGGAATTTTTTTCAGTTTTTCAATCAGTATTTTGTAATTTAGTGCAATAAAACTAACATCCACTCACCTGGCTTCCATCTTGTATCATAACGGTAACAAAAAGAAACAAAACCGACTATTTTTCAAAATGGAAATATCTGTTTTTGCAAATAAACTCATTGGTATTTACCTGCAGCTGCGCGAGGTCGAGCCTCTGTTCAAGGACCGCTCCGCTGGCCTTCCCCTGCTTCAAGGCCAGAAAATTAAAAAATCTCTGCCACTTTACCAAGACCTCTGAGAACTGCAGCTTCAAAATGAATAAAAAACATCGGCTCAGTCCATTTCATCTCCCTCTTCCTCTTTCAAATTTGTTCCGAGCACCTACCAGAAATTGAGGTCGTCCGAGCGCCGTCATTTTGATCGCAGAAAATCCATCCGAGGAAGTTCCACCTGAGCGCCGGACACACTTATCATTAAAAATTCAAGATATAGACTTAAAAAGGATGTGGTGTTGCAAAAGCAGTAAACAGGGGAGTATGAATCTGGACAATCAGACAGGGGTACATAATTCACCAGACCACTGCCCCCGTTCTGCAGCGGCCCGACCCACCTGACGCCTCGATGCACTTGAGAAACGTGGCCATGTGGCGGTCGCATTTGGACTCGTCTGGGTGGAAATACGCCGCCGCTCCGCTCTGGAAGTTTGCGCTGGCTTGATGTTGTTTCCCTTCGCGATCGCCGCCTGGGGAGACGCACAAATTTGCATCGCGATTACGCCTAATTACATCATTCTACCTCAAAGAAGGAGACAAAACGAGGCGTCTCACCGAGGCTCGTGTCGGCGGCGGAGATGCAGGAGCTGGATGAGGAAGAGGAGAAAGAGTCACAGAGTTAGCGAGTTTGGGTGGATTATTTCATACGATTTCAACAGCATTTAATACGTTTTTTTTCTCTCTTTTCGCTCGTCACGCTTATTTTCTTGTCTGTACTTTGAAAAACATAATTACATAACTTGTAAAACCAGTTCGGAGGATGAATATTTACCAAAGCGATTATCTTGGAGGAGAACATGACAAGTACATGACATTTTTTTACTTTCTTTACTTTAAATCTTTACTTTTACTCTTTGTTCTGACCTTCGTAAAACCATCTGTTGTTTTTCACGGTTTATCTTCTGTTTGTTGCGTCGAGTCGCTCGGACGAGACTAAACTTCGACTGTTTTGAGCTGAGAGCGACACAACTGCTGTTATTTTTGTATTTTTAAGGTTTTTACTAAATTCCACAACTGTAGTTTAAAGACACACTGTGGAGCTTTTCTGGTTTGTCTCTAATCCCTCGTTAGTCTAAGGTAGAAGTATTTTCAGAGGTTTCACTTTGATGCTGTTTAACTGACCTGGATTATGAACTGAAAATAAAACAATATGTAAAGTTTTATTAGAAACAGCTTTTGTGTTTACAGCAGCTTCAATATCAAATACAAATACCTAAAATGTACTTATAGCACTTTACTACCAGTACTTTTACTTCGTTAGGCTCCAACATTGATCTGTGGGTTTGTATATTCAGTACTTTTGCCTTTTTTTCTCTTTTGTGTCTTGCTCGAGGACACAACGGCAGCGTTCATCTGGGGCCGTGGGGGGAGACGTACTCAACTGTGTTACTTGTTGTAAAAGTGTAGATACAGGGGCAAAAAAAATACTCAAGTAAAAGTGAGTAAATCTACTTAAAAGTAAAAGTATGAAGTTCAAAAATGTACTTGAAGTATTTTCAGATCTGTCAAAGTTTCAAATGTAGAGATTCTGAGACAGATTTATGCTGGATTTTTGTCCGTTTTGTGTATTTTTGTTTGCTCAAATTATGAACATAAAAATACACGAGTAATACAAAATACTTTTACTCTTCAGCGGAGTTGAAAGTACAGATACTGCGCTCAAATGCAGTAAAAGTAAAGAGTATCCACTTTAAATTTTACTAGCACTTTATTACCAGTACTTTTACTTTACTTCTCCGCTTCAGCATTGATCTGTTCACGTCGAGAGCGGGACTCGAACCTCAGACCTCCTCAGGCCGCTCGTCCTGCGCTTAAATCTCGCCGTCGCCGTCGCTCGTGGTCGTGTTTGTGTTTCAGACCTTCCCCCTGCGCCTTTAACCGTCCGTTTGTCAGAATCACTGTCGACATCCAGCCTTCTCTCTGCTTTTTTCAACCTCGCCGTGCACAGATCTGACTCGTGTCGTTGTTGAGTCTCGGCGGATCGTTGGCGTGTCTGTTTTCGCCCGCAGCCTCAGATCAAACCGCCTTAATGCGCCTGTCGTCCTGCCTGATGGTCTCAAGGTGTAAATATATGTTTGCCGTAGAAAAGCTTCGCCGGATCAGACTTTTTCATCGTTCTTTTGATGTTTCCTCGCAGCAGGCCTCAGAAAAGGCTCCATCAAAGCTCCGCAACGTCGTTTAACAACTGATGCTAAATAAAAACATAAAAACAGTCACAACATCTCCAGAAGAACAGCCTCAGCTCGGTTTTATCGCTGACAAAACTACAGAACGACTCTGTGTTTGTCTGTGGCGACCTCCTAAAATCAGGCCCAAATCTGAATCTTCCAAACGGAGAAATCGTCAGAGCTGCAGAGATTTGAGGACGACGCTACTTTTGCTCTTCTGCGTTTAAGACGACCTGTTATAGCGATAATCGTGGATCATTTTGTTATAATTTACACATTTAAAATCGTAATATTTATCTAAAACCACTTGATAAAAGAGAAATTTCCTGACTTTTTGCATCCGATCAGAGCTGACACTCTTTTCAGTCGCTGTGATCTTCCTCAGGTCTGAGCTCCTTCTGCTCCTCTTATATAAGTTAAGAGAGCGCCCCCTTCAGTCCAATCAACCAACCACAACAGTGAAAACACAAACATTTACGATTAGACCCAAATGTACCTGGAAAACAGAGAATCATCCACTGTATAAACGTCTTTTGTGAGTTAAAACACCTGGATGATAACTAGAAAATTCTGTGTCCTGATTGGCTAAAGGAGGTGCGTGTTCTGCGTTCTGATTGGCTAAAGGAGGTGCGTGTTCTGCGTTCTGATTGGCTAAAGAGGTGTGTGTGTGTTCTGCGTTCTGATTGGCTAAAGGAGGTGTGTGTTCTGCGTTCTGATTGGCTAAAGGAGGTGCGTGTTCTGCGTTCTGATTGGCTAAAGGAGGTGCGTGTTCTGCGTCCTGATTGGCTAAAGGAGGTGCGTGTTCTGCGTTCTGCGTTCTGATTGGCTAAAGGAGGTGTGTTCTGCGTTCTGATTGGCTAAAGGAGGTGCGTGTTCTGCGTCCTGATGGCTAAAGGAGGTGCGTGTTCTGCGTCCTGATTGGCTAAAGGAGGTGCGTGTTCTGCGTTCTGATTGGCTAAAGGAGGTGTGTGTTCTGCGTTCTGATTGGCTAAAGGAGGTGCGTGTTCTGCGTCCTGATTGGCTAAAGGAGGTGCGTGTTCTGCGTCCTGATTGGCTAAAGGAGGTGCCGTGTTCTGCGTCCTGATTGGCTAAAGGAGGGTGTGTTCTGTGTCCTGATTGGCTAAAGGAGGTGCCGTGTTTTGCGTCCTGATTGGCTAAAGGAGGTGTGTGTGTTCTGTGTCCTGATTGGCTAAAGGAGGTGCCGTGTTCTGCGTCCTGATTGGCTAAAGGAGGTGTGTGTTCTGCGTCCTGATTGGCTAAAGGAGGTGTGTGTTCTGCGTCCTGATTGGCTAAAGGAGGTGTGTGTTCTGCGTCCTGATTGGCTAAAGGAGGTGCATAATAAATGAGGGACGACTGTATGTCTTTAAAAAAATGAATAAGCCGCAGTTTCTAAAGCGCAGAAAAAAAGTCGCGGCTTATAGTCTGGAAATGACGGTAAATATTACTCAAACAAATCTTATCGGCATCGCAAAACTCGTCAGAAAAAAAACACACTTTGATATTTTTCCCAAATCGACTTAATTCAAACACTTTAAGACAAACGGCTTTGTTCATTCTGTGTTTGACCTTTGTAAACTCACGACGTCGCTGGATGAAAAGGTCAAACGGAGAAACTGCTCCAAAGATCGGAGCTTTAGACTTTGTAACGTGACGTCGGGACTGATTTTCTTTGAAGTTTTCTGTGAAGGTTCAGACAAAATACTGACACAAGTGAAAGTTTCATCAAACACGAGGAGCGAGTCAAAGTATCGAGTTTATCGGCCAAAGAACAAAAGTTTATAACGATAAAACGACGCGATAAATTCAACTTTTTATGTTTTTTAGTAGTAGCAGTAGTAGTAGTAGCAGTAGTAGTAGCAATAGTAGTAGTAGCAGTAGTAGCAGTAGCAGTTGTAGTAGTAGTAGCAGTAGTAGTAGTAGTAGCAGTAGTAGTAGTAGTAGCAGTAGTAGTAGTACTAGTAGCAGTAGCTGTAGTAGTAGCAGTAGTAGTAGCAGTAGTAGTAGTAGTAGCAGCAGCAGTAGTAGCAGTAGTAGCAGTAGTAGTAATAGTAATAGTGGTAGTTGTAGTTGTAGTCTAAAGTCTAAATTGTAGTTTTCCTGAACAGTTTTATCAGTTAATGTGACGTTTTCTAAAGAAAGTGCAGTTAGTTCATAATTTTTACTCATAAAGTTTTTCATCTTCTTCCTGGTATCGGTATCGAGCATCGCGTCATATCGTATTGAAATGAAGTTTGTAATGTCGAGAGAACCACCAGGCCCCACAGCGCCTCCTCCTGTCTGCTTTTGAAACACTCTTGGTAAGTGTTGATGTTCCTCGTGTAATGACGGGAGCTGCTGCTGGGGGGCGCTGTTGCATACTTTGGTTCTTCTCAGTTTCCTGTGGCGCTGGATTCCAAACGAGAGTCAAATTCTCCGAGGTCAGTCCAGCGTCACGGCCAAAACTAACTCCACGGGTCATGTGATCAGGACGAGTTTAGCCTCAGAGTTTAAGAAAGTGTCAGTGAAACAAAACTTCTTTAATCTGAAATAAACTCTATTTTCTGAACTACTACTAGTAGTAGTAGTAGTAGTAGTAGTATAGTGTAGTAGTAGTAGTATAGTGTAGTAGTCGTAGTATAGTGTTGTAGTAGTAGTAGTATAGTGTAGTAGTAGTAGTAGTAGTGTTGCAGTAGTAGTAGTAGCAGTATAGTGTAGTAGTCGTAGTATAGTGTAGTGTAGTAGCAGTAGTAGTAGTATTAGTATAGTGTAGTAGTAGTAGTAGTAGTAGTGTAGTAGTAGTAGCAGTGTAGTTGTAGTAGTAGTAGTATAGTAGTAGTAGTAGTAGTAGTAGTGTAGTAGTAGTAGTAGTAGTAGTAGTTGTAGTAGCAGTAGCAGTTGTAGTAGTAGCAGTAGTAGTAGCAGTAGTAGAATCAGTAGCAGTAGCTACTACTGCAGTAGTAGTAGTAGTAGTAGCAGTAGTAGTAGTAGTAGTAGCAGTAGTAGTAGTAGTAATAGTAGCAGTAGCAGTAGTAGTAGTAGTAATAGTAGCAGTAGCAGTAGTAGTATAGCATAGTATAGTAGACTCGACTCTCTGTTATATCAGCTCTATCTCACACGTCTGACACGCCCCCTCATGTGACTCATTGTGACCAATCAGGGCCTGTATTATCCAGCAGCTGCTCACACCTGGCAGGTGTGAGGTTAGTGCGAGGTTGGTTTGAGGTTGGTGCGAGGTTGGCGTGACTTTGCCGTGAGGTTGGTGTGGGGTTGGCATGAGGTTGGTGTCAGGTTGGCGCGAGGTTGGCGTGACTTTGGTGTGAGGTTGGCGTGAGGTTGGGTGTGGGGTTGGCGTGAGGTTGGTGTCAGGTTGGCGCGAGGTTGGTGTGACTTTGGTGTGAGGTTGGCGTGAGGTTGGTGTGACTTTGGTGCGAGGTTGCGCGAGGTTGGTGCGAGGTTGGTGCAAGGTTGGCGTGAGGTTGGCGTGAGGTTGGCGTGAGGTTGGTGTGAGGTTAGTGCGAGGTTGGTGCGAGGTTGGCGTGACTTTGGCGTGAGGTTGGTGTGGGGTTGGCGTGAGGTTGGCGTGAGGTTGGTGTGAGGTTAGTGCGAGGTTGGTGCGAGGTTGGCGTGAGGTTGGTGTGGGGTTGGCGTGAGGTTGGCGTGAGGTTGGTGTCAGGTTGGCGCGAGGTTGGCGTGAGGTTGGTGTGGGGTTGGCGTGAGGTTGGTGTCAGGTTGGCGCGAGGTTGGCGCGAGGTTGGTGTGTGGGTGTGGGGTGTGGGGTTGGCGTGAGGTTGGTGTCAGGTTGGCGCGAGGTTGGCGTGAGGTTGGTGTGACTTTGGTGTGAGGTTGGCGTGAGGTTGGTGTGACTTTGGTGCGAGGTTGGCGCGAGGTTGGCGTGACTTTGGTGTGAGGTTGGCGTGAGGTTGTGTGTGAGGTTAGTGCGAGGTTGGCGTGACTTTGGTGTGGGGTTGGCGTGAGGTTGGTGTCAGGTTGGAGCGAGGTTGGGCGCGAGATTGGCGTGAGGTTGGTGTGAGGTTGGCGTGACTTTGGTGTGAGGTTGGTGTCAGGTTGGCGCGAGGTTGGCGTGAGGTTGGTGCGAGGTTGGTGTGAGGTTGGCGTGACTTTGGTGTGAGGTTGGTGTGGGGTTGGTGTGATGTTGGCGCGAGGTTGGTGCGAGGTTGGCGTGACTTTGGTGTGAGGTTGGCGTGACTTTGGCGTGAGGTTGGCGCGAGATTTGGCGTGAGGTTGGTGTGAGTTGGCGTGACGTTGGTGTGAGGTTGGCATGAGGTTGGCGCGAGGTTGGCGTGACTTTGGTGTGACTTTGGTGTGAGGTTGCCGTGAGGAGGTTGTGACTTTGGTGTGAGGTTGGCGTGAGGTTGGCGTGACGTTGGCGCGAGGTTGGCGCGAGGTTGGCGCGAGGTTGGCGCGAGGTTGGCGCGAGGTTGGCGCGAGGTTGGCGTGACGTTGGCGTGAGGTTGGCGTGAGGTTGGCGCGAGGTTGGCGTGACTTTGGTGTGAGGTTGGCGTGAGGTTGGCGTGAGGTTGGTGTGAGGTTGGCATGAGGTTGGCGCGAGGTTGGCGCGAGGTTGGTGCGAGGTTGGTGCGAGGTTGGCGCGAGGTTGGTGTGAGGTTGCCGCGAGGTTGGCGCGAGGTTGGCGCGAGGTTGGCGCGAGGTTGGCGCGTGAGGTTGGCGCGAGGAGCATGTGAAGCCGGTAAGTTTTAAACTTCTCATTTACCTTTATTTCATTATAACAACATAACAACCCTCCAGATTCATCAGACGGTTTAAAAACAGGCTCTGACCCAGAGTCTCTGGAATCACGTTTGATTTTGTGATATAAAGAGGAGTCGGTGAGTCTGTTTTTTTAGCGCTGTTAGCAGTTAGCATTAGCATCTGTTTGTAAACCCGGTTTTCTCCAAAGTTTTTTCCACATTTATATTGAGTCTTTTGCTAAATTACATCGTGTTATAGCCACAGTTGTGCTGAATGTTCGGGCTGTGAGCTCACGTTCACATTTATACAAACCTCTTCACTCACATGTGACTAATGCTGCTCTGTGTTATACTTTGTTCTGAGTTTTTTTACTCTTCAGTGATGAAACGGTAGAATTGCAGTTGCTCCAGATTTTACTGAAAAGTCGATGGTCGAGTCTCTTCAGTTTCTCCAGCGACAGATTAAACCTCGAGTCTAAATCTGGAGACGTCCTTCACTGAACTGCACCTGCTCCACTGGACACGGGCTTATTATAGACCAGGGTTTGTGACCTCTCACCTCCTCTGCTCCTCCTCTACTCCTCCTCTGCTCCTCCTCTACTCCTCCTCTACTCTACTCCTCCTCTACTCTACTCTACTCTACACCACCTCCTCTATTATAGACCAGGGTTTGTGACCTCTCACCTCCTCTACTCCTCTACTCCTCCTCTACTCCTCCACTCTACTCCTCCTCTACTCCTCCTCTACTCGAATGGTTATTGCTTGTCTGTTTTTTCAATACATGGCACCATTTAACCACAACATTCTGTCCATTTCTAGTCTGATTCGAGCCCAGTGATCTGGTCAAAGTATCACTACTACTACTACTACTACTACTACTACTACTACTACTACTACTCCACTCTACTACTACTACTACTACTACTACTACTACTACTACTACTACTACTACTACTACTACTACTACTACTACTACTACTACTACTACTACTACTCTACCACTACATCCATCTCAGGGCTCAGTATTTATCATATTTACATGATCTTTGTCATCGTGAGGAGACTTTTCCCACTTTACGTCATGTAACTTGAGCCATAAACTTGTCACTAAGTTTGATTCTGCTGTTGACTCTCTGCAGCTCGGGCCTTTTAATGAGAAGTACTTTTAGAAATATGTTACTGAGATGATCTTGTTTTATGTCAGTGTTTTAAGTAGTTTCAGAATTATCGTTTATTTACTGTATCGTGCTTCAGTTGTGACCTAAACGTCTTCACTAAAACCACGAGTACTTCCTTACTCTGTCAGCTCCGTGTCCTCTGCTCCGATGTCCTCCTCGACGCTGTAGTCCAGCACAGAGCCCACGCCATACGCCTGGTTCTTCTGGAGCAGAGGTTTAATGGCCACATGGTCCTCACCAGCCACAAACTGACCATAGAAGGTCATCTTCATCACCTGGTTAAACGCCCGCTGCCCCAGAAGCCTCTTCCCCAGAGCAGAAATCTGCACAGAAATAAATGAAACACAGAAAAGAAATGGTCAGATGCAGAAAAGAAACGCTCAGACGCAGAAAAGAAACGATCAGACGCAGAAAAGAAACGATCAGACGCAGAAAAGAAACGATCAGACGCAGAAAAGAAACGATCAGAACCTGCACAGTTCACTCACTGAGCACCAACAGATCAGTGTGTGGATCAAAACGGCTTTATCCAGATAAACTTTGTCCCACAGAAACATAAAGTGTCAGAGTCACCTCCAGTCTCTCTCTCTAAAACCTTCAAATCAGTCTGAAATCTAGAGGTAATAATGGACTCGGACTTGAACTTTAACAGTCACATCAAATCAATAACATCTGCAGCTTTTTACATCTAAAAACACGTCAAAATCAAAGGTAAACTGTCCAAACCAGACTCAGAGAGACTTATCCTGCATCTGTCTCCAGGAGGTTAGACGACTGTAACGTCTCACTGGCCTCTGCAAACGAGACAGAACAGAACATCCAGAACACTGCTGCGAGAGTCTGACTAAACCAGAAGTACTTCACACATGTGTCTGTGTCAGGTGAAGTACTCATCCACATGTGTCTGTGTCAGGTGAAGTACTTCACACATGTGTCCTGTGTGAAGTACTTCACACTGGCCTGTGTCTGTGTCAGGTGAAGTACTTCACACATGTGTCCTGTGTGAAGTACTTCACACATGTGTCTGTGTCAGGTGAAGTACTTCACACATGTGTCCTGTGTCTCAGGTGAAGTACTTCACACATGTGTCCTGTGTCAGGTGAAGTACTTCACACATGTGTCTGTGTCAGGTGAAGTACTTCACACATGTGTCTGTGTCAGGTGAAGTACTTCACACATGTGTCTGTGTCACACATCTCTTTGTGTTTGGTTTGTGCTGTATGCTGTATGTAATAAGTCTTAAAGCCTCGTCGCTGGTGTTGGTTGTGGCTCTTTTGGTTTGAAGTTGGACACACACATCATTAAAACACATGAGACTCGTTCTGCCTCCTGTAAACGACCTGCTGCTTCAGTCACATGACTCTGAGCTGCAGCCTCGTGACGTCAGGGGCATTATTGTGATTCTTTATGTGTTAGTTATATTTGACGGACACATGTCAGGCTCTCGTCTGCACAGCGACGTCGTGTTTGACGTGTAAAAACTTGTCTCTTTAAGCTGAGTCTGGATGAGTTTTGAAGTGAGAAAAACTTGATCAGCTACATTTTGAGACATATTCATGAAAAACAACGTCAAAAGTTTGGACACGCTTCTTTTTGTCTTTAACTTTACGACTTTCTACATTTTATTCTCACAGAAAACATCAAATACATGACGTCAGACACATTCCAGTCTGATTTTTGACTTTGCATTTTTAAAAACAGCTCCACTTTGCTTCGATCTCTCGTTTGTGGCTTTTCATGTTTCAGACGCTCGTCGACAGAAGGACGAGGGGTTTGCAGCTGTGGACGGATATAAAACGTTACAAATATTGAGTTTTTCATGTGTTTTCTTGCTAATTCCATGTGATATATTGGACGTGTGTGAATAAAAAGTACAAATATAAAGTGGCACCGGTGATGAGCCTCGTGGTGAGTTTAAACTGCAAAGAAAAAAACTTTAAATGAGTCAAACTAAAGGAAACGCAACAGAAAACTGAACATTACAGATGTCAGAGACGGGCCTGTAGGTTATGTAACACAAACTGACCATGAAAACACAACTGTATCTGTCACTTGGTTCAGCTCTGTGTCGTTCAGTCGTGTCTCTGCTCTTCTAACGTGTGGAAAACAGGTTGTAACACGAGACGTGACTGTTCCACGTGATTCTGAGTCTGAACATGTCACAGCGACGTCACAGCTGTTTACGGTTTGTCCTGGACGAGAAGCTTCTGTTCACAGGGATTTAGTCAAGAACGAAAGAAAGATTAGAAATGTGCCACAATACAGACACGGGACAGGCTGGTGTGGGGGACAGTGGGGGACAGTCTGGTGTCTGTGGGGGACAGTGGGGGACAGTCTGGTGTGTGTGGACAGTGGGGGGACAGTGGGGGACAGTCCAGTGTGTGTGGACAGTGGGGGACAGTCTGGTGTCTGGACAGTGGGGGACAGTGGGGGGACAGTCTGGTGTCTGTGGGAGACAGTGGGGGACAGTCTGGTGTGTGTGGACAGTGGGGGGACAGTGGGGGGTCCAGTCCAGTGTGTGTGGACAGTGGGGGACAGTCTGGTGTCTGTGGGAGACAGTGGGGGACAGTCCTGGTGTGTGGACAGTGGGGGACAGTCTGGTGTGTGGGGGACAGTGGGGGACAGTGGTGTGTGTGGGGACAGTGGGGGACAGTGGGGGGTGGTTGGTGTGTGTGGGGGACAGTGGGGGACAGTCTGGTGTCTGTGGGGGACAGTGGGGGACAGTCTGGTGTCTGTGGGGGACAGTGGGGGACAGTCCGGTGTGTGTGGGACAGTGGGGGACAGTCTGGTGTGTGTGGGGGGGACAGTGGGGGACAGTCTGGTGTCTGGACAGTGGGGGACAGTCCGGTGTGTGTCTCTTTACCTCTTTATTCTTGTCCACCAGGACGTCATAGGAGCAGAGTTTGAAAACCACCAAACTCCTGAGCAGCTCCAGAGAGTCTTTGCTCTTGAAGGCCTCCTGCGTCTGCTCGAAGTCCACGGAGATCTGAGCCGGACCAGAGCCGAGTCTGTCCCACGGTCCGGGACAGTCCAGCTGCGCGCGCTCTGTCCCCGCGTCAGAGACAACCGAGGAGCTGGAGCGAGTCCTGCGAGGACAGAGGACGGGACCGGGGGGGGACAGGACCGAGGAGCTGTTTGACCCCTGTCCGAGTCACGGACGGCACAGTCCGCACGTGAAGCATGAGTCTGAGGCTCTTCTCCTGCTGCGCGACTGTGTGGCTCCTCCGGAGAGTCCCCAGAGGCGGGTGCGCGCGGCTCCTCTGGACAGTGACTCCTGCGGCTCCTCTGGAGAGCGACTCCTGCGGCTCCTCTGGAGAGCGGCTCCTACGGTGCCTGACTCAGGTGCTCACTCCGCCTCCTGCTCCACCTTCCTCGTGTCACAGGCTGCAGGTGACGGGGGCGGGGCTGTTATGTCATTGTCTGTCACATAACTGGATATTTTCCAAGTTACATTTAACTGTGACTTTTTCTTTCATCCTTTTATTTAATAAAATCCTAAACTTCTCCTGCGACTTTAAAGTGACCCGTGAATCTGATTCACTCAAACGGCTCCTTAAAGCTGCTTTAAACCAAAACCCGAGTCCGAGTCCGAGTCCGAGTCTGTCTCTGAGTCTGACTCTGTCCTGTTCTGTGTGTGTCCTGTCCTGGTTCAGTCTCAGTTCACGCGCATTAACAGATGGGGGAGCCATTGTCATGTGAGAGTGAAGCTGCCCTCACCCCTCACCTCCTCACACAACCACTATTATACACTACAACACACTATAACACAAACACACACTATTATACACTTATACACACACACACACACTATAACACACTATAACACACACACACTCTCTCTCTTGTCTCTGTCTCTTGTGGATGTGATGCTTCAGAGGAAACATTTTTATTTGTGTTTATTAAACTTCAGACTCATCTGCTGCTTTTTGAAAAATGATTCTTAAAGAGGCTCATGTCTCATCACTGAAAATGTTCATTTAACTTTATTGAGTTTTTACATTTAACTTTGACACAGACAGAGCCACAGAGCCACAGACAGAGCCACAGACAGAGCCACAGACAGAGTCACAGACAGAGTCAAAGAGCCACAGACAGAGCCACAGACAGAGCCACAGACAGAGCCACAGAGCCACAGACAGAGCCACAGACAGAGTCACAGACAGAGTCAAAGAGCCACAGACAGAGCCACAGACAGAGCCACAGACAGAGTCACAGAGTCACAGACAGAGCCAAAGTCAGAGTAACACATGAGGAATGTCCCGCTCCTCCTGGTCCTGGGGCAGCCCGCGTCAGTCGGCCGGAGGAGGGGGCAGGAGGCAGATGTTCTGCTGAAGTTTGGAGCGTTTGTGCTGCGTGTTTCTCGGGGACGTGTCTCTTTTGGAAACTATTCACTTTTGTTTGTTATGCGCGTGGATCTGCGCGTGGAGCCGCGCGTGGGGCTGGAGAAGCTCTTCCTCTTCTTCTTCCTCTTCCTCTTCTTCTTCTTCTTCTGCTGCTGCTGCTCGGGGGTTTGAGCGTTTTCCAGTTTTCTCAGAGTTTGGAGTCGGGTTTTTTCTGCTCTGGACCTGCCACATTCTCTGGAGTTTTTGGGAGTTTTTGGAGTTTTGTTTTCTTTACGTGGAGGATTATTTCAGGAGAAAACGGAGCTGATCACTTCATCTTTTGTGACGAAGTGAAGTGAGGAGTAAACGAGGCGCCAGAAAGATGCTGCTGCTTGTACCATGGATGTGAAGAACTTTTCAGCTGCGGTCGTCGTGGTTTGTCTTTATCTTTGCTCCGCGTTCAGCCAAGAACTCAACCCGAAAGGAAAGAATGTTTGCAGAACGCACGGGTAAGACAGAGGACAGTGTCCCCCAGACATGTCCCAGGGCCAGGGCCAGGGCTGGAGTGAGGAGTGAGGCTGGAGTGAGGAGTGAGGCTGGAGTGAGACTGGAGTGAGGCTGGAGTGAGGAGTGAGGCTGGAGTGAGGAGTGAGGCTGGAGTGAGGAGGAGTGAGACTGGAGTGAGGCTGGAGTGAGGAGTGAGGCTGGAGTGAGGAGTGTGGCTGAGTGAGGAGTGTGGCTGGAGTGAGGAGTGTGGCTGGGGTGAGGAGTGAGACTGGAGTGAGGAGTGAGGCTGGAGTGAGGAGTGAGGCTGGAGTGAGGAGTGTGGCTGGAGTGAGGCTGGGGTGAGGAGTGAGACTGGAGTGAGGAGTGAGGCTGGAGTGAGGAGGGAGTGAGGCTGGAGTGAGGGAGGGAGTGAGGAGTGAGGCTGGAGTGAGGTGAGAGGCTGGAGTGAGGAGTGAGGCTGGAGTGAGGAGTGAGGACTGGAGTGAGGCTGGAGTGAGGCTGGAGTGAGGCTGGAGTGAGGCTGGAGTGAGGAGTGAGGCTGGAGTGAGGAGTGAGGCTGGAGTGAGGAGTGAGGCTGGGCTGGAGTGAGGAGTGAGGCTGGGTGAGGAGTGAGACTGGAGTGAGGAGTGAGGCTGGAGTGAGGAGGGAGTGAGGCTGGAGTGAGGCTGGAGTGAGGAGTGAGGCTGGAGTGAGGCTGGAGTGAGGAGTGAGGCTGGAGTGAGGAGTGAGAGGAGTGAGTGAGGGGAGTGAGGAGTGAGGCTGGGGTGAGGAGTGAGGCTGGAGTGAGGAGTGAGACTGGAGTGAGGAGTGAGGCTGGGGTGAGGAGTGAGACTGGAGTGAGGAGTGAGGCTGGAGTGAGGAGGGAGTGAGGCTGGAGTGAGGCTGGAGTGAGGAGTGAGGCTGGAGTGAGGCTGGAGTGAGGAGTGAGGCTGGAGTGAGGAGTGAGACTGGAGTGAGGCTGGAGTGAGGAGTGAGGCTGGGGTGAGCAGTGAGGCTGGAGTGAGGCTGGGGTGAGGAGTGAGGCTGGAGTGAGGAGTGAGGCTGGAGTGAGGAGTGAGACTGGAGTGAGGAGTGAGGCTGGGGTGAGGAGTGAGGCTGGAGTGAGGCTGGGGTGAGGAGTGAGGCTGGAGGAGTGAGGCTGAGGAGTGAGGCTGGAGTGAGGCTGGAGTGAGGCTGGAGTGAGGCTGGGGTGAGGAGTGAGGCTGGAGTGAGGCTGGAGTGAGGCTGGAGTGAGGAGTGAGGCTGAGGAGTGAGGCTGGGTGTGAGGAGTGAGGGGAGTGAGGTGAGGCTGGAGTGAGGCTGGGGTGAGGAGTGTGGCTGGAGGAGTGAGGCTGGAGTGAGGCTGGAGGAGTGAGGCTCAGGCCGCTGCTCTGTCCTGGTTCTGTTTAGATGTTGAGGCCAAACTGACTCTGCTCCTGCTGCAGTTTCACTTTAAGTTTCTTTTCTCACAAATGTAAAGCTGCAGTTTCTTTCCTTTAGTCTCAGTTCAGACTCAGACCTGCTGCTGCCTGCACTGGCCTGTAGAGGGCGCACCTGAGGCCACAGTGTTTCATAGTGGGATAGTTACATAATTAATATGTGAGGGACAGATGTGAGGCTCATTTACCTCAGAGCAGATCAACACGAGCAGCTTCAGTCCAGTTTGTTTTTTGGATATTGCTGCAGTTTGAGCTTAAAGTGTTTTTATTCCTCACTGAAAAATAAAATAAACATATGACACTGTCCATGTGCAGGAGGGAAAAGCTCCTCTGTACACGCTGCTTCATACTCGCTCAGACCACAGCTCTGTGTTTTGTCACTTCCTGCTGTGGATCAGGTTTAGAGGAGGCTCCGGCCGCACGTGCCTGTTTGGCTGGGATGAAAAACAGTGTTGATCTGCTCTGGCTCTGAAGCACAGCACCATCTTCAAACACTCGGGGGAGGCTGACGTGCTGCAGAGGCCCCACAGAGGTCACGGGTTTGGGAGGAAGAAGAGAAACATCCGTCTGCTCCTGACAGAGCCAAACGCTGCTTTAAAACTCCTCCAGAGCTGTGAGGGTTAAGGGCTCTCACGTTCACATCCTCCCAAATCAGAGACGTCTGTAGCAGATGAGCCTGTGCTGGGCAAATGTGACTTTTTAATGCTCCATTTGAGATGTTCCTCCTCAGTCACATGAGTAAAAGTTAAAGAGGGTTAAATGTTCGTGTTTGTCAGAGGTTTGACTCTCTCTGTCCTCAGGTCTCTGCTGTGCTGCAGTGGATGGGGGCAGCTAGGGGACGAATGCCCGACACGTATGTACCTCACATGAAACATCTCTGCAAACATTAAAACACACTTTAAAAACTTTAACCATGTGTCTGAACCGCAGCTCTGTGCGAGGGGAACTTCACCTGTAAAGAAAATGAGGTCTGCGTCCGGCCGAGCGAATGTCGCTGTAGACACGGATACTTCGGAGCCAGCTGCGACACGAGTGAGTCTCTCATTTACATTTGGTCAGATCCACGTTTAATAAATGTAACACTGTTCTCTCTGGAGCAGAGTGTCCCGCTCAGTTCTGGGGCCCCGACTGTAAAGGCAAGTGTCACTGTTACCCCAACGGCCAGTGTGACGACCTGACCGGACAGTGCACCTGCAACCACAACCGCTGGGGCCCCAACTGTGAGCACGCCTGCCTCTGCCAGAAGGGCCAGTGTGACCAGGACACAGGCAAATGCACCTGTCACCCAGGGGCCTGGGGCCCCCAGTGCAACAACAACTGTTACTGCAGCATCAACTCCGTGTGCGACGCCATGACGGGCCGCTGCCAGTGCAGCCCCGGCTGGATGGGACGAAACTGCGGCGTCCAGTGCAACTGTAACAACTCCCCCTGCGAACAGTTCACCGGGCGCTGCCAGTGCAAAGAGCGGCTGTGGGGCCCGAGGTGCGAGCGCTACTGTCAGTGTATCCACGGAAAGTGTAACCCCACCGACGGGTCGTGTACCTGTACTCCAGGGTACAGGGGCAAGTTCTGCAGGGAGCCGTGTCCCGCCGGCTTCTACGGTCAGAACTGTAGATACAGGTGAGGACCTGGAACAGCTGCTTCTTCTGTGTATGTCACTGTGTCCCTGTGTATTTCATCATGCACTTGTGTATCTCAGGTGTGGACACTGCAAAGGGCAGCAGCCGTGCAAAGTGACGGAGGGCCGCTGCATCACGTGTGACCGAGGCTGGAACGGCACTCGCTGTGATCAGCTCTGCTCTAAAGGTTTCTTTGGTGAAAACTGCCAGGAGGTGTGTCCCACCTGTAAAGACGGACACCACTGTGACCCCATCCAGGGCAAGTGCTCCCACTGCAACGAGGGCTGGATCGGAGACAGGTCAGAACATCACCACAGGGTTTGTGTTTGTCCTGGGATTGTAGCTCATGGTTTGTAGCTCATTGTTTGTAGCTCATCGTTTGTAGCTCATCGTTTGTAGCTCATCGTCTGTAGCTCATCGTTTGTAGCTCATCGTTTGTAGCTCATCGTCTGTAGCTCATCGTTTGTATCTCATCGTTTGTAGCTCATGGTTTGTAGCTCATTGTTTGTAGCTCGTTGTTTGTAGCTCGTTGTTTGTAGCTCATCGTCTGTAGCTCATGGTTTGTATCGTCTGTAGCTCATGGTTTGTAGCTCATGGTTTGTAGCTCATCGTTTGTAGCTCATCGTTGTAGCTCATCGTCTGTAGCTCATCGTCTGTAGCTCATCGTCTGTAGCTCATGGTTTATAGCTCATGTTTGTAGCTCATCGTTTGTAGCTCATCGTTTGTAGCTCATTGTTTGTAGCTCATCGTTTGTAGCTCATGGTTTGTAGCTCATGGTTTGTAGCTCATCATCTGTAGTTTGTAGCTCATGGTTTGTAGCTCATGGTTGTAGCTCATCGTTTAGCTCATTGTTTGTAGCTCATGGTTGCTCATGGTTTGTAGCTCGTTTGTAGCTCATGGTTTGTAGCTCATGGTTTGTAGCTCATCGTTTGTAGCTCATCGTTTGTAGCTCATGGTTTGTAGCTCATTGTTTGTAGCTCATGGTTTGTAGCTCGTTGTTTGTAGCTCGTTGTTTGTAGCTCATGGTTTGTAGCTCATGGTTTGTAGCTCATTGTTTGTAGCTCATGGTTTGTAGCTCGTTGTTTGTAGCTCATGGTTTGTAGCTCATTGTTTGTAGCTCATCGTTAGCAGCTCATCGTCTGTAGCTCGTCGTCTGTAGCTCATGGTTTGTAGCTCATTGTTTGTAGCTCATCGTTAGCAGCTCATCGTCTGTAGCTTGTCGTCTGTAGTTCATCGTCTGTAGCTCATCATGTAGGTGTTTGTAGCTCATGGTTTGTAGCTTGTTGTTTGTAGCTCATGGTTTGTAGCTCGTTGTTTGTAGCTCATCGTTTGTAGCTCGTTGTTTGTAGCTCATGGTTTGTAGCTCGTTGTTTGTAGCTCGTTGTTTGTAGCTCATGGTTTGTAGCTCATGGTTTGTAGCTCGTTGTTTGTAGCTCATGGTTTGTAGCTCGTTGTTTGTAGCTCGTTGTTTGTAGCTCATGGTTTGTAGCTCGTTGTTTGTAGCTCGTTGTTTGTAGCTCATGGTTTGTAGCTCATGGTTTGTAGCTCGTTGTTTGTAGCTCGTTGTTTGTAGCTCGTTGTTTGTTGTTTGTAGCTTGTTGTTGTAGTCATGTTGTTTGTAGCTCATTGTTTGTAGCTCGTTGTTTGTAGCTCATCGTTTGTAGCTCATCGTTTGTAGCTCATGTAGTTTGTGTAGCTCATGTTTGTGTAGCTCATGGTTTGTAGCTCATTGTTTGTAGCTCATCGTTTGTAGCTGTAGCTCATGTTGTAGCTCATGGTTTGTTGTAGCTCATGGTTTGTAGCTCATCGTTTGTAGCTCATGTTGTAGCTTGTTTGTAGCTCATGGTTTGTAGCTCATCGTTTGTAGCTCATCGTTTGTAGCTCGTCGTTGTAGTAGTAGTTGTTTGTAGCTCATGGTTTGTAGCTCATCGTCTGTAGCTCATCGTTTGTAGCTCGTTGTTTGTAGCTCATGTTTGTAGCTCATCGTTTGTAGCTCGTTTGTTCGTTTGTAGCTCGTTGTTTGTAGCTCATGGTTTGTAGCTCGTCGTTTGTAGCTCATGGTTTGTAGCTCGTTGTTTGTAGCTCATGGTTTGTAGCTCGTCGTTTGTAGCTCATCGTTTGTAGCTCATGGTTTGTAGCTTGTTGTTTGTAGCTCATGGTTTGTAGCTCGTTGTTTGTAGCTCATGGTTTGTATCTCATCGTCTGTCGCTCATCGTCTGCAGCTCATCGTCTGTCGCTCATCGTCTGTAGCTCCTGTGACGTTCACAGAGCGACTCATCCTCCTGACGATGACAGTACTCACGCTGTTTTCTGCGTCTGTTGCAGGTGTGAGGTGCGTTGCCCCAATGGAACTTACGGTGAGAACTGCGAGAACAACTGTAGCCACTGCTACAACGGCCTGTGCCACTTCGCCACCGGAGAATGTCTGTGCGACGCCGGTTTTTACGGGACATAGTGAGTCAGACGAACAATAAAAACACTCAAAACACATCTTATTATTTTGTTTAATTCCCATTTTTTCTTTGCAAGTTGCAACATGACCTGTAAACCGGGACAGTACGGCGTGAACTGCAACCAAACCTGCTCCTGCAACACCAAGAACTGCGACCCTGAGTCCGGCGCCTGCTACCTCCGTGAGTACAAACGTTTTTACAAGTCTGACAGTAACGTGAGAAACTAGTGGCCGACTAAATAAGACATTTTAACTCCCGTAAACCGGCTCTGATGCGACCAGAGCAGACAAACGTTTCTGTTTCTGTTCAGTGTGAGCGCTGGACTTAACCTCGATAGTATTTCCAGATGCAAACCGGTAAAAACCAATGTCCTTTTTATGGCTGTGTTTGTTGGCCGTCTTCCTGTCCAGCCAGAGTCAGAGGAAGGAAGGAGAAAATAGAGCACAGAGGCGGAAGGGCAAGAAAAAACATGTGAGGAAAACAGAGGAGAAATACTGCCGTGGCGAGCTCGCGGGACGGTAAATTAGCAGCGGAGATTTGGTTGTTTGGAAATGTCACTGGGTCAGCTCATCTGTCGTGTGCTTTTTCTCTCGCCCCGGCCTGTTCGCTCTTACACATGTTTGGATTCTTTAAATTATTGTTCACAGTTCTTCAAAACAATGTCAGAAAATGTTAGAGTTTAGTTTAAAGTCGGGCTGTCACTGAAGTAAGTGAAGGAGATAAACGATAAAAACTTAAAGCAGAAACATCCCCCGAAAACTCTTCTAAATCTTCTAAAACTCTGGTGCACAGAGTCATTTAAACCTAAAACCCTGGTGCACAGAGTCATTTAAACCTAAAACTCTGGTGCACAGAGTCATTTAAACCTAAAACTCTGGTGCACAGAGTCATTTAAACCTAAAACTCTGGTGCACAGAGTCATTTAAACCTAAAACACTGGTGCACAGAGTCATTTAAACATAAAACTCTGGTGCACAGAGTCATTTAAACCTAAAACTCTGGTGCACAGAGTCATTTAAACATAAAACTCTGGTGCACAGAGTCATTTAAACCTAAAACACTGGTGCACAGAGTCATTTAAACCTAAAACTCTGGTGCACAGAGTCATTTAAACATAAAACTCTGGTGCACAGAGTCATTTAAACATAAAACTCTGGTGCACAGAGTCATTTAAACATAAAACTCTGGTGCACAGAGTCATTTAGGCCCAAACTGTGGCCCTCAGACCATTTCTTCTGGGCCCTGAAGCTTCCAGGTGAATGAATAAACTGAACTTTTTACTGCACATTTCTGAAAATCTCCTTTAATAAGCCCATATCAGATATTTAATGTGTCGCTGAGGATGTAAGTGTGAGTAAAGATGTATTTGTTCGGTCTGACTTGTAGTGTCTGTGTTTTTAAAGGTTTGGACATCCCGGCTCTAATCTCACCGTAGTACAGAGAAAAACACAACACTGACCCCTAAAAAGTATTGTCCCGGTCACGTATCGAACAATAAGTCGATGCAGTACTTTTATGACAGGCCTAAAAGTTTTATGTACTGTTACTTTACTTTTTTGGTCAGATAAGTACTTTTATTTTGAACACTATTGAAACTGTCATTAGGCCCATGTTCTATGTTCATGTATCTGCTGTGCTGTTTAGATTTATATATTATAGTTTATTTAATTTATCTGCAGTGACACAACTTTACATACTACTACAAAAACACAAACCCGTGATCTAAAAATGACTTTTTACTCAAACTTTGAATCTACAAAAGTCCATTTCTGCAGGTTAAAGTCATACTTGTGTTAGTACTTTGAGTGTTAGATTCTTTCCTGTGAGTGTGACGTGTATTTTAGTCGTTTGTAATAAATCCATTATCATTATGTGGGTGTAACTTTGATTTTATTGGAGGAAAAGTTATAAGTCTCTGTGGTTTTGGTGGTGTGAAGTTGTGAAAGTGAAATTAACTCGGGTTTGTAGTGAGTTGCATAACGTTGCCAGATATGATCCGCAACATGGAGTAGAATAAAGATGATTAATATCAACCAGTGTTTCCCAATCAGACTCTGCTTTAAACAGCTTTAAAGACGAGAAAGTCTCATTAAAGCTGCACTGTGTCATGTTTTTGTGAAGTTTGTTTCCGTGGAGATGCTATTTCTTGTGACTGGAATGATCCACAGTGACATTAAACTTATATTAAACTTGTCCATCATCATTACGACGAGCAGGTGACATCACTAGGCCGAGTTACAGGTCAGATCTGTGGAGAAGCGCCCCCCGACTGATTTAAAAACATGTAGGTTTTAGCATTTACACTGGTCCCTGGTTTATCTCGGGGGTTTTGTTCTAAAAATAATCCACAACAGGCGAAACCGTGAAGTATCAGCTTTATTTTTTACATTATTCTAAATGTTTCTTGTCTGTAAAACCCCTCACCACACACTTTATACACTTTTCTCACAAAAACATGCAAAATTACACAAAAAAAATCCACGAAAACGGCGAGACCACAAAAGTTGAACCGTGTCACACCGAGGTGTAATTAAGCAGATGCAAAAACGATAAACCTGATTCCATACTGTATTTTTTTGTGGCTGTTTTTCTTCACCGACTTAGCACAATAATCACACACATCACGTCTCGTTTCAGAGCCGAACCAGCGCATGGGCGTGATCGCGGCGGGGACCTTGGTCGGCTTCTTACTCATTGTCCTCCTCTCGGTGCTGTTCTGCTGCTGCCTCTGTCGACACAAAGACGACCACAAGTGAGTGACGAGTTACACAAACACTAGGACGCAGTATGAGTGAAGAAACGCACATAAAGTGTATTTTAAGTAGGTTTATGTCTTGACGTTACAGTAGCGAGGAGCCGCCGAGCCTCAAAAGAAGCTTAGGCCCAAATTTAATGAGCCTGTTGAATGATTCATTTATGTTTCCGTGGCGTCATCCCTTTTAACCAAGCCAACTCTACCAACAGCAAAAAAGCCAAGAGGATCCTGTGTGGACGATTCAGCCGCATCAGCACAAAACTCCCCCGTATTCCACTGAGACGACAAAAACTGCCCAAAGTTGTCGGTAAGCCTCCAAACTGTGTCTCATATCCCACCACACGCTGCCAGAGGGGCCCATGTTTTATGTAATCATCTCCACCGCCTGTACAGCGCAATAACCTCTGCTCTATCATTAGGAGAGCGCCTCGATAGCTGTTATTGATACACACGGCTCTATTGTAGAGTCTAGCAGCGCAGTAGTAGGTGGTAACTGTGTTTTTCACACGGAGACAGGCGGAAAACTACTCGAGTGTTTAACAAAAAGTGCTGGAACTTCAACATATCATCACTGAATCATCCTATGTCACGCAAAATGGACTTATGAGAGATTTAAGCCGTGTTACCTCATCAAAAACAGACCTGGGGTTGTGTTTTGTAACATCTCCAAAGCTCAAAACGCTTCATTCCACCTCGTGATGTCATGACATGGTAGTTTTCAAGTTAACATCCACCTTTTACCTTTTAATTCAGTCAAGTTTGGCAGTTCCAGGGTTAAAATGACTGGAAAATACACTGGGGCACTTCCTGTATTACCACATCATGACATCACAAGGTGGAACAGAGCGTTTTGAGCTTTGGAGATGTTACAAAACACAACTCCACGTCTTTTGCGCATCAGAACACGGCTTAAATCTCTCATAAGTCCATTTTACGTAATATAGGACCTTTTAAGATGACTTCAGCGATGATATTTTGACGTTCCAGCACTTTTTGTTAAAAATTTGAGTAGTTTTCCACCTTTTTTTCAACTTAAGAGATGAACTCAGCGTAAATTAGCAAGTTTTGTACAGTTTAAACGTGTGTGAATGAAACAAAACACAACGTCCAGGTCTGTTTTTTTTAGAAAAACAGTAGAAAATGGTGAAATATGTGCCCTTTAAGGTAGTAGAAAGTACACATACTTTTATACTCATCAAATATTCAAACTACTATTAGTACTACAGCTTATTTCTGCTATAAAGTCTTTGAATAGCACTATTATTGCTTTAATTTTGCAACAGACGAGCGTAAAACCTGTTCCCTCATCCCTCCTTGCAGCAGTAACATAGACAGCCTCTAGTGGCGACATGTGAGAATGCAACAGTCGGCCGGTCTTACTTACAGCAGCTTTAAGGTTAAGACGGCTTCGGTAAATTTAGTTTTGCAGTTTTTCCGAGGCGTCAAACATCAGGACGTGCACACAAACCACCACTGCATGACATCACAAGGTGGAACGGAGCGTTTCGAGCTGTGGAGATGCAGATAGTGTTACTCAAACGTGTGTGAATGAAACAAAACTCAACTCCAGCTGTGTTTTTGATGAGATAACAGCATTATAACGTGGTTTAAAGGTCATAATAGTCCATTCAGGACGTTTAAAGGGACAATACTGGGACGAGTCGTGTTTTTCCTCGCCGCGGCAGACATGTCCGTGTATTGTCCAGCGGCGGCGTTACATACATCGTGAATATAGGGTTGAAACTTGTATTGTGGCTGCCAGGCAAATATGAGGTTTCATTTGAGAGGAATGTTCTGGTTTTACAGTCCCGTGTTATTCTTGGCACCTTAAAAAACCATGTGTTCATATTATTACAACCATCTTTTTACCTCTTTCCATCATCTTCGGCCTCTCGTTACCCGGATGGTTCTCAGGGGCCGCAGAGGAGACTGTTTTTAGAAGAGAGTGAGCGGCAGTCGGGGGCCGGGTGGTGCTGAGTGACGCCTTATCAAAGGGCGCTCTGTTTGGGTGGACGCAGCAGCCGCACTGGCCTATATATGTGCAGGTCTCGTGGTCTGCGGGCCGATAAAATGAAAACAAGGAAAGTATGCAGGGAGTGTTTACACTTTTGGAGCTTTATTGTTGGGATAATACTGGAACAATGCGGTAAAAGCGATGGGAGAGGAGTTGGCAGGGTTTTATCAACTGCTGTGATTCAATTTGGTTTTAAAAATACATCTCCAGCCGTAAGGACTCAGCTGAAGATGTGGAGGTCCGGGATGAGATCATGTTCTGGCAGCGTTTCAGAAATGTGCTGTAACATGTGTAATGATGCTAGGCTGATGTTACGAGTCAGAAAAAGTCCTCAAAAAGTGATTGGACTGAGCAGTTAATCACGTTTTAAGTGAGGTCATAGACTGTGTGAAGCTCATCGACGCTAGAGCAGCTGTAGCGGACAATTTGGAGCTGATTTGCTTATTAGAAGTGTCATAGCAACCAAAGGCCAATCAGGAGCGAGGATGGTGAAGGTCACGCCCCTTTCCCGCTCACATCGCTGGTTTAACAGGGAGCAGGCGCTTAGCAAGGCTGTCAATCAAACCTGTTGCTAATGCTAACAGGAGCGACGTCGGGGAAAGAAAACGCCTGATTTGTCTGTTTTTAATGAAACAAAAGACAACTCCAGGTCTGTTTTTAAGCCGAAACAGCAGAAAATAGCGAAATATGTGCCCTTTAAGGTAGTAGAAAGTACAAATACTTTTATATTCATCAAAACTATTAGTACTACAGCTTATTTCTGCTATAAAGTCTTGAATAGCACTATTATTGCTTTCATTTTGCAACAGAGAAGTATAAAACCTGTTCCCTCGTCCCTCCTTGCAGCAGTAACATAGACAGCCTCTAGTGGCGAGATGTGAGAATGCAACAGTCGGCCAGTGTTAATCACGTCTTTATTTGTGCGTTTGGGTAAGTTTAGTTTATTTTTTTTGCAGATTTTTTAAAACTTGCTTGACTTTTTGACGTAGTAATAGTGTTAGAACTTTTTTTTTTACTTTTTTTTTAAACCATTAAAACATAAATTCTGATTTCTTGCAGACAATATCACCCACAACTTTAGCTTTTTCCAGCGTATATCCGATGTGTTGTGCGCTCGCGGTGTTCCCATGTGTTTCGTGTCTGTTCCCCCGGGTTATATGAACCAGACCGGCGTTCGCTCGCTCGAACTGCCTCGTGGTTTTATTTGCTCGCCATGGGGGGGTCTGACAAAGCGGTGGGAGGTTAAAAAAATGCTGACCTGGTTTAATTTTTACGTCTGAACAGCATGTGTTTCCTCACTTATCCCGCTGATTGTTTTTAAAGCTCGATAACATTTCCAGAAAAGCACAGCAAATACACAACAGGAGCACAACAGTAGCTTTTGTTAGACGAAGAGGAGCTTAAACTGAGACATTTATCAGTTCAGTTTTTCCACAGAACTGTCGCCCGGGAGGATATCAAACCGTGTCTGGTTCGGCGGCTGCGTGTGTCTATTATCCTTCTCACACTTTTTGGTTTTGTTGCGTTTAGATTGCAGGCCGCAGAAGCGTGTAGTGTCAACATGTACCGTGTGTGCGTCGGCTTTACTCACTCGCTCTCGCATTCCTGAGGAGGCCCACTGCAGCTGGAAACAGGAAGTGGTCAAATTTACCCCAGAGTGTGTCAGAAGTGTGATTTATCTGCATGAGGAGAACGTTTTACTACACGGGAAAGATGCAGAGGGGTTCATATGAGATAAACATGCAATATTTGACGATATTACCGCTCCTGGTCGTGTTTTTATGTAACGTTTTTCCACTTTCAAGGCTCTCGAAGCACTTTACAGCAAAGAAACACTCACATATTCACACATTGTCACACACTCTACCAACTGAGCCACCGTCGCTCTTATAATCATATATTCTTTGAACACTGTAGAAGCTTTTAACCCTTGTGTTGTCATGGGGTAATTTATGACCCAAAAGCAGGTCTGTCACAGCAGAACTCAGTCATTTCTTCATCAAAACTTGTTCATTTTGATGATTTCTATCAAACTGTCTGAAAAAAAGTTTGGTTGAAGTTCCTCTGGGGTGAGTTTAAACCTAGTCTGTTTCTCTTATCGCTGAGCTCACTGTGTTTGTCAAGTGCAGTGGTGGAAATTAAGAATTGCAGGAGATTTTGAGGTCTAAAAATGCATTTTTAATAAAATATGGCCAACTAGCGAAAAAAAAAATAAATAAATAAATACATTTGGTATCGGTGCTTTAGTCTGAAGTCAGGCTGAAAATAAGCCCAAAATTATTTAAAAAGTCTGTTATTTTATGGCTGAGTTTTAAGAGAAACAAACTGGGGTCACATTTAGCCCAGAGGAAGTTCAGCGTCACTCGTGGGAGGAACACGAGGTTAAACTGGATTTTGTTCCTTCTTTTTACACAAAATGCTTCAGAGATCATCCACCACCTCCGTCAGCTGCATTTTTAATCATCTGTCCGTCTGTCACGATAAATGTTGAAGTTTGAAGAAAATACACGGCAATATTGAAGCTAATTTACACGATAACGCTAAAGCTAAATTATCCCCAAAGTCTGTTCTACATGTGCATTATTATTAAAGTCATTTATTTAAACTTGTTAATCTTAAATACAAGAAAACGTCCCCTGCCAGTACAACTAAGTAAATATAGTAATTATTATGAAAAACTACACATTCCTGTCATATGAAGAACTTTGTGTTGTTCTGATGTTTTGAGCTTCGTGGTTTGTCAATTATTGTTTTTATCGTCAATATTGTTAAACCAGGGGCGTCAAACACATTTTCACTGAGGGCCACATCAGCAAAAAAAAAAAAAAAACGACTTTTTAAACTTGTAGTTACTGTTTCTGCATTTATTACTTATTCAAGTTACAAATATTATATATACATTTGGCTAGATGTAAAAATATGGCTGTGTAACTGTGTATCTCCTGATAAAATGATGTTTTAAGACCATTAGACCTTTTAATTTACCCTGTCGGGGCCACATAAAATGATGTGGAGGGCCACATTTAGCCCGCGGGCCTTGAGTTTGACACATGTGGTGTACACTCTCAGTCCATGTCCAGAGCAAAAGACGAAGTTTAAATCTGTCAATTGGACAAAACTTCTTCAGTTCTGGTCAGATTACCTCTGGACACTGACTTATATCTGTCTGAAGGAGGCGCTAACGACGCTAAAATAATGTGTCGGGGCGTTACACTGGAGAAACTAAACACCACTCCATAAGAAAATGAACAAACACTGAGAGAGAGCAGCTCAGGACCACAGTCTGCTGTACATCTCCATCTCAAACACACTAACCTACTCTGAAGAGAAGTATTTTTGTTAGGAAAGACAATCCTTCCTTAACTGAATCCTTCCTTATCGCTCCAAAACCGAAGAAGTGTCTTGTAGGAGTGACGACGTTTGGCTGCTCGTCCAAGCCGCGGCTTGGACGAGCAGCCAAACGTCTTCACTCCTACAACGATCTGTCCATTTGACAGATTTAAACTTCGTCTTTTGTTATCGCTAACACTGCTCTAACGCAGACACAACCCCACGCGCTCGCTGATAGCTTCATGCGTCTGGCGATTCCCTTTTTGGCACTTCGGTTACTTAGCATTCCGCTCTACGCACATTTACCCCACGCCCTCCACACTTATGTCTGATATTTCTTGCTTCGGCGGTGTCCAAATGCCTCCCTGTGGATCCGTGCAACAGCAGCACCTGCTTTTCAGTTTTATTTATCCAGTGAAAGTCGTGCTGGATTATAAATGTGTTTGCTGTTCCACTCTGCTGCTGTGTGCTGCTGTGTGCTGCTAAAACGCCAAGACATCAGCGGGAATGAGAGCGGAGAAGTAGACTTTATAGATACAATAATCATACATCTTGTGCAGTTTTATAAGTAAACTTAAGGGAACTTTTGATGTCTTGTTTTGTTGTCATCTAAGCAACGAAAATGTGCTCTGTTCTTCGAGCTTTTATGTTTTTTAAGGGGATTGCACGGCAGTTTCTGTCTTTTCTTTGGACAAAAACACAAGTCTATAAAGTAATCTTACATAAATGCATCGTGTTTGGGTTTAGGAGTCTGCAGAGGCCTTACACAAATCTTATGTTTTATTATTAAAGGTGTAAAACTTTTCTGGTGTGGGGTCCATCACCTGCTTGTCTCTCTGCCTCGAAAGTTGTTTTTTTTTGGACTCATTTTGGAGCTAAACCGTCCCGTCCTCTACATTTTCCCCACAGACTTTTCAAAATGTTCAAGTATTAAGAATATGTTCTTTGTTTTATGCCCAAAAAGCATCTTTAAAACGCAAAATTTGGCAAAACGTTTCACATACAGTCACATTTCTCGCCACAGAGCTGATTAGCCGTGAGCAACTTTTCAAACTTTTAATATCTGGGTTTTTTTTTTGGAAAAAAAATGAATTGGAAAAATGTCTTTCTGGAAGCAGAGTGGACTCCGAAGTGCACGGGACTGCTCCAAAAATAGACTTCTGTAATGCCATAGTGTGGAACATAACATTCCAGAGACAAGCAGGTGACGGGTTCTACGCCCGAAATGTGACATAATGTAGATTTAATAATAAAACATGAGATTTGTGTAACGCCCAAACCCGTGCAGACACAAAACAAATGTGTTCACGTAAGATTCGACCAAGTTTTTGTCGAAAGAAAAGGAAAAACGTCCGGAACAAGTGGTAAAAAACACAATAAACACCATTTTCAATCTGTATTTTTAATCTGAGAGTTGCAGTTGGCTTCCCTCCGTCTGTAAAAGCGTCCCTCCCCCGAGCGTCAGAGCTGGGGTGGCTCTGCAGCTGGGGCAGGGTCAATAATACCCTTTTGTGCAGTAGCCTCCACAGAGTCTCGCGCCGGGGCCTGGGAGCAGATTTCAAGGGCAGCAGTTGTTCCGCACTATGTACACGCCGAGTCGTCAAACGCACATGTGTTAGCTCGTTGGCTAACTCCACCGGAGGCCACGCATAGGTCGGCTGTTCCACATTCTTCACGTCTTATTTACACGAATGAGACTCTTAAATATGCAGCGGTGTGTTGTGTAACGGGACCACATCACAGAGGCTGTTGTTGTGATAGCAGCTTGTGTCATTCCGGCGTCGTGACCCTCTAATCTTCACTTCGCTGGAAGTTTGTCCCCACTACAGTTTACCAAATGGTTGTTTTTTCTCGGTAACAGGGCTGGACTGAGCTGGAAAAACATGTTGTGTTTGTTTGACTCGCAGCTCTTCTGTGAGATAAAGCCGAGGTCGACACAAATTCTTGAGAGAGCTCAAATATTTTCTGATTATGTTTTTGTTGGTGGGTATTTATCACATTGTGGGACTAAATCTGCATAAAAACTCCATTTACATCCTTAAATCTCCAGACGATATTTGTGCTTTTTAGTGTATGGAGTATCGGTAATTAATCTCCAGCACAAGCCGATATTTGTGCTTTTTAGTGGATGGAGTATCGGCCTTAAATCTCACAGCGCAGGCCGATATTTGTACTTTTCTGCGGATGGAGTATCGGCCTTAAATCTCCAGCCGATATTTGTGCTTTTAGTGTATGGAGTATCGGTAATAAATCTCCAGCGCAGGCCGATATTTTGACTTTTTAGTGTATGGAGTATCGGTAATAAACCTCCAGCACAGCACAAGCCGATATTTTGACATTTTTAGTGTATGGAGTATCGACTTAAACCTCCAGCACAAGCCGATATTTGTGCTTTTTAGCGTTTGGAGTATCGTAAATCTCCAGCACAAGCCGATATTCAGTTTTGGTCGATTTAGTGTCTAGAAAATCCACATAAAGCTTTATTTTAACAAGAGACAACTGCACTAAATGTGAAACACTGCTCTCTTAAAGTTTTGTGGTTAAAACGGGCTGAAAAACGACATAATTTGGGGAAAATAATCAAAATCAGACCCGTATATCGTCGCTTTCTAGTGTTAAAATGTGGGTTAAAGTAGTTTAAGTGGGTTTTATGCTCGTCTATCTATAATAACGTCACTTTTTCACCTACAGGAATCCAAAAAGCACATGAGCTCGAGTGTTAAACTGTTGGTGTTGCATTAAAAGATGGTCGTTCCTTGTATTTCAAAGCCATCTGCACTGGCTTTGTGACCTACATTTTTGATTGCCTTGTAAATTTAGAAGCAGCAGTCATTCAGGAAGTGACTTAGCAAGAGGAAGATGAACGGTCTGGGGAAATAACAGACCAAACAGATCGAGCCACAGCTTTTTTTGTAAAAACTGGACCACGCTCTGACTCGACAAGCAGATTCCCCACAAACAGATTCACTCGAGTCGGTTTAATGTGGCTGAAATCAGGAGACGACCCGTCCGTCTTCAGCAGCATAAAGACAAACATGTGATATAGTCGTTTGGTTCAGGTGGTTGACGCCCAAAAGTGCATTGCTCAACGAGGGAGGGAAGGGTCAGCGTAGAGGTCTCACACAAACCACAGCTGGACGCAGCAGGTCCACAGCGTCATTGAAGTGAAACGTACATGAAATCTTTGACCTACATTTGATTTCACTGAACGAGCCGCGATTCTGCTTAAATTCTTGGGAAATTTAAAGAGACGATTCGCTTTTCTATGTTGTTCCTTCATCAGAAACATGCCTGACGAGGTTTTAGATGCATGTTTTAGTCGGTTTGTAATCTCTCCCGGGTCTTATTTGAGCTGCTTCATGGTCAATTCTGTGCAATTATCGACCCACAACCCGACATCAGCCACACGCTCCCACACCACGATTCTCCAGAAACTCTCCAGAAATTTACAAAAACATGAAACACACAACTTCAAATACCTGATGTGCAGGAGGTTCATTAACGGGATGAAATGCTCTGGAGGGCGACAGTGGCTCAGTTGTTAGAGCAGACGTCCTCACACATGAAGGTCAGAGGTTCTGTTCCTGTTTGGACCGAGTTCTGTTGTCGTGTCCTTAGGCAAGACACTTCACTTTGTCCAGTGTGAAAGTGATGTGAGTGTGAATGATCAGTGGAGGGAAGAGGGGTTCTTCAGAGGCTTTGACAAGTGCAAGACGTTATTCTCCCTCTTCTCCTTCTTATTCTTCTTCTCCTTCTCGTCCTTGTCTTTCTTGTCCTTCTTTCTTCTTCTTCTCCTTCTCCACCTCTCCTTCTGCTCCTTCTTCTCCTTCTTATTCTTCTTCTCCTTCTCGTCCTTTTCTCTTCTTCTTCTTCTTCTCCTTCTCCTTCTGCTCCTTCTTCTTATTCTTCTTCTCCTTCTCGTCCTTCTCCTTCTTGTCCTCCTTTCTTCTTCTTCTTCTCCTTCTTCTTCTCCTCCTTCTCCTTCTCCTTCCTCTTCTCCTTCTTCTCCTCCTTCTTCTCCTTTCTCCTCCTTCTCCTCTTCTCTTCTTCTTCTTCTCCTTCTTCTCCTCTTCTCCTCTCTCTCCTCTTCTTCTTCTCCTCTTCTTCTCTCCTCTTCTCTCCTTCTTCTTCTCTTCTCTTCTTCTTCTCTTCCTCTTCTTCTTCTCCTCCTTCTTCTCTTCTTCTTCTCTTCTCTTCTTCTCTCTTCTTCTTCTCCTCTTCTCCTCCTTCTCCTTCCTCTCTCTCCTCTTCTTCTTCTTCCTCTTCTCTTATTAAGACTCAAAACGCCCAAAACAAAAGTGAAACTTATAAAACGTACTTCGTTTTCGGTGAATACAGCATTTTCAGAACAATAAAATAAGATCTAAATATGTGTAGAGTTTCTATCCCACAGAAGTAAAAACCTCGTCTTTAAACATCACATATTCTATCAGACTTACAGCATCTTGGAAACTCGTCTGTTTCTGTTTCTGCGTCGACATGTGAACCGTTTGTGGGACCGTTTGTTGGTGAAAACTGAATTAAACCCATCGCAGTAACAACTCACGATACTGTTTCAGTCAGTTTTTATCGGAGGTACTTTTTCTTTGCACTTCTGGGACATTTCTAGTTATTTTTCTGTTGTACGATGAGATCTGACCTGGAGAGGTTAGAATTACGACTTTCTATGACTCAGTAAAGATACAGATTGATTATTCAAGTGTTTTGCTGCTTTTTTGTTTGTACAGCTCAAATTTTTCAACAGTTTTGCTCATTTTTGGGGGATAATTCTGCTTTATGGCCTGGTGTTCCGTAGAGAGGTTTTCTGTCCCACCGGAGGAGCTGGAGGACATGTCTGGGGTGAGGGAAGTCTGGGAGTCCCTGGTTACACTGCGGAGGAAGAAAATGGATCGTTGAATGTTCTGGTTTCAGGATTATCGATGTCCAAATATCCATATTTACGTCGAGTCTCTTCTCTGATAGAAAATGACTCGCCTGATGCTAAACTGATGTGTAAAATTGTGGTGATGCTTTGTGGATAATCGATAAAAAAATACCACGACTTTCGACGCTACTGAGGAAAAAGGTCCAACAATGCAAGCCGTTGTTTCATAATCGAAGTTATTAAAGTGAATTTTAAACAGTTTTACACTTTTACCTCCAGACTCGCCTCACGCTCGGTTCTAGTCTCTTAAAATAGTTTGGGTTTTGTTTCTTTTTCTCTTTTCTTTATTCTCAGCCGTGTCCCGTTTCCTGGAAGCTCTGTCTCCACCTCGATCCGTAATTAGTTCTAATTACCGCAGTGGAAATATAATTATTATAAACCCTCTCCGTGGACTAATTATTTGATTCTGAAAATAAGCAACGAGCTACTGAAAGCAAACACTGAAATCATTACCCGGTTTATTTACGCAGACAACTTTCTTCACCTTTTCACTTAACGTCAGACCAACAAATGACCCAAAACGATCTTGTCATAAATCTCATGAATGTCCAGCCTCTGTGTGAAGACGTGGGCTCAAAGGTCACACTGGATTATTCTCGTCTCTCATGACCGTCCGTCCATCCGTCCATCTTCTTCCACTTATCTGGGGCCATCAGTCTAAGCAGTCAGACTTCCCCCACCTCAGACGCTTCCTCCAGCTCCTCCGGTGGGACCTTAGGCGTTTCCCCAGACCAGCCTCTCGTGTCCAGATAAACCGACTCTTAATTTGAGACGATTTTACAGATTGACAAAATTTGCATGATATTTGCACGATAGTTTTCATCAAATCACTCTCAAATCTCGTACGGTCGCAGGAGGCTGGATATTGGCTTGTGAGGTCTGTTCTGAATGTCTCTCCTCACTCCTCACACCCATGTTATGTTTTAATGTGTTTGTCTTGTGATTTTAATGTCTTTCTCGCTCCGTAAAGCACTTTGAATCACCGATTGTGCTGTACAAATAAACCTCCCTTTGCGTTTCTTACGGCTCTGTCTAGGAGAACATTCACACTTTAATTCCAATAGCAAAACTGGTCCTAAACTCGGACTAAACCAGGTCTAATCTCGCACTAGAACAGGACCAAACCAAACTATTAAATGCTAAAAAACCTTCTTTTCAAACCATGATTTGTGCAGACTCACTCAAACCCACTGGCTCGTTTCGGGAGCAGACTGTTGTTCTTGTAACCTGGTCCAGTAGCCTCTCTCTGACCCGTCGGCTTGTGCGTTTGTTTTCTGTTCTCAGTAGCCCACCACGACCCGGAGAACACCTTCAACTGCAGCTTCATCGAGCCCCCGTCCTCCGCCGCCGTGGACCAGCCCTCCCCCTCCTCCTGGTCCTCCCAAGAGTCCTTCTCGTCCTTTGAGAGCGGAGACGAGGGGCCGGTGTACTGCGTGCCCCATGAAGGTGAGTCACGGCTCAGACTAATAAACACGCCGGGTTTTTTTAGAGGTGGAATGACACACGGAAGCAAAGCAGAAGATCTAATCTGATGTTCTCCTGTAAATTACATCAGGAGGGTGGGAAAAGTGAACGTGTGTGTTTTTCTATAGGCAATTTGGCATTTTATATACATTTAAATGGGATATGTCACTGTTATCTACAATTATTTACCTCAGCCATGAATAAAACCAACAGGAAATAATATTAATAATCATTTGTTCATTTATTACATGTTATTAGGAAGTACAGTGCTCTTTATGGCAGGGGTTTTGTTCTAAAATTAACCCGTAAAAGGCGAAATCCGTGAAGTATCAGCTTTATTTTGTACAATTATTCTGTAAAACCCCTCACCTCACACTTTATACACTTTTCTCACACAGGCTTTAACATTTTCTCACATTTCTCTCTCGTTCAAACCTTCGTCGGTGCCTTTGTCGGTGCAGAACGTTTCATCGACATTGTGGGTTTTGTCGGTGAGAAACTTGCAAACATACAGCACTTCAGAGTCACACTGATCCAACATTTATGCTTAAATGTTGCTTACTGCCACTATACCATATTTTCCGGATTATAAGTCACACTTTTTCTCATAGTTTGTCCGTTTGTTGCGACTTATCCTGCGATTTATATGTGAAATATATGTTTTTTCTACATTATTCTGCATTTTTTGGCTGGTGTGACTTGATACTCTGGAAAATAATTTGCTCAAACTATAAATCAGAACATTATAAAATTGTAGCGTTGTTAAATTAATGATTTTGAATTATCCACTAAATAAAAACCTTGGTATGTGGTGAATCATCTGAGCTGAACTTGTTTTTATGGAGTAATGTGGAGCTGCTTTGAGCATAAACAGGAAATGAAAGAGTCGTGGAAGCGTTCGACGAATCTCAGCTCTTCTCAGGACGTCAGGGGGATTTTTGTATGTGAGTCTGCTGCTTAAACGATGCTCTCTTTAGTATCTTATTATCTGCCTGAACCGATCAAGGACTTTCACGAGCTGCTGCCAATATTCTTACTGTAAACTCTGAGGATTTTTAAACATGGCCGTATCGTGTGATCGCATCTGCTGCACTGGATCTGCTCCAGTTTTTCTAAAACTATGTGTTTACTAATCAGCACTTGAGCCTCTCCAGATCTCTGTTTCCAATATAAAACAATGCTCCTGCAAACAGCTCCTCTCCGTGTTTCAGATGCAAATATCCCATAAGAGGATATAGAGTTACTTCACAACTTACAACTTATCGCAGTTTATTGTAATGAATTCAGGATTAAACAGTATTGTATCTGCTTTTTGTCACTTTAAATGTCCTATATTGCAGAAAACAGAGCTTTAAAACGTGTTATAACACTGTTCACTCATCAAAAACACGCCTGGAGTCTTCTGCAAAGCTCTAAACGCTCTGTTCCACCTCGTGATGTCATGAAGTGGTAGTTTGAACAGCTCCTTTTCCCTTCAGTTCAGCACAAATCGGGCAATTCCAGGACAGAAATGATTCTAGAAATGAAGGTGAGCACGTCCGGTATTCCCACACGATGACATCACGAGGTGGAAAATGCAGGAATTTGTGTTTTAAAAGCGTGTGAATGAAACAAAACGCAGCTCCAGGTCTGTCTGTGACGAGGAAACGGTGTCATATCTGCCCTTTAAGGTCGTCTAAGGAGCAATGACTAATTACAAAAAAAACATTGTTCCATTTCCAAACTATGCACCATATTATTATCTCAAATCGTCCAAAACCAAAGGCCCTTGTAATACTTCTGTCAGGCTTAGTGCTAATGAAGCTAATGACATTGAACAATAATAGCTGCCATTCAATTAGCAAAACCATTATAATCTGATTCGTGTATTGTACTCCTTCATTTGCAGCATAAGCACTATTATCAGACTGAAATAATCTGATTAAATGATTCATTTCATACTAAAGTAAAATAGATTCTTATTATTTGGGATCGTAATGTGTTCGCTTCCCTATGAAATAAAAAAAAATCCTTCTCGTTTAAGCCAAAGCGTCGTAGCAGCACGTTTTTATTGTGTGTAAAATGGATTAAATATAAAATAAATGCACAGAAGGTCATTCAATTCTACCTTTTCCTGTTCTCCAGAGTCTGTAAACGAGAGCAAGGAGAAGCCCAGCCCCAGTCCACCTCCGGAGAAGTCCCCTGCCGATAATGAAGAGGACGCGGGAGAATACACCTCCCTGAAGGACACCAGCGCCGCCAAACCACCCGAGAAACAGTCGCTAAAGGCCTGCGAGTCCAGCGAAGGCTCCACCTCCTCCGAATCTACGTCTGCAGTGCTGTACGCCCGCATCGCCCGGGGATCCAAGCAGTCGAAAGAGGACGACGACAAGGAAAGCACTCCCACACCCGAGGCCAAACGCAACGGAAAACCTCCACCTTCACCAAAGCCAAAACCACGACCGCCGGACCCATCCACCAAGCCCAAAGTGTCCTGGATCCACGGAAACGCTACAGGGTCTCCACAGCCGGACGAGCAGGCCAAATCACTCTCGGTACCGAAGGAGAAGAAGGGTCGGGGCTCCAGTGACGGCTCAGGAAAAAGCGAGGAGCGCCAGAAGATGAAAGAGAAGAACAGAGAACAGAAAAAGGCGGAGGCGAAGGAGGTGGATGCTAACAGCTCGCCCAGCAAACACAAGCCTTTACGGGGTAAGAAATCTGGGGATGAGCACAGCAGCCCGAGCCACATGGAGCACATCAACGGTGTGGTCCAGAACGCACTTAAGAAAATTAGCTATTTCCACACCTCGTCGCCTGAGAAGAAAAGCGCGGAAAGTCAGAAGGAGGTTCCCAAAGAGCCTCCCAAAGTCATCCATCCTCACATGAACTCTGAGGCCGCCACGCTTCTGGCTGCTCAGCTCAAAGAGAAAACACAAAGTATCAATAGAAATGAGGGCACAGGCCTGAACAAGACCAACGGGCTCTCCACTCCTAAGGGAACACGAGAGAAGCCAACTCCTCCACAGAAAGCCAAGAGGACATCATCCACCGGCTCCGCTCAGCAGGGCTCCACCAAACCCCTGCTGCCCACCACCAGCAGCCTGCAGAAGATGGTGGCCCCCATCACCGCAGACAACGAGAGCCCTGAACCCAAGAGCCCGGAGAAGCAGGACTTGAACGGCTCCAAGGCAGGAGACTCGGCGTCGGACTTCACGTCCAAGAAGACCCCCATCAAAAAGCCCCCCAGAAAGAAGGGCAAAGATGGTACTCTGGAAACGTCAGAAAATAAGACTCCGCAGCAAAAGACTGCCATTATGCCACCACAGATTGTGAAGTGAGTTTTTTTACTAAGTTTGTGGATGTTCAGACAGAAATGCAGAACTTTTCTCACGAGGAATCCAAGTCTATTTGGAGTGTGTTGTGAATTCAGTCTAAAAGAAAGTACTGGTAAGTTCAGTATAATACACTTATATCTCTGCAGCTTTGTGTTTGGTCACAAGAACCGTCCTGATCCAAGGGCAGCAGCTTGGACACAGCTTTAAACGCAGCACAAACCAAGAGCTTCACATGCTCCACTGTGAGGCCACCGTCCCTTCTGTTTCGTCTTCATAGGTACTACAACGCTCAAAAAGAAATTGGGTCCTCTTCAAAATTAAGTCTTTGTTCTTTTCCTTTTTGTCATCTTGTAAATATTTATCACATCTGGACAGTTTTTCTACTTCTGTGGGTAAATAGTTATGATTCTTTTGCGTTTCCCTCGGAGCATCGTGTTTGTTTGAAGCTTTGCAGCAGCAGATTTCAGGTTGTATTTTTTCTGTTTGTCAGTCACGGTTTTTGCTGGATCCCAAACAGGCCTTTGATCTTCAGGAAATACAGAGATTCAAAACCTCACGCTAAACCAAATCGCCACAATGCACTTTTATCGTCTGCTTCATTCAGTCAGTGAAACCACTAAACCACAAGTAAAATCTAAGCTACTCTCCCATCACCTTAACCACTCTGCCTTTGGTGCAATGTGACCCACAAACAGCAGCTACGTTTTCTAAAGCCTTTTATAATCGACCTTTGACACAGTTTGACTAAAGTTTCTAAAAACGTGACGGTACCCTGCTTTGATTCAGTTTAGGGGATGATCTGTGCCTCTTTAGTTCAGTGTAATATAATTGGATGTGTCTTTTCTTTCATTTTTGAGGAGCTGTTGAAGTGGCTCATGAAGCCGATGCATGAACGCCCAATGTTTGTTCCATTTTGTGTCACGGTACCACCATTTATCTGTTTTATGGGGGGACTTTTGATTGTGTTTGTAAGCTGTGCTTATATGACCTTTTATTATCTTTGTCAATGATGAACTGGCTTTCATGATATATTTGGTTTTATGGAATGTAGCTTTTTGTGCTGAAAACCCAAAGTACAAGCCTTCTCCTGTAAAGTTTACACGGGCTTTGTAATTGTCCTCTGTTGATGTTACTGTTGGTCCGACACTAACTGCATGACGCAGAGTGGAATTATATGGCATTAACAGCTGCACGGGAAATCTGTAACCTCATCTTCTTCCTTTTTTATTCTGTTTTGTACATTTTGATGCCACTGTCCAAACTAATTCATAGAAACTCTAGTTTTACTCTTTGTCTGACTGGCCCGAGTTGGGCCTGAAAGCTGCAAAAAACAACTGTATGGAATATTTAGTATTTTGTGGTTTTGCAACTATATTTTGATGAGTAGTGAACTGGTGTTTCTTTATTTACTTCTTTGGAATAAAATGCAATATACAGAATGATTTCTGAATGAATCTCTTTGCATTAATAACTCTTCATTGAGGAGTATGTGGAGTCTGTTTATAAATCCTCCTCAGAGATTCTGAAGATGCTGATTCGACTGTTCGACTGGAGCCTGGGACGTGTCGCACGGGGCCCTGTGGAGCGCCTCGGTCACGGCACCATTTCAAAGAGCCCGAGGAAACCAGGGACTGTTGGTTTGGCTTCTTCAGGAATGGGGACAAGAGCTCCTTTCATGGCAAAAACACTGGAAACTTTGTGCGAGGAGCCATCACGCGCTGCATATGTGTTCTTGGCGGAAGAAGGGGAGAAGTTGGAAATGAGCAGCGTTGGCCTACGAGCTCGATGGAGAAACGCATGGATGTGTGGCTCATGTGATAAGTAATTGCAAACAGAAGGTCAGTGGGCTTTGTTTTGGATTTCACAATGAAGTGCACATTTGGTAATGGGTTGTATCCAAAAATGAGAGAGTCAGTAATAAGAGAACAATTACTTTCAAATTAGTTCTTCCTATAATTACAAAGTACAAAGATGTTGGGGCCAGATCTTATTCCCAGATCTCCTTATCTTAGGATAATACAAACTTTTAAGTGTTCTTATCCCCTGTCGCTCATAGATTTAGCTCCTAAATGGACCTCACTTTATAAATATATGTATTAAGTTCTGTTTTTAATCAAATACTGTTCAGAAAAGAGCTCGTTCAGGGCACAGAGGAGCGAGAAAAACAGAATAAACATAAAATTCTTGGTTCTAAATAAAGATGTGGTGGCATATGGGAATTGATTCATAACAGTCCAGATTTGGCGGCGTGAGATTTGTTTTATCTAAGAGTCAAAGAGAGAAAACTGAAGTTAGAAAATAGAGTGTTTGTTCTCCATATGGGGGTAATCGTCGGCTTAGAAAGTAACAGAACACAAACAGGAAGACTGACATTTTAGTGCCGAAATAAAGCCGTTTCTCATGTGCTTTTAATCCAGTTTCAAACATTTATTTTGCCTCTTAACTCTGAAGCTTCTCTGTCTCGTTCCTTTTTGGACTTTCACAGCTGGACAGACCCACGCTCCACGACTCGTTTTATCTACACCTCCTTGAGAACCTCTTTTTCGAGTAACTCCGCTGGTGCCACGGCGCTGGAATGTTGACACAACTGGTTCAATCTGCCCGTCTTCAGCTCACAGATGGAGCAGCACATGTTCTGCTGATCCATCCCTGACACGCTGTGGGAAAGTCACCGTGTGGAGATGTGAACGGCGTCGCTGCACCGAACCTGACTGCAAACAGTACGAGGTGGTGCCATGTTGGATTTCAGATGATACTTTGAGTTTTCTGCTTTTTAAGTTGAGCAAAAGTCTGGAGTTAAGTCCGTGAGCTGCAGAGTCAGAGGAAAACATGCAGAAAAAAAGGATAAATAGGATAGTTATACCATTTTCGACCACTAGGCTGTAAGTTCATTCATATAAGCATTGATTAAAACATTAAAGGAGGACAAAAATAAGTGAATTATCATTGCAATGCTGACAAAATATGAAAAAGCGTCGATTTATAAGCCAATATGACCCATTGATACTTTCTGCAGTGGAGCAAAAACAATGAAATCCGCTGTAGGCAAAGATAAAACTCCATTTTTATAAAGGAGGTGATAAAACTGGACAGATTCTGATGTGTAGCATAACAAAAATAGAACAAAAATCCCCCATCACTTCACTATTTCTACTAAACCCCAGTGTGTTCCTCTGTTTTCATGAGCGTATGTACAGAAACACAACTACGCAGCGTGTATCTTGTGATTGTTAGTATTCCGATGGCAAACTCCAGGTTTACTGCGGCCGTAGCTGTACAGGCAGCGTCAAAGGCAGCACAAAGGGGGACTGTACGCCGCACGCTGGTCCGAAACTGCAGTTATAGAAGTGTGGGAAGGGGCTACGGTGACATGGAGGCTGCCAGAACAAACACAACTCTGAGATCTCTACGCCAAGTCTATAGTTAACAGCGAGCCTTTAAAACCCCGGCCCTATGAGTCAGCCAAAAGCCCTGGACTCACAAAAAAAAGAAAAAAACATTCCAGCCTTAGTGTTTCCATAGCAACTGGAACAGATCGAGCCACATCTGGTAGCCATTTCAGCCCCTACGAGGAGAGGAAGAAAGAAATTTATGAGTGAGGGCAAAAAAGACAAATATTTTCTGCAATGCAAAGCAGAAAGAAAGAAAGTGGACTCAGGTTACACTTGAAAGAGCTTTGGAAATATTCATTTGAGCTGGTGACGTGTTTGGTTTTCATGTTATATCAGGAGAACAGATTTAGTTTTACGCAACGGCCGCCTTGTAAAGTCGACGTTAGGCAAAGCGACACTTCAGCTTGGATTATTTTGATGTTACCATGACATTAAACAGGTAGAATAACCATGTTTTATAGCCGTGGTCAACTCGGTTTCCCAGATATTCCACAGTGTAACTTCTGGGTTTGGGCAGGAGAAAAAACACGGAGCCTTAGCGTGTTTAGCTCGAAGCCAAAGACCAGGACCGAGCAAATTTAGACGTGATCGCAAATAAACTATACGCTGAGGTTTGCATGAATTATAGATGTCGTATAAATGCGTAATCCTGTTGACACGGGGCAGGAGGGGAAGCCTGAAGCGGGGAAATGTATCGCCAGTTTTAAACGAAGTAATATTGTCGTAATATTCGAGATCAGCTTTATTTATTCTGTTTATTTGACACACAAACACGGACGAAACCACAGACAAACAGCAGGCGTGCTCACGTTTATCCTGCAGGGTCCATTATGACGTCAGGGTTCATAAAGATTCAAGTTAATGCCTCATAGTTTCTCATGTAACACTTCGGTTTCCTGAATCCTGTCTCCTGTGTCTACATCACACAGCCCAGATGAAGTCGAGAAAACAGTTCCTTTTCTCTTATCTGAGCCGGTGCAAAGTCTGCAAGAAACCGCTCTAATTGTAGGCTTTGCACATTTGTTCTCAGCGCGGTGGAAATCGCACAACCTATGAAATGACATTTACTGGAAACTTAGCCGAGAGCTGCTTTTGTCGAGCCAAAACCGCCGAGAAGTGAGGTCAGGAGGGAAAGCCCGAGTCCATATGTGTTTGTGATGACATCTACGCAGCAAACAGTTTAAAATCGATCGCAGACTCCCACCGCAGCGGCGAATCGGGCATCGATCGTCCCTAATGTTAGCATCAAGAACAACCGCACAACGAGCCGACCTCCCAAACCGAGAGGCTGCTCCTGGTGACGAGACGTATCTAGGTCAAAAGAGCTGCAGCTGTCGGAGGCGCCTGGGAGAGAAAGTGCTGGAGCGGCTCTGTCGTGTTGGAGGATCGGGCCCCGGTGATTTATTACAGGCCCAAATCATTTAAGCTTCGTCAGTAACTACGACGAGACCCGTCCAACGGCGTCTTCTACTGTCAAACTGTGAAAAAGTGTGTTTCTTTATTTATTTTTACAGCAGATACAGCAGCTTTACAAGTACGACTGGAAAAATATTGAAAAAAGATGCTAATCGATCCTAAAACTGGTGTCGAAACTAGACTCATTTGTTAAAAGTCTCCTTCACAGAACAGAAATTAATTTTTTTAATAACTTCAGCATCATCTTGAACGTTTCAGGACAAGTTTAACCTCCTGAGACATATTTTCAAAAGAAGCAACACTGCAAAAATGTTCAGTTTAGAATATTTTTACTACACGTGTCAAACTCGAGGCCCACGGGCCAAATGTGGCCCTCCACATCAGTTTATGTGGCCCTCCACAGGGTAAATTAAAAGGTCTGATGGTTTTAAAACTCGGGAACTCTTTGTCCATTGAGTTTCGTTCCATCACTTAAAACCCGCCTCTTCAGAACGGCTTTAACACTTTAACTTCTTTATTTTAACGGTGTAATCTGCTTTGTCGACCTATTTGAATGATATTTATAGTTTTTTATCTTGTGTTTAATGTTGTACAGCTCTTTGGTCGACTTTGGTTGTTGGAAGGTGCTACAGAAATAAAGTTTGACTGATTAAAACATCAAAAGTTTATGCAACATTTGTAATAAAAACAGAAAGAGTTAATTAAAGTTTAAAAAGTATTTTATTTTACTTCTGGCTCTCGGTGAAAATGTGTTGTCGTCTCTGTTTTAATAGTTCAGAATGTTCAGAATATTTGTGTTTGTTTATTTATTTATTTATTTATTCTTCAAATGAGCCACGTTGTTCAGAGGCACAAATGTTTCACACTTTTAATAAATAGTTTGAAAATGATTCAAATGTTTTATCAAAAAGATGAAAAAGAGCCGAGTCTCAGGAGGATAAAAGAATAAACTCCACATTATGACAGTTTTTATTATCATCTTGTATCAGGATCAGTATCGAATCAGAATCAGTATCAAGTATCGAGTCTCGTGACGACTCTACGTCCGAGCCACTGTCCAGACTCAGTTTTAATTACACATTTTGGATTCTGGGACGTGTTGGTTTCACTTTTGTTTCTTCAGGTGGTAAAAGTTGTGAAAAGTTTGAGGATTAGTTAAAATATTTCAGGACGAGGAAATGAGCAGAAGTTTAAAAACGTTAAAACAGTTAAAGCTTTAAAGACGTTTAAGAGTCATAAAAATACAGTGAATTATAAATGTGGAGGAGACACTTTTAGTTTTGTGTAGAACTGCAGAGAGATGTGTCCAGCAAAGGGGGATTTTTCAGAAGAGTCTATGGCAAAATAGTTGATTAAAACTGAAAAAGAATTATTTTATCCTCAGTCCAAACGCAAAAGAGACTGAAGTAATTTTGAATCAAAGTGGAAGGTAACGGAGCACAAGGAGTAAAGTACTTCACTTAATGTTGATGTATCTGTACTTTACTTGAGTACATTTACAGCGTGTACTTTTTACTTTGACTGCAGTACATTTGAGAGCAGTGTCTGTACTTTCTACTGCACATTTCTGAACAGGACTGAAAAGTAAAAGTACTTTTCATGTGATTTGAGGGGTTATTTTTACCATGTTTGTAAAAAAGTTTGAGCAAAACTAAAAGAACCCTTAAAATTCATAAGAAAAATGAATAAATTGATTCGTATTGTGACTAAAACCAAGATAAATCTCACTTTTTTAGTAAATATATTCACTACATTTTGACAAATTAACAAAACGTGTGTGAAAGTACTTAAGTAAATGAAAATATCTGCTAAAGTAAAAGTATTTGAGTATTTTTTACCTCTGTATCGTACTTTTATTGTGAATCTGCTTCACACAATCTGTTTTTTGTCCTTCACGTAAAGTTTAAACAGATTTTAAAACCACTTTTCTTGCCGTTTTTTACAAAAATCACGGTGAATTTGGTGAGAATCGTTGTAAACTGATGGAGTAACATTCCAAAAAGCGTGTAACACATTCTCGTTTGGTCCGTGGAAATACAAATCATCACCAAACGCCAGAAATGTAATTAAGTCATGGCAGCGTCCGACTGAAACGGGGATTTTCTTTCCATTTTCCCTCCTTCCTGTTCGGTGCAAACTGTTGTCTGAGACTCTGAATTGCCCTGGATTTTTCCCCTGGCTCAGCAGAATTCTATGGAACGAGAGAATTAAAGGAGGAGACTGCGACGGCTAATAGAAAACAGAACCGTCAGACGCTTTCTCCAAAACCGCACATGTCCAACTCAACCACCAGCGGCAGTTTGTCCCTTAAATACTTTTTTTTTTCTCCATCCATCATCTACAGCCCAGTGAAAACTCTCCAGAATCCTGCAACATGTTTAAACCTGGGCGTCTGACGTTATTCTTGTAACTTTTGCAGAGTTTCTCGTACGATCTGCATCCAATAATTAAGTATTTTATCGATCACAAACCCGGAAAAAAGAGAGAAGTGTTTGTCATCCAGCCACGTTCATGAAAATCTGCTAAAAAGGGATAAAAACGAGTGAGTGAAAAGCTTTTTTAACTGTTGAACTTTACGTGAAGGACAATTGAAAAGTGATACAGACTAAAAAAAACGAGAAGCATCTTGATTTACAGGAACCAATAAAAATCCATTTATCTTTTCCTTGTGAATTTGTGTTTATTTTGTTGTTTTGCCTTAAACTTTAGTCGAACATGGTCAAAATAACTTTTTTAAAAAAAACTTCACGTGAAGGACAAAAACTGAAAAAAGATAAAAAGTTCAGACACACAAAACTTTTTTTTTTGGACTGTTGAACTTCACGTGAAGGACAAAAAACTGATAAAATAATAAAAGTTCAGACACAGAGATACAAACTACTGTGTCACATGATAAAGTATTTCACAGAAGTATTGTTCATTTGTTCAAAACGCAGTGATACAGACTAAAAAAACGAGACAGATCTTGATTTACAGGAACAATACGAATCCATTTCTTCATTTTCCTTGTGAATTTTGTGTTTATTTTGTTGTTTTGCTTAAACTTTAGTCAGAACATGGTCAAAATAACTCCTCAGATCATAAGAAAAGTACTTTTACTTCAGAAACGTAGTGACTTTAACTCTAACAGATGCTTCTTTGTGACACTTCTTTCCGTCTATAATCAGGTAAAGTCGCTTAAACACTTTTACAAACCTGTGTCCGTCTCGTTTGAGTCTGGACGCTGTTCCTCGTGCACCTCCCCCTCCGCTCTTCCCTCTTTCTCTTTCTGTCCCTCCCTCTCCTCGGACACATGGATCTGCCTCCGGCTCGCTCCAGATATCGGGCTGGAAAATGATCACAAGACCAAATGTTCCCTCCCGAGTCCGAGCGGCTTATGTTTTTATGCACTGACCCCCGAACGTCCCTCTGCTCCGTCGTGTCTGGGATCGACCGACTGTGGCTCTGTTGTTCGGGACGCTAACTCCAAAGTGTTAGCACGCACATGTGCCCAGGGACGGCCCCAGGGACGGCCCAGACTCTACTCTGCCTTTCATTTGCACAACTGAACTTTTAGATAAGTGTGTTGCAAATTTGAGTGAGGATATCTGAAAGTCCTTAAGCCTGAGTCTGAGTCTTTTCTCACAGTTGGACAAACAGCAGATGGGTTAAAAAAAACTACGAATAAAACTATTTTCCATTTATTAAATCCTCCAGGAGCTGTCCAAAAAATAAATATTGTTCTGGAGCAAACTCACGGTTCCTGTAAATTCTGGAAAACCTGGAAAATGACGCAAAAAAACGGAAGTAAATATCCTGGAAAATACATTTTCTGTCCTTGAAAATGTCTCCACTCTTTTCTTTGCCGCGTCGCACATCAGACTTTTGAAAATACTCTGAAATCCACCGAAATGCAGGAAATTACATCTATTTTGTGCAAATTTCACTAGACTCAGACTCGTCGACTCGTTTTTGTTCACCGTCAGTCGGTCTGACTCGGTTCTCGTGTGTTTTAGCTCATCTGCTTTACAAAATATCACATTTGTCTTGTCGTGTGATTCATTTGCGACACTTTTGGACGTCGGGTTTAACCTTTGACGTCATAAAACTGTATGAAAATGGAGGAATCTGTTTGTAGATGCCGTGATTACGTAACCAAAATGATCTAAAGCAAAGTGTGAGATTCTTTTTGCGTCCGGCTCTTTCCTCTTAAACACAGAGCTGTATAAAACACGTGATTGTTGCCAACTTATATAAATAGAAAAGCAATTTGCAGAACGTTTTTAGAAGCGGCTCAACCATCAAAAACATGTTGTGTCAGCACTTTTACTTCTCACTTTATGGGGGGAAATTCTCTTTGGGATCAATGGAAGCTTTTGTTGTAGCACCACAAACGAGGATTCATTCATAAATGTAAAACTATCAGAGTAAAATAAAGCTTAAAGAGACGTATTTATAGAACATATGAGCACGTTTGCAGACACATGTCGGACTGTAAGCTACAAATGTTCAAATGTAAGACGCAGATGCTCAATTCTGCAACAACGAACCATCAATTTCTTTCATTTTTGTTGATTTTGTACCAAATTTCATGTTGTTAAAGAGGACGAATGACGCAAAATCTACTTTTTTTGACTTTCTACCTCACTCAGACATCACTTTTTTCCGCACATAGCTGCATAAATGACAAAAAAAGTGACAAAACCTTCCTAAAAGACGAGATGTTGCGAGTGAGGAACATGTGGGACAATCACAAATGAAATAATACATGTTTTTAGAGGTAAAAAGTCGTCACAAACAGGTCAAAACCCATGAATATGTTGTGAATTCTCCCATAATGCAGTGTTTCACCACATTAGCTTTGCAGTAGCGTCCTGTTCTGACTCTGCAGCTCGTGTTCACCACTTTACGCCGTCGCCCGGGCTGTGCATTAGTCAGAGTCAGCGGAGAAGCGTGTGAGTGCGCCGGTGTCAGGCCTGCTCCACTTCCCAACACTGCGGCCATTATTGTGCAGCATGTGTTTGTGATTACTCTGGAGGAGATTAGCGGAGGGAGGGGGGGGGTGGGTCTGCGTCTGCCTGGCCCCCGGCGGCTCTGATGCGGTCACCGACTGGACATCCATCAGTGCAAATCCCCTCCACCTAAAACTCAGCTCGTTCCCACCTTCAGCGAGTAAAACAGACACGCCACATCCGGAGTCCACACGCAGATATCTCGTAATGTTCTGCAATAAAAAGAACAGTGGGTCTGTAACGGATCGTTCTGCAGCTCTGACCTACATTTAGACCCGGCCTGAAGGATTCCTCCGAACGAGCGCTGCTTGTGGCTGAGGCGTGTGACTCCACAAGACAGAGGGACGTGAGCTCGTTCTGTGGACTTTTGTCTGCGGCGTATCCAGTGCTGCGGAGCAATCGTGACCTACTTTTACAAATATATGTTAGCACGAGCTAGCGAGCGTTAGCCGACAGTTTTTCTCACTTTTTTGCCAAAAATCAAACTCCTAAACGCGCTCGGATTGACCCCACGCTCCTGAAAATGTCGTTTAAATCCATTTGTGTTCTGACAATCCAAACACTGGTAACTGCTGGACATTCCGTCACAAACATCCATGCACATCACCCCCAGCATAGTCTCAGTCAAACCTGGTCTGTGATTAAAACTCGTGTCTCGAGTTTGACACAGAGAATTTAAGTTTTGATGAAATTGTACTTGTATAATTCATTTTCAAGTTTTATCGTTTTATTCTGCAGGAAATAAAAACGCCACAAAACGACAGAGGAAAGACTTTTAACGATTAAGTCAACAGCAGCTTGTCTAGGGTCAAATAAATCATGTTATTTTTCATTTTAATCCACCTCGGAGTCACCTTTGACGTAAAATCCGAACATTACGAGAGCATTTAATTACGAAGACGCATTAGAAATCTGCAGAAACACCGAGGACCAGGAGCCGCTTCACCCACGAACCGAGCTCGCTGTTGTTGTTTGTCATCATTTGTAAGTAATTATCCAGATGGTATTAGCTGTGAAGTCTGACCTTTAGTTCAGGAAATGCAGATGAATAATTGGAGAGTGTCTGGTGCAGGTATGTGAGCTGCTCCGAGCAAAGTCCAGTAATCATCAGGCGGAACGGCGCCGAACGGAGACGGATACGAGACGATCCAGAGCAAAGGACAAACGACGACACTGAACTCATTCACGACGCAAAAAACAAGAGCAAAAACTCACAAGAAACTATAATATTGTTCAAAATCATGAAATGAACAGCAGGATTAAACAGTTTAGTGATGAGTTTGCGTCTGTAACAAGTCAGACGAGTGATTTATTCAAACTTCTTCACTTCAAATCGCGTCGTAGAAACAAAAAATAACCAAAGATTTCCCCGTTGTGCAAAGAAAATACCACAAAGACATTGTTCCAGCTTCATTTTTAGAACGATAAGTCGGTGATAAGTCTGTGTCTGTGTCTGTCTGTGGGTGTGTCTGAGTCTGTGTCTGTGTGTCGTGTGTGTGTCTGTGTGTGTGTCTGTGTGTGTGTGTGTGTCTGTGTGTGTGTCTGTGTCTGTGTGTGTGTGTGTCTGTGTGTGTGTCTGTGTCTGTGTCTGTGTGTGTCTGTGTGTCTGTGTGTCTGTGTCTGTGTCTTGTCTGTGTCTGTGTCTGTGTCGTGTGTGTGTCTGTGTGTCTGTGTCTGTGTCTGTGTCGTGTCTGTGTCCGAGTCTGTGTCTGTGGGTGTGTCTGTGTCTGTGTCTGTGTCTGTGTCTGTCTCTGTCTCTGTCTGTGGTGTGTCGTGTCTGTGTCTGTGTCGTGTGTGTGTCTCTGTGTCTGTGTCGTGTCTGTGTCCGAGTCTGTGTCTGTGGGTGTGTCTGTGTCTGTGTCTGTGTCTGTGTCGTGTCTGTGGGGTGAACTCTGCAGGTCAAAAGTTCAGTCTAACCACGAGTTAATCGCTAACAGCACAAGCACCAGCAGAACGAGATTAGACGAGTTACGCAAAATAATTTCACACCATTTAGTTGATTGTTTAATTTCACCTCAGAATGTTCAGTGTGAATCACGTCGTCTCTAAGAATCTGATCGAAAAGTAAATGTTTCTTTTGTTTGTTTTAAATCAGACAAAGTAAAACTCCTCACCACACACTTTATACACTTTTCTCACACATTAACATTTTCTCACATTTCTCTCTTGTTTAAACTCAAAGTTCAAACCTTCGTCGGTGCCTTTGTCGGTGCAGAACGTTTCATCGACATTGTGGGTTTTGTCGGGGAGAAAACTTGCAAACATACAGCACTTCAGAGTCACACTGATCCAACATTTATGTAAATTTGTCTGACACATTCTGTACTGTACAGGAGACACGGAGGAGACTGATGGACAATGGTCTACAGTCCCTCAGCCAATCAGGACGCAGAACACAATGGTCTACAGTCCCTCAGCCAATCAGGACGCAGAACACAATGGTCTACAGTCCCTCAGCCAATCAGGACAAAGAACACAATGGTCTACAGTCCCTCAGCCAATCAGGGACGCAGAATACAATGGTCTACAGTCCCTCAGCCAATCAGGACGCAGAACACAATGGTCTACAGTCCCTCAGCCAATCAGGACGCAGAACACAATGGTCTACAGTCCCTCAGCCAATCAGGACACAGAATACAATGGTCTACAGTCCCTCAGCCAATCAGGACGCAGAATACAATGGTCTACAGTCCCTCAGCCAATCAGGACGCAGAACACAATGGTCTACAGTCCCTCAGCCAATCAGGACGCAGAACACAATGGTCTACAGTCCCTCAGCCAATCAGGACGCAGAACACAATGGTCTACAGTCCCTCAGCCAATCAGGACGCAGAACACAATGGTCTACAGTCCCTCAGCCAATCAGGACACAGAACACAATGGTCTACAGTCCCCCTCAGCCAATCAGGACGCAGAACACAATGGTCTACAGTCCCTCAGCCAATCAGGACGCAGAACACGATGGTCTACAGTCCCAGGACTAAACTCGAGCTAAACCTGGACTAAACCTGGACTAAACCTGGACTAAACCTGGACTAAACCTGGACTAAACTCGGGCTAAACCTGGACTAAACCTGGACTAAACCTGGACTAAACTCGGGCTAAACCTGGACTAAACCTGGACTAAACCGGGACTAAACTGGGACTAAACTGGGACTAAACCAAAACTAGAACAGGGTCAAATCAAGTTCACATCTGGACTAAACTGGACTAAACCTGGACCTAGGACACACACTTCTTCAAAACTCTACGATGACGTGAGTCTGATCGTCTCCCTGTTTTCAAATGTGCATGATTGACAGGTGGATTAGCCAATCAGGGGCAGGCATGGTCCGTCTGTGAAGGAAAAAATAGATAAAACGTCACAGAGGCTGAAAAACATCCTGGATCTCTGCAGAATCGATTAAACTGTTAATCTGAGGTGAGAGAAATGTGACCAATGAGCTGCTTCGTTTCACACGTGTCACTGAAATAAACTGATCTGATTGGACGACCACGAATTAGGGACCAGACTGATGTAAAACTGTATGAAACGCTCAGAGAGATCAGTATAATTATGGATTTTCCAGGCTCAAAGTGACAAAAACTTCATGCAGCTCCTTCAGATTCATGTTGTTTTTTATTATTTGTGTGGTGCATCTTTGGAAAATCATTAACTTAAAACGTCTGGACAGTTTCTCCCACAGATACTGGACTTTTTACCCCATCACTACTCGATTCGAAAAGAAAGAAAGAAAGAGACAAGAAGAGAGAGAAGAGATACTGATACAGATACTGGACTTTTTACCCCATCACTACTTGATTCGTATCATTTTGAAGGATCCAGACGAGTCACTTGAGTCACAGTTTGTCCAAGAGGAAACAATATTTATCATCCTGAACTCGTGGTCGCTCATTAGCGTCGTGTTTGTTCTGTCTGAGGCCCGGACTTCCTTCAATAATGCCCCTGTTCTTTATGACCAGCTCATAAACGACCTCCCCCTGCACTTCCTCGCCACCGGCACATCCGAGCCGCCCGGGGGGAGCTCCAGACAAGTACAATACGACACTTATACGTGTGTCTCGGAGCATCCTGAACAAACCTCACTATGAACACGGACACTGGCTCGATTTCAGAACAAAATCAGTAAAAACAACAGTCCCGTGTAGAGTCCTGCTGGTTGGTGCAGCATCCGGCGCTTGTGCAGAAACAGGAAGTGCGTTTAAAATAAGCTCGGAGGAAAAGGCCCAGAGCTGCGGGGGTTTGATCGAGAGCCAGCGACACAAATGGTCACTGCGTTTGTGTGACTGTATAATAATAATAATAATAATATAATATCTCCGTTTTTGGCTCAAACCGTGTGATGTCGGCTCAGACGCTGATGGGGAAACACATGGAGCACATCCACGTACAGACTGTGCGAGGCCCCTCCCCCACGGCTCCAGACCGCCACTGCTCCCGCTCTGGAACTTTGAAAACTTCAGAGATAAGAAAAAGTCTGTGTATTTATGATAATGAGCAAAATACAAGTTTACACAGGAAAAACTCACTGGAAACTCAGCAAATTTACTTCAATGAACTTTAAAAATGGGCTTAAGGTTCATACATGACATCGGATGTAACTACTACTACTACTACTACTACTACTGCTACTACTGCTACTGCTACTGCTACTACTACTACTGCTACTGCTACTGCTACTACTGCTGCTACTGCTACTGCTACTACTACTACTGCTACTGCTACTGCTACTACTGCTGCTACTGCTACTGCTACTACTACTACTGCTACTGCTACTGCTACTGCTACTACTGCTACTACTACTACTACTACTGCTACTGCTGCTACTGCTGCTACTGCTACTACTGGTACTGCTGCTACTGCTGCTACTACTACTGCTACTACTACTACTACTACTACTACTACTACTACTGCTACTACTACTACTACTACTACTACTGCTACTGCTACTACTGCTACTACTGCTACTACTGCTACTACTACTACTGCTGCTACTACTGCTACTACTACTACTGCTACTACTGCTACTGCTACTGCTACTACTACTACTACTACTACTACTACTACTAGGCGAGTGTATTTGTACAGCACCATTCGTACACAACATGATTCAAAGAGTTTTACAGAATAAGAAACACATTAAAATCACAATACACCAAATTAAAACTTAAATAATCGTCATAAAATGAAAATTAAAGAGAAAAGTGCAGAATAAAAACCTCAGAGTCACAGATAAACAGAAAAGAGTCTGGATTTAAACATCGTCAAAGTCGAGACTGAGTCACATCTTCAGGAAGAAAGATGGATTTAAACTGAACAAAACTCAGACTGATTCACCAGGTTTAGTCTTGGTTTAGTCCCGGTTTAGATCTGGTTTAGTCCCGGTTTAGACCCGGTTTAGTCTTGGTTTAGTCCCGGTTTAGTCCTGGTGTAGACCTGGTTTAGTGCCGGTTTAGTCCTGGGTTCTACTATTACTCTTTATTACTATTTCTAGGCAAGTTTATTTGTACAGTAGAATTCATAAACAAAGTGCTTTACAGAATAAGAAAGAAATTAAAATCACAATACTACAACTACTACTATTACTACTACTACTACTACTCCTACTACTCCTACTACTACTACTACTACTACTATTACTACTACTACTACTACTACTCCTACTACTCCTACTGCTACTACTACTATTACTACTATTACTACTACTACTACTCCTACTACTCCTACTACTCCTACTGCTATTACTACTATTACTACTACTACTACTCCTACTACTCCTACTACTACTACTACTACTACAACTACTACTACTACTACTACTCCTACTGCTACTACTACTATTACTCCTCCTCCTCCTCTCTCCTCCTCCTCCACCTCCTCCTCCTCCTCCTCCTCCTCTTCCTCCTCCTCCTCTCCTCCTCTCCTCCTCCTCCTCCTCCTCCTCCTCCTCCTCCTCCTCCTCCTCTCTCCTCCTCCTCCTCCACCCTCCTCCTCCTCCTCCTCCCCCTTCCTCCTCCTCCTCCTCCTCCTCCTCCTCTCTTCCTCCCTCCTCCTCCTCTCACCTCCTCCTCCTCCTCTCTCCTCCTCCTCCTCTCTCCTCCTCCCTCCACCTCCTCCTCCTCCTCTCTCCTCCTCTCTCCTCCTCCTCCCCCTCTTCCTCCTTTCTCCTCCTCCTCCTCCTCCTCCTCCTCCTCCTCCTCTTCCTCCTCCTCCTCCTTTCTCCTTTTTCACAGATCCTGAAGCAGTGACTTGTTGTTTTTTGTTTTATAGTTTTATGTTTTATATTAAATCTTTCACATCTACATTAAACTAAAGTTGGACTTTAAATTTCACTCGTATAAAAAAGTAACACGACCTCTGAGCAGCATCTGTCCCGGTGATAACCTGGATTATTTTCTGCCAAACAGAATAAAACATTAAAAAGGGAAACATGACTCACAGGATCCAGTGACGGAGCAGATGTGGAAAAGATATCACCAGAACAGTTGCTTCAGCATTCCAGGCCGCCACGGTTTATTTTTGTTGGAAAGATAATTGTCTGTGGCTACACAATTTGGAAGTTAACCACCAAACTGCCAGGAAGTCCACGTGTGGCTGTGAGCGCCCCCTGGTGGTGACCCGCTGACTCTCCACAACAACAGACGAGCATCAGGGAGAAAAGAGGCGAAGAAGAACGAAAGAAAGAGACAAGAAGAGAGAGAAGAACGAAAGAGAAGAGAAAGAGAGAAGAGAAGAAGAAACGAAAGAAAGAGAAGAAGAGAGAGAAGAACGAAAGAAAGAGACAAGAAGAGAGAGAAGAACGAAAGAAAGAGACAAGAAGAGAGAGAAGAACGAAAGAAAGAGACAAGAAGAGAGAAGAACGAAAGAAAGAGACAAGAAGAGAAGACAAGAATAACGAAAGAAAGAGACAAGAAGAGAGAGAAGAAACGAAAGAAGAGACAGAAGAAGAGAGAGAAGAACGAAAGAGACAAGAAGAGAGAGAGAACGAAAGAAAGATAAAAGAAGAGAGAGAAGAACGAAAGAAAGAGACAAGAAAGAGAGAATAAAAAGAAAGAGAGAAGATAAGAACGAAAGAAAGAGACAAGAAGAGAGAGAAGAACGAAAGAAAGAGACAAGAAGAGAGAGAAGAACGAAAGAAAGAGACAAGAAGAGAGAGAAGAACGAAAGAAAGAGACAAGAAGAGAGAGAAGAACGAAAGAAAGAGACAAGAAGAGAGAGAAGAACGAAAGAAAGAGACAAGAAGAGAGAGAAGAAAGAAGAAAGAAAAGAGACAAGAAGAGAGAGAGAAGAACGAAAGAAAGATACAAGAAGAGAGAGAGAAGAAAGAAAGAAAGAGACACAAAGAGAGAGAAGAACGAAAGAAAGAGACAAGAAGAGAGAGAAGAACGAAAGAAATATACAAGAAGATAGAGAAGAACTAAAAAGAAATAAGACAATAAGAGATATAAGAACTAAAGAGAAAGAGACAAAAGAGAGAGAAGAACTAAAGAAGCGAAAGAGACAAGAAAGAGGAGAGAAGAACGAAAGAAAGAGACAATAATATAGAGAATAACGAAATAAATATACAAGAAGAGAGAGAATAACGAAAGAAAGAAGACAAAATAGAGATAATAACGAAATAAAGAGACAAGACGATATAGAATAACGAAAGAAAGATACAAGAAATAAGAGAAGAACGAAAGAAATAGACAGAAAGAATAGAGAGAATAACTAAATAAATATACAAAGAAGAGATAGAAGAACTAAAGAAAAGACAAGAATAAGAGAAGAACTAAAGAAAGGAGACAAGAAGAGAGAGATAGAATAAAAGAAACAGACAGAATAATATATATAATAACGAAATAAATATACAATAATAGAGAGAAGAACGAAAGAAAGATACAATAATATAGATAAGAACTAAACGAAAAATATACAATAATAGATATAAGAACTAAATAAATATACAAGAAATAGATAGAATAACGAAATAAATATACAAGAAATATATATAATAACTAAATAAGATGCAATAAGAAGATATATAAGAACTAAATAAACATACAATATATAGAGAATAACTAAATAAATATACAATACTAGAGATAATAACTAAATAAATATACAAGAATATAGAGAATAACTAAATAAATATACAATATATATATAATAACTAATAAATATACAATAATATATATAATAACTAAAGAAAATAGACAATAAGATATATAAGAAACCGAAATAAACATACAATAATAGATAATAACTAAATAAATATACAAGAATATATAATAACTAAAAGAAACGAATAGAGATATATATAATAACTAAATAATGATACAATAAGATATAATAACTAAATAAATAAATACAAATAAGATATATAATAACTAAATAAATATACAGCTAAAAATATATAGAAGAACTAAAGAAATATACAATAATATATATAATAACTAAATAAAGAGACAATACTAGAGATATAAGAACGAAATAAATATACAATAAATATATAATAACTAAATAAGAAGAACAATAATATAGAAATAATAAAGAAATAAATATACAAGAATATAGATAAAGAACTAAATAAATAGACAATAATATATATAATAACAAAAAAGAAATATACAATAATATATAATAACTAAATAAATATACAATAAGAGGATATATAATAACTAAAGAAAATATACAAGAATATAGATAATAACTAAAAAATATACAATAAGATATATAAAACTAAATAAATATACAATAAGATATAAGAACTAAATAAACATACAGAAATATATATAATAACTAAATAAATAGACAATAATATAGATAATAACTAATAAAACCATACAATAATATATATAATAAGAAAACGAAAAGAAACAGACAATAATATATATAATAACTAAAAAATATACAAGAAATAGAATAACAAAATAAACATCAGGAACTATTATTAAGAACTAGAAACATAAACAGAATATACTTTACCACTATTTCAGCTTTTTAGTCCTGGTTTAGACCTTGTTTTAGACCTGTTTTAGTCCTGGTTTAGTCCTGGTTTAGACCTGGTTTAGTCCTGATTTAGTCCTGATTTAGAACTGGTTTAGTCCTGGTTTAGACCTGGTTTAGACCTGGTTTAGTCCTGGTTTAGTCCTGGTTTAGACCTGGTTTAGTCCTAGTTTAGACCCGGTTTAGTCCTGGTTTAGACCTGGTTTACCCTGGTTTAGACCTGGTTTAGTCCTGGTTTAGTCCTGGTTCAGTCCTGGTTTAGTCCTGCTTTAGTCCTGGTTTAGTCCTGGTTCAGTCCTGGTTTAGACCTGGTTTAGTCCTGGTTTAGTCCTGGTTTAGACCTGGTTCAGTCCTGGTTTAGTCCTGGTTCAGTCCTGGTTTAGACCTGGTTCAGTCCTGGTTTAGTCCTGCTTTAGTCCTGGTTTAGTCCTGGTTCAGTCCTGGTTTAGACCTGGTTTAGTCCTGGTTTAGTCCTGGTTTAGTCCTGGTTTAGTCCTGGTTTAGTCCTGGTTCAGTCCTGGTTTAGTCCTGGTTCAGTCCTGGTTTAGTCCTGGTTTAGTCCTGGTTTAGACCTGGTTTAGTCCTGGTTTAGACCTGGTTCAGTCCTGGTTTAGTCCTGGTTCAGTCCTGGTTTAGTCCTGGTTTAGTCCTGGTTTAGACCTGGTTCAGTCCTGGTTCAGTCCTGGTTTAGTCCTGGTTTAGTCCTGGTTTAGTCCTGGTTTAGTCCTGGTTTAGACCTGGTTTAGTCCTGGTTTAGTCCCAGTTTAGTCCTGCTTTAGTCCCGGTTTAGTCCCGGTTTAGTCCTAGTTTAGTCCGGATTTAGTCCTGGTTCAGAATAAGAAGAAATAGAAACATAAGAGAACATGAAGCAGAGTTTGTTTGGGACGAGGCCTCGTTGTCGGTTTTGTTGAAGTTTGTTTTTATATTTGAAGTTTGTCGGTTTTAGCAAATGAAAAAGTTAGAAAAAGTCATTTTACCATAATAAAAAGCATTTGAATCATACGTGAGCGAGACATGAGGAATTTTGACAGAGAAAACACTTCAGAACCACGTCAGCTTGTTCTTTGCAGCTGCTCGGGGCCCTGAGGCCTCCAGGGGGCCCCCAAGAGCCCATACCTTGAAAATAATATAATATCTGAAGTTTTATTGGACACAGGGCTCGTGTGTTTGCAGCAGATTAAATATCCCTCTGTTTTATATCTGTAGGAGCGAAATATCTGCTGTTTGTTTTTGAGTCGTGATGTTATAATATAAATGTGAGAGCACTGACCCCACCGGAACACATCAAAATACAGAAACGAAGAAAAAACGTGTAGAATTTAAAAAATCTTGACCCCCTCTTATATGTTTGTTCTGTTCTTTTATGTTTGTTCTTTTCTTCTGTCGTCGCTGTGACATTCTGGATGTTTTCAGTCTGATGATTCCCCCTGAAATCTAGAACCGGCCCTGTCAGATGTAGAGTTTAGAACAAATTGCTCCAGCTCCAAGACGTTCCCACTGGAGGAGGACATGTCTGGGGTGAGGGAAGTCTGGGATAAGCAGAAGAAAACAGACTCAGCTCAATAGACTTATATCATGGGCCATTTTCAGTTCAACTTTTGGGTTTTTTCTTCAAAATGCCACGTGCCGAGTGTTTGTTACTGAAGCTTTTCTCTGATTCTTCTTCATTTCTCTTCGTCTTTATTTAGTTAAGTCCAATTATCACCGTTTTTTTGTCCGAGCTCAACATAAGTCGATGCAGCGGAAGATCAACTCACAAAAACACTCGACTTCAGCCGTTCTCGACGCTGGTTCGCCCGCCGTGTGTTAATCGCTTTATTCATCCGCACAGACAGAGAATCTATTTCCGAGACTCGTTAAAGAGCCGTTTTTCATGAAGGACTCTCCTGGAGGCTGCAGTTTCCGGAGCTCCGAGCGAGTGTCCGCCTCGCCCGGACCATTCACCACCTGTCGCCTGCGTCGGTGGGAACCAGAGATAAGAGCGCAGATGTTCCACGGCTTCTGAGGACCACGACAGCATCTGACGTGGAAGAAACCACCCGATCTGAAACACGGGGGTGCGTTTCGTCCACTGGAATCGCTGAAATACGTAGAATTCTTGTCAGTTCAGGCCTTAATGCTCTTTACAAACTGCATCCGACTTAAATCTATCACCAAACGAACCACAAATTTGACTATTCTCCAAATCCAAGCTGCTTTACGTCAAACCTACAGCCTCCTGGTGTCAGTCCTGAGGTCAAAGGTCCAAAATATCCAACATGACGTGGTACAGTCCAGGCAGGTCACTGATTAAAAGGCCTTACCCACACGCTCAGAGCTCAGAGCAGTTTGTTGGTTTTTCACAGATAAAATGTGGGTCTTTTTGATGCTCACACTCGTGTTTAGTGTCGGAGCATCACAAAACGACACAGCAGGAGAGGAGCAGCTCAAAATAGCCCGAGCGACAATATTTGTGAGTATACTGCCAGATTCTGATGTCATTTATGATCTTTTAGCCTGTTTTTATCTGCGAGGAAGTGGAGATTTGACCTTTAATGACCTTTAATGAACCATAAATCCAACAGCTAAATATCTGCACGACTTCGCTAATGAAAAGGACAAAATTATAACCAAAACTGCCAGTGAAGTAACGCAAAGTTAGACATTTTTGGGACCATATGTGATGCAAACTTTCCCCTAAGACACGTCACACTGACTGGTTTAGTCCTAACAGTCGCTCTGGTTCAGCCTCGTTCTAGTTCTCATTTACTCCAGCTTTTGTCGCACATTGGAACGAATTTAGAGCCAGATTTTGTGCGTCTGCGTGTGCGCCCGAGTCCATGTGAATTCACAGAGTTATTAATTATAAACACTTAAATAAAGAACATAAACTACAGCTGAACTGGCTCGGTCCTGTCCACGGTGCAGGCCTCTGTCTGACTGTGGTTTCTTGCTTTTTCTCTCCTCCTGCAGGCTCCTGGTGTGGTTGGATGAGCCATAAAGAAGATGCCGGAGCTCTATCACTTCCTCATGGAGCAGATGGCTTTGTAGTATCCAACAAACATGAAAGAAGTAGTAGTAGTAGTAGTAGTAGTAGTAGTAGTAGTAGTAGTAGTAGTATGTGAGCAATCTGGAACATCTCAAGCACTAGCAGCAGCATTAAGCATTTGCATGTGTTTTTTTTTTTTGGATTTTGCAGCACTGGAAGCAAGAAAACGTGGTGATTTCTGCTCAACAAAGTCTTAAAAGTCAGTTCTTAAATGTTCTTTTGTGCAGTTTTTTCTGTTCTGTGCCTTGACTCGTTGCTGCAGCCATAACTTGCAGTACGACTCGTCAGAGGAGAAGAACCCGCGGCTGGTTTTCTACAACGAGGCGGACGAGGTGGTGAAGGTGAGACTGATCGTGAGCGTGATCGTTGGACCTGTCGGACGCTCGGATACAGAGCTCTGGCAAAACTAAACTAAATCAAATCCTCGTCAGACGCAGTGAAGTGAGAACGAACAAAGGATCCGTGTTGTTCTTTTATTTGTGCGTCGGACTGAGGCGTCTGCTCAGTGGTCGGTTTAAATCAGACGTTTTTTAACTATATTTTGACATTTATTTGTTTTAAAGATGCACTGTGAAGCTTTTCTGCTGGACGACCTGCCGCTCACCAGGTCTCCATGGAGATACTGCTTCAAAATGTTCCATTGTGTGGCGTTAAAACGATCTTTCTTGCATTAATTCAATTTTAATGTGTTTTTATTGGTTAAAAAGCCTTTTCATCTCCCAGAAAGTATAGATCAGTATTTAAACAGTTTGGAAATGCTTCGATGAGCTTTTCTATTTAACTTTGAATTAACCGTATAACAAATAGTATCGAAAAGCTAAATATTTGTTTGACTTCACTAAAGAATCAGGCCGAGCAATAAAATCGAGATAAAAAGAGTCGACGATAATCGTTCGTGGGACATTTTATATAATTGTAAGAATCAGCAACAAAAATAATCGTCAGAATCACCAGAAAAAAGCTTAACGACAGGGGAGTCGACAGAGGGGGACAAAGGGGGCTGTTATGTGGGGCCCCAGGGACTTAGGGGGCCCAGAGTTTTGAAGGTTCTTGACTTAGGGCCCAGTTTATCCATAATGTCTCTGCTGGATCGTCGTTGTTCTCTCTGATAAACTAAGTCCAGTTCTATAAGACGAGTTTAAACATGTTTAAACTGTCAGTAACTTTAATCTTTATCGTGATTTAATCGTTAATTGACGTTATTTTGGCCGTGATAATCGTGACACGTGTTTCAGTATCGCCCCAGGCTCATGAACAGGACAAAATGATAAACTAAATAGTGAAATAATACAATTTTGGGGCTCAAAATTTATTGTGTGCCCAGTTTTTTTGCAAATGTGCAGAGATTTTGTGTATTTTTGTGTTTATAGAATAACATTTGAGCCGTAACAGGTTAAATAACTGATTTTTATGGCTGTTTTTTTGCAGATTCTTTATTATTTTTGTTGCAGCTCAGGCTTTTTTCTCCAAAACTCTTCACTGTGACTGTGACAGGCCAGTTTAATGCTGCACTTTGGAACATTCAGGACAACGTCATAACATCTCACCTCCGGAAAAGTTACATCGAGACGACTTTGCACTTTCCTTCAATCTGGATTATTATAAATATGTTGAAATCAACCGTGAGCGTCATAGCAACCAAAGAGCCAATCAGGAGCGAGAAATGAATAAACTCAAGATAACAATAAAAAACAACTCAAAATAACTAAAAAAAAAACAAAAAAAAAAAACCCCAAAACACTCAAAATAACTCAAAAAATGAAAAAAAAAATTTAAATAAATAAATAAACTCAAGATAACAAAAAATGAACTCAAAATAATAATAAAAAAACAACAAAAACAGTCAAAATAACTTTAAAAAAAAATGAAGAAAATAAACAAAAAAACCTCAAGATAACAAAAAATCAACTCAAAATAATAAAAAAAACTACAAAAACTAAAATAACTTAAAAAAAAACCCCAACTCAAAATAACTAAACAAATTAAGAAAATAAACAAAAAATAAAAAAATAAAATAACTCAAAATAACTCAAAAAATTAAGAAAATGAACTAAAAAAAATAAATAAAAATAAACTCAAAATAACTAAAAAAAAATAAAAAAAAAATGAAGAAACTAAACTAAAACAAAAAAAAGATAACAACATTTTTAAGACCAAAATGAGTCTGACAGCAGCAGGGACAGAGAGAGGGGACACAGTTTTTCAATAGAAAGTGAATTGGAGCCAGAAGTGCACCGATGAGCACTTCTTTCCTGCCATATTTTCCGGAGTATAAGTCGCACCACCGGACAAACATTGAGAAAAAGTGAGACTTATTGTCCAGAAAATACAGTATTTGTAACATGGCACCAGCTTTATCTCTGTCCTTTTATATAAAGACACAATATTCCTAAATCAAATATCTACTATACAAAAAAAACATTAAAAAACATGTTTGTTTTGAACTGTCTGAACTTGTTCTGAAACTGGAGTGTCGTGTGAATACTTTTCCCACAGACGTAGTATTTTTGTCGCTGCTGTAAAAGTCTCCACTGAGAGCAGCTCTAATGAATCGAGCGTTTTGCAGAACACATCACAGACTCTTGTGGGATCTCAGACTAAACCTATACTTTACTCCGACATTGTTTATCACGGGCTTTTCTGAGGGATTCTGGAGTTTACTGTGACTGTGGATGTGTGGACTATACTTACATTTTACAGTAAGTTTAGGTAAAAAAAGCTCTTGTTTAAAGCTTTGACAGAGGCTAAACTGTTCAAAGTTTCCTCACATAAGATACGACAGTCCAGTAGTTTCAGGTTCTTCTGATCATTTCCAAATCCATCCTGGTGCACGGGTGAAAACAGACGTTAACTGAGTTTGAACAAACCTTGAACTGTCATTCTATCATTTCAGCCCCAAGTCTGGATAAACTGACTTTTTGGAGATATTTTACACAGACAGAGCAGTGCTACTCTGGGCTTTTTTTTAGTTCTGTGTAGAAGGTTTTACAAAAATATCACAACATGTCCAGCGCTGGAACAAGTACTCAGTCTGTACTTTTCCTTAAGTAACAAGACTAAGAGGATAAAAGTTACTAAAGTATTTAACTATCGCTTTAAAAATGTACTTTAAGAGGAAAAAGTAAAAGTATTTCACATAAGTGTACATTTGAGTTAACTGTAGCGATATTGATGAAGAAATTAAACATATTACAGTAACAGTAACAGCACAAATACATTTTTTTTCTACATTTGAACTTATTTTTCTACATTTGAACATTTTTTATTTATTTATTTTTTCTACAATTGAACATTTTTCATAAATTTTTTTCTACGTGTGAATATTTTTTTTATTTTCTACATTTGACAATTTTTTATTTATTTATTTTTTATACATATAAACATTTTTTTTAAACTTTTTTCATTTATACATTTTTATAAATAAAAGTTTGAACTTTTTATTTTATTAATACCTTTTTTTCTATGTTTGAACATTTTTCATTTTTTTTCTACATGTGGACATTTTTTATTTTCTGCATTTGAACATTTTTATTTATTTATTTTTTTTTCTGTGTTTGAACTTTTTTGTTAATACATTTTTTCTACATTTGAATTTTTTTTTTTTTACTTTTTTTTTCTACATTTGATGTTTTTTTCTTTATTTATATTTTTTTTTTTCTAAGTTTGAACTTTTTATTTTATTAATACATTTTTTTTTACATTTGAACATTTTTTATTTATTTATTTATTTTTCTACATTTGAACATTATTCATTTATTTATTTTTCTACATTTGAACATTTTTTATTTATTTATTATTTTTCTACATTTGAACATTATTTATTATTTATTTTATTTTTCTACATTTGAACATTATTTATTTATTTATTTATTTTTCTACATTTGAACATTTTTTATTTATTTATTTTTCTACATTTGAACATTATTTATTTATTTATTCTTCTACACTTGAACATTTTTTATTTATTCATTTATTTTTCTACATTTGAACATTATTTATTTATTTATTCTTCTACACTTGAACATTTTTTATTTATTCATTTATTTTTCTACATTTGAACATTATTTATTTATTTATTCTTCTACACTTGAACATTTTTTATTTATTCATTTATTTTTTTCATTTTTTCATTTCTTCAGACGGTCCGGGTGAAGAAGATGACGTCGGCTGAGATCTGCAGCCTCCTCGACTCTCTGGGATTCTACAAACGGTCCCAGAAGGGGGAGGAGGTGCCCGAGGACTTCCAGCACTTCCCCCTGCGCGCCCCCAGAGACGAGCTGTGACGCCCCCCTGTGGCCGAACCCGCCGCTGCACCTGGGACGCACCGATGACGAACGGGGCCCAAAGGTCACACACAGGGCCAGGCTCCGTTCTGAAGACACGCCGGCCCAGGGGAGTGAGCGGGTCAAATACACGACTCACTGTCTGAACATTTACACAATAAACCATCACTTTTTCCTACTTTTGTGTGTGACGTCTGAGTCTGGACACGAGGAGGTTCGTCCGGTTAAATCCATCGTGCAAAACTGTACTCAAACTTAATCATACTCTGTTATAATCAGAATTTATCATAATATTTCTCATTTTACACATGTTTTTCTTTACTGTAAAACACACAAACCATAAAACCTACTGGTCTTATCTCCACTTTTCCACTTTTGCCGTAAATGCTTCTAAATCTGCTTTTTTTTTGAGGTTCGTGATCAAAAGTTTGGCTCTTTTACTGTTTATTTCAATGACAGACGCCAGAGTGAGACTCATTTAATCTATAAATGAATCACAGAGAGAAAAGACCAAGGCTCAGACGTGTTTAAACTGAGAGAGTCTAAATAAAACGCTGCACGATCATTTTAATGTTAATGTAACTGTGTTTTTTCTGCACAAATGTCTCACTCGTGTGGCCTGTTCTGCTTCTGTTCTGATTCTTCTGTCGGTTCAGAGTAAAAATGCATAAAAATTAGAAAAAAAAAAAAGAAATCTGGATCCACGTTAAGGAACCGTCCAAAAGAGCCGACTCTTTTACAACTGTCACGTCTCTACAGTGAAGAGTTTCAGCACCAAAATGTGACATAAAGTCGTGTTGATTTGTGTAAAACCGATTCTCTGGAGGCTTTAAAACGGCTCTCGAGTCCCTACACAACTTATTTTCTGTCAAAATCCCACGGCGGCTTCAGGAATAAAGTGAAAACGGCCAAATTTAACATGAAAAAAATGTGTGACGGTCACGTGTGAAGTGTTTTGCACAAGGACACAACAACAGCACAGATCTGTGGGAGCTGGAACCACCAACCTGTGAGTCTGTGCACAAACTCTACCAACTGAGCCACCTTTGAGTCGCCTGCAAAAATGTGAAAAAAGTGATTTTTTTTTGTCCATTAGTGGTGCGAGGTTTGGCGAGATGTTGCATAATCCACTATTTTATTTTTCATCACCTAAAACTGAATTATCACAGTTAATTTTAATTTCACTTTTCACTATGATTCTGTGAGTTTTATTATATTGAAGAAAATGCACATCCTGAAAAAACTCAACAATATTTATGCATTTTAACAGGGCCGGTTCAGCCTTTAGCAGATTAGCAGCTGCTCAGGGGCCCGAGGCCACCAGGGGGCCCCCAACAGCCCATTCTGAACATTTACACTGAAAATAATATAATATATCAACTTTTATTGTGCACAGCAGCTTAAATATCCATCTAAAATAAAAAAAAAAAAACATCTTATACATTTATTTTCTGTTTTTTTGACTGTGGTAGTTGTGACGTTCTGGATGTTTTCAGTCTGGATGTTCGTTATGTGCTGTATTTTCTGGACAATAAATCGCACTTTTTTGTGTAGTTGATCCGGAAGTGCGAGTTATACATGGAATATCTGTTTTTTTCCTTCATTATTATGCTTTTTTTGGCTGGTGCGACCGATACTCTGCTGCGACTTACGGTAAAGACAAATCCAGTTGGTGGAGGTGATCAGAGCAGAGTCAGGGCGGAGTCAGAGCGGAGTCAGAGCGGAGTCAGGGCGGAGTCAGAGCGGAGTCAGGGCGGAGTCAGGGCGGAGTCAGAGCGGAGTCAGAACGTCGTCAAACGTGAATTAGCAGCAGCTGAGGGCGGACACATCGTCTCTCGGGGGCCCCAGGAGACAGAACACAGTCGGGGGCCCCTGAACGCTCGGACCGGCCAGGGCGGAGTCAGGACTGTTTCATGAGCATCAAGGCGGAGCGACAATCCCTGAGCGTCTCCTCACGTATCACCCCTGAACTCCTCCATTCTCCCACAAAGAAAATCCTTTAAATCTGCTCATTTTGTATTTTCCCTCTAAAGATTCGTCTCTTTTCTCAAATTAAATCAATTTCACCAGAATCCTATAAATGGCCCCTGACAAACCAATTCCACTGTTTCCAGCCTAATCCTCATCCCGCTTCCTCCTCCTGCTGTAATCTGATTAGCTCGAGCGTCTGCCAGCGTCTGTGTGGGATTAGCCGCTAGCAGCACACGAGCTAACGCAGGAGTACATTTAGTCGTTTGTTGTTTCGGACGTGATCAGGAGTGCGCGGGAGCATGCCGGTGTTGTACTCACCTGCGGCGGAGCACGTGCACATGGGGGTGGCCTACATGGGCAGCACCGTGTTCACCAACAACAGAACCACGGACAGCGAGTTCCCCGGCGAGCGGCAGGACGGCGCCGGTGCGTTCTCAAAGTTCATGTGATAAAAGTCACACTCTGGAACCTCGTTTGTGCTTTTTGTTTCAGTGAACGAGCTGGTGTCGCACCTTCCTCTGCAAATGCTCCTCTACTTCAACATGTTCTTCTTCCCGTGTTGGTGGTTTTCTGCCGTTTTCATGTTGGACGTCAAGGTGATTTCAGATTTACTCTAAAATCCCCAAAAAATACTTTAAAGAGCTAATTTTACGCTGTTTAATGTCGTTTCTTCTCTCAAACTGTAAAAAAACACTCTGTTCCACCTTGTGATGTCATCATGTGGTGATACAGGAAGTGCACCTTCATTTCTAGAATCATTTGGATTATTTCTGCGCTGGAATTATCGCAGATTTCTCCTGAACTAAAGGTAAAAAATGGAGCTGTTAACATGAAAACTACCACTTGATGACATCACAAGGTGGAACAGAGCGTTTTGAGTATTACAGACGAATAATAAACAGACAGAACACAGCTCCAGAACACAGAGAACATCAGAACATGGTCATTTTTGTCAAATAGGACGTTTAATGTGACAGTAGAAGTGTAAAGATGTTTTTAATCCCGACGTTCTCGATCCAAACGAACATTTACGACTCAGTTTTGTCTCTTTTATTATTATTAAATATGTGAAGATTAAGATATTCTACATTTATGGTCCTTGTTCAGTTCAAATAAAACTAAACCCCGGGTTAAATGTGAGGGGGAGGTGCAGCTCAGATGCACTGATCATTTCCTCTGCGACAGTGTGACTGCAGCGTCATCTAGTGGTCGCTCCCTGCACTGCACATCTGCACTGAGCTTTATTTAAGTTCAGTTTATAATAAAACGAGATGAGTTTAAACTGTCACTGACAAAAGGACTGAATAAATGTGTGAATAATGTGTAGAACTTTTAACTTTTAACAAACATCACGTGTTTGTGTGAGTCTAAAACCGGAGAGTCCAAACTTCTGTCACGAGGAACTGAACTGAAACATATTCACTCACAGGAAAGTTTATAATTACAGCACCATCTGTACGAGGTCATTCAAAGAGCTTTACAGAACAAGACAGACACTAAATCACACAAATCAAACATGAATAATCACAAATCATCATCATAAAGTTAACATTAAAACGTTGAATCCTTTGGTTATTTCTTCCTCCTTCATCGTCACGTTCTTCTTCCTCGTTGCAGTTTGACTTTCTGCCGGGATATTACCAGTGGCTGCTCGTCAGTGGGATTGTGCTTCTCACCGTCGTGGAGGTTCTCAGAGTTTATCTGGGCTACACGGGGAACCTGAAGGAAAAGGTAAAAACAAACACGTCTTCTGTAGCTTTAAGTCGTGTTAGAACATTGTTAGTGCATCAAAAACAGACCTGGAGCTGTGTTTTGTTTGTTTATTATTCGTCTGTAACGTCTCCAAAGCTCAAAACGCTCTGTTCCACCTTGTGATGTCATCAAGTGGTAGTTTTCAACCATTTCAACAGCTCCTTTTACCTTTAGTTCAGGAGAGACAAGTGGCAATCCCAGGACTGAAATTATTATCCAAATGTTTCTAGAAAGTGACGGTGTGTGGAGTTTAAAAACACAGTGGAGCACTTCCTGTATCACCACATGATGACATCACAAGGTGGAACAGAGTGTTTTCTCAGCCTAAATCTGCAGTTTGTGTGTTAAACATGTGAGAGTGAAACAAAACCCAGCTCCAGGTCAGTCTGAGACGAGGAAACCACATCAGAACATCAGAAAACGCCGAAAATCTCTTTATCGCCGTGATTTTGCAGGAGGCTCTTTGCTCTGAATTCCCTTCATTTTCTCGTATTTTACTTCTCAAACCTGGTGAAATAATCCACATTTTTATTTTGAAGTCAACAGTTTAGCAGAAAATAAAATAATAACATCACGTGACACGATAAGACTCATTTAATTTCATTTCTGCTTGCGCCCCCAGATCCTTTATTTATTTATTTAGTTTTGTTTGTAATTTAAATTTATTTATTTATTTTTATTTATTTATTTATTTATTTTTATTTATTTAATTTTCATTTATGTTTATTTAATTAATGCATTCATGTTATTTATTATTATTATTTTATTTGCTTTATTTTTTCTCTTTTATTTTTATTATTATTTTTTACCATTCTATTTATTATTATTATTTTATTTGCTTTATTTATTTTCTCTTTTATTTTTATTTTTTACCATTGTATTTATTTTTATTATTATTATTATTTTATTTGCTTTATTTATTTATTTTTTCTCTTTTATTTTTATTATGTTTTACCATTCTATTTTATTATCATTATTATTATTTATTGCTTTTTTTTTTTTTCTCTTTTATTTGTATTATTATTTTTTACCATTCTATTTATTATTATTTATTATTATTATTATTGTTTATTATTATTATTATTATTTTTTATTTATTTATTTAATTTTATCTGTATTATTTTTTTTTACCATTCTATTTATTATTATTATTATTATTATCATTTTTTTTGCCTTATTTTTTTCTCTTTTATTTTTATTATTATTATTTATTATTATTATCATTATTATTATTATTATTATTATTATTATTATTATTATATTATTATTATTATTATTATTATTATTTATTATCATTTATTTATTTGCTTTATTTATTTATTTAATTTGATCTGTATTATTATTTTTTACCAAACTGACACGATATAACACATGTCATTTCATCTTGTCTTGCGCCCCCTGCTGCCTGGTCCAGGTCCCGGAGCTGGCTGCGTTCTGGGTTCTGTCTTTAACCTTCCCCGTCCCGGTGCTGCTCTTCTTCGTCACTGATGAAGACGCTTTGATCCTGCCGTTGGAGCGAGCCGTTCACTCTCTGTTTCTGCTCTTCGTCGTGGCCGAGCTGGTGTCGTCCTTCTTCGCCCTTCGCTCCATGACCCGTAAACTCCTCCTGCTCTTCCACCTCCGTCAGCTCGGCCGGGTGGAGCGCCTGAGCCCCGTGTACGGCCTGGCGCTGCCCTACCACCGGGGGGCGCTCGCCGTGACCCCCGTGCACCACATGTACCGCTAGACCGCAGCGGAAAAAGCCTCTGTGCAAAGATATTTCTAATGACGACCTGCCACCGCCACAATAATGATTCATGTGGTTTCCATGGCAACAGGCGTCCTGCTTCGGCGAGATCCAGCCGAGACGTTTTGTGTCGTCCTCTGCAGAGACGCTGGTGTCACGTTGTGGTTTTGTTTGAGTTTTTACTGCGTTTGCCTTCGTCTTTTTGCAGGATGCGTCTCTAAATTCTGCCCCTGATCAAATAAAAGGATTTTCACTGACGTCAGAGTCGCTCGGGCGGATTTCCTCTTGTTTTTTATGTCATATCGTTGGAATTTGGAGGTTAATCTTGTTTTAAATTGTATTACTCTTTGTTTTTGTGTGAATGTGTGAGTGGTTCTTGGTGTAAAGTCATTTGAGAGACTTAAACTTGTTTTTCTTTACGTTTCTTGAGTGAAACAGACACATTTGGACGATAAACTCTGACATATCTCTTTGGATTTTCATGTTTTGTGTGTTTCAGACGCCAGTTTTGCCTTTTTTTGTATTTTTTTATGAGTTACACGTGTTTTTGAGCTTATGTAAATGCAAATTGTGTTGTATTTATTATTATAAATACAGAACCTGAAGTTATATCCTGTCCCACATTCACCCATAACAGTGAAATATCAGTATTTTTTGCTACTACTTTGCGACACAGTATCATACCGTGGGCTTTTGTATTAATAAAATGAGTTTTTTCATTATTTTTTTGTATTTTTTTTTACCAAATTCTTCTGTGACAGTGTTCATATTTTTTTTGCCTTTTTAGAGAAAGTAAAATCTGACATAGAAGTACACAATTCTGTTAAAATTACCTAAAACGACAGATACAGGAGCAAAAACTGAAGTAAAAGTAGAAGTATCACATGAAAAAGATGTACTGAAGTAAAAGTATTTAAGTACCTGCGTAAAAATGTACTTTATTTCATGTATTTATTTATTTTGCGCACGTGTCCACTTCACTTACTGCACATTTCACAGATTTTTTCTTATTTAAGTTTAAAAATGAGAGAGAAGAAGCAAACGTGTAAAATCCCAGCCCTGTGTGTACTTAAAGAGTAAAAAGTAAAAGTATTTCTCACAGATTTTGAGTCTTACAAAGCTTCAGGTGCAGATTTGAAACGACTGAATCTTTTAATCGTATATTTTTGTTTGTGATAAATTAAACCCTCAGACTTTTCTCAAACTATTATAAAAATACTTTTACTTTTGAGTCCGGTTCATAAATGTAGTAGAGTAAAAGTACAGATACTGCTCTTACATGTACTCAAGTAAAAGTAAAAAGTATATACTGTCAAATGTACTTAAGGAAACCACTGTATACTTAAAATGTGTACTTAAGTGTAGTACTTTTACTTCATCACATTCCACCTCTGAGCCGTGAATCGTATCAGACCCAGTGACTCTCAGCCGTGTCCAGGAAAAAGACTCGAATTTAACGTCATTTTGTAACTTACAGATCATTCATTTATTTATTTAGTTTTATTTATTTAAATGTATTTATTGATTTACTTAATGTATTTCTTTATTCAATTTTTTATTGGTTTAATTATTTTAATTAATGTATTTATGTTATTGATTCTATTTATTATTATTATTATTTTATTTGCTTTATTTATTTTATTTTTATTTTTTTTTTTTTTTTAACCAAACTAAACCCCTGCCGCAGTGCACATGATGCAGTAGGACTGTGTTTGTGGTGCAGTAGGCCTGTAGTTGTGCAGTAGACCTGTGTGCAGTAGGCTGTAGTTGTGCAGTAGGGCTGTAGTTGTGCAGTAGGCTGTGTGCAGTAGACCTGTATCTGTTCAGTGATGGAGACTCTGCTGAATCTCGCTGCTTTTCCTCTTTTTCTTCTCGTTGTTTGGTGTAAATTGTGTTTTTTTTGTCTAAAATGACGTTACTGTGGCTCAGACCCGGGATGAAGCTGCACTAGTTTCATTTCTCCAGTGCGTTTGGTGGAAGTTGATCTGATTTCCACATCACGGCGCAGTAAAGCAGCTCTGCGTGGGATGTTTCAATCTAATTTGAGTTTAACAGTCACTGCAGAGGCTCGTGCCGTACCCGGGACGACCACACGGGGGCAGGAGAGACCAGAGGCAGGAGGGTGGTGCAGTGGAGAACAGCCCCTGAAGGAGGAAAAGGTGAAGCAGCAGAGACTTTGATCATTCAGGAGTGACTCAGACTCAGGAGGCTCTGGAGCGCAGCTCTGCGGATGTTTGGAGCTAAAAAAAAGTCTGAAAAATAAGAGAAATCACAATTTAAAAAAACGAGAGAGGAAATCCCACAATCTCAGACACTGACGCAGGAAAATTTAAAAAATGAATTTAGTCACATTTATTTATGGATTTTGGTTTGTTCTGGTGCAAGGACCAATCAGGAACTGTGCTCCGAGTACTATGAGTACTATGAGTACTCTGAATACTCTAAATAATCTAAATAATCTGAATACTCTGAATACTCTAAATACTCTGAGTACTATGAGTACTATGAATACTCTAAATACTATAAATACTCTGAGTACTATGAATACTCTAAATAATCTAAACACTCTAAGTACTATGAATACTCTGAATACTCTGAGTACTTTTACACTGGTCTGCATTTTATTCTAGTGAAAAAACATGACACACATTTGCATCAGTGTCACAAACAGCTCGTTTTTTACCAAAGCAGCAGCACTTTTCACCATCTGCACTTTTAATGTTCATTTTAACATCACTTTGAACATTATTTACTCTTTAAAAAGACAATTACACAAACATTTTAAATGTTTATTAACGTTAACAGCTAATTCATTAAATTGAACATGTGCAGTGTCTGTTTGTGAATGTTTGACGTGTTTGTGTTGTGTAGTTTGTGGTGTTTTTAGTGAAAAGTGTTTTTAAAATGTTTAACTTGCCTCGTGTGTCCGTGTGTGCACGTGTCAAAGACGTCCCCGGAGAAACGAGCTCCTTACGAAGGTTCCGGGGCAGGACCAAGACGAGAGATGTGCAGGGGAGGCATGTCGGGTATTTTAAAGGTTTATGGGTTTTTAAAGTATCTTTGGTGTTTGTTTTTAGGGTTTATTGTGTTTATACATGTATAAAGTTAATTTAGTTTGTGGGTTTATTTGGTTTTATGGAGGTTTAAGAGTTTTAAAGAGCAAATGTTATTTTGAAACACCCCTTTTACACAACAGTAGTTTTATCCAGTTAGTGGGACGGTATAAAAGGCCCTGAGAAACACATGACACTGATGGAAAAAAGAAATTAAACTTGTGGACTGTGTGCTGCTGGTGTCTGTCCCACATTCCACTGCTAAAGGCGCCTACAGTACAAGCAGGATTCAAACCACCAACCTTCAGGTCAGTGGGCAAACGCTCTACCAACTGAGCCACTGTCAGGTCTGTTTCACTGCGCACATGACAGAAGCTTTTTATCCTGCCTCTTGTTACTGTAAAGTGGATTTCATGATGATTATTTGCGTTTTGACTTGTTGTATTGTGATTTTAGTCTTTTTTTCTTCTGTAAAGCTCGAACCGTTGGACTGATGAGTCATAAACACTAAAAGTTCTTTTGTTTTCCGTCGTGTTTCTTAGACTTCAAGGTTGCTCTTCAGTTTCATTCGCACTTAAACGACTTCAGTGCCACAGTCGCCTTTTCCGCAGCGTCTAAAAGTGTCGTGTTGTTGTGTCTTTGCTCACTTCTTCGGCTTATTATAGTTTATCTTTGCCAATATTTTCTGAATAAATGAATGAAGAAATGTATTTATAAACAGATCATGTAACACTCGGGCAGAATGCTGTGATTTTTAATAAGTGGATTTTGTGAACTGGGCCATCTGACTCGTTTGTGGAGCGCTCGTCCGTTATTTGAGCTGGGACGTGGTGGAGGAGAGAGAGAGTAGTGGGTGAGAAAAAGGAAGTGAGAAAAAATCAGCCTGAACGTTCAGAAGAACTCGCCGAAACTGCAGAAGTGTGCACGTAAATATTCAGTCTGCAGCAGGACAGACCGACAAAAGAAACGATCTCACGTCATGTAGATTCTGGATTTACTTCAGAATAATGCATTTTATTACATACATATATATACAAGTTATATTTCCTTTGAGATTGTTCAGTTTAACCATTTGTTCATAACTAACAGTGATGCTTAAAAATGCAGATTTACACTGAAAGTTGCTCCTGCTTGAAGTGGAGAAGCTCAAGTATCTCGAGGATGTGGTGAAGGAGTCAAAAGGCAAAGCTCTCGATGTCCTGGTCAGTCTGTTCCTGCCTCACCTATGGTCACGAGCTCTGGGTAAAGACCAAAAGAACAAGTCTACAGATCCTGGATCCCGGACGCCTCCCTGGAGACGGGACCCCGGCATGTCCCACCTGGAGGAGGCCCCGGGGAAGACCTAGGGACCTCTGAAGGGGCTGTGTCTCTGGGCTGGTTTGGGAACAGTCCCACCAGAGGAGCTGGAGGACGTGTCTGGGGTGAGGGAAGTCTGGGAGTCCAATACCTACCCCTGCGACCCGGCCCCGGATAAGAGCAAGAAAATGCATAAATGTAAGTGTGATTTATTGTGTGATTTTTATATTTCACAGTAGTGTGTGGTCAGGGCAATCGAGACAAGCCGTGTTTATCCAATAAAATGTAAAATGATCATTTAGCAAAAGTATAATTAAATAGTTTTGAAATATATCCAAATAATCCTGTTTTCACTTCTGCCTGTTTGAAGCATAGTGTCCTTTAGTGCACCCTACTGGTCACTGAGCAGACTGCAGTGACAGGTTCCAAATGTCTTGTCTCGTGGTCATATTTAGACCGTGCGTTTAGCCTTTAGCAGCTCGGTACATCTGCCCCTGGACCACGAGCAGGTGAGCTCCTCCCATGAGACTTTGTGCCTCGTCCATGTGCTGCACATTCTCATGAACATGAGCTTTTAGAGCCGTCGAGCCGCCGGTCGGTTCAGAGGCGTGAGCGTGTTCCCGAGCGTGTTCCCGAGCGTGTTCCCGAGCGTGTTCCCGAGCGTGTTCCCGAGCGTGTTCCCGAGCGTGAGCGTGTTCCTGAGCGTGTTCCTGAGGACCACAGCCGCTCAGAGCTGAATAAACTCGTTATAGATCCATGTGAACCAGACTCTGAGCAGATCTCCACAGCTGCACATGAGCCACAGGAGACGACAGCAGCAACTTTCAGCACTAAAATAATCCACTTTTAACAGCGAGTCATAGTTTGTAGCTTTACGTTTGTAATTTGTTTAATTGAACATGATTTAGTTTCAGTTTTGTATAAAAAGTGATGTTATTAAATTATCGACTAAACGCTGAGGTCCACCCCGAGTCTGTAGATCTGCTCAGAAAAGTCATCGCTGCTGTTTTCAGATATTTTCATCAAAACCTCCTTCCTCAGATGAATCAGCAGTGATGTAATCAGTGCTGCTGATGGTTTGGCTTTATCCCACCACAGGCACATAGCTGCTGTGAGCTGAACTGTTACATAAATACTCCACTTTTGTACTTCCTGCACAAATATCTGTATGAACAGCTCCATGTTCTGCTGTTTTATTATAAAACGCCTCGGAGCAGACGGCACAGACAGCGTGAAGAAGACATGTCTCGCCTTTAATTTAGCCAAATATGTATTTTTATAACAGTATTAATCCTGACCAGCCTCTTCTAACCTAATGCCCCATTTCGTTCCTGCGTCTAATCTCGTTCTATGTTTAAGTTGCTTCTTCAGACGTGTGGACAGTGGCGCCTCGCTGCAGGACGACGGGAGGGAGGCTCAGATCCACAGAAGAGACGCCTGAGCTTTGGGGAGGGCATCCTGTGTATTTGTACTGCACTGTGCACAAATACTTACTGTGTCATGCCAATTCAAAGTAATTTTTATCATTTTATAGAAGGGAAACGAGCCAAATGAGTAGAAAGTAACACAGGTAAATATTAACTCATTAACTCTTTAAAACGTGTAAATGAAACAAAACACATCTCCAGCTCTGTTTTTGAGCAGGAAATAACGTTATAAATCTCACAAAATTCAGATTCCTCCTCTAACTGTGCCTAAACCCCTCTGTGCAGCTTCGACATACAGACACATATTTGTCCATTACTGTCTCCATATTCACTCCAGAGCAGGGACTTTAACAGGACGGAGGACCTACACGCTCACGCCATCACAGCTCCAGACGGGGACGACTCTGACATGGCACGCCGCCGAGGAATATTAAAACTCCTCTTGAAATTGGCGTCTGGATATTTTCAATTTGGCTCTGATTACCTGGGTGAGAGGGGAGAGCGGCCAATTGACTTCCCCCGCTGCTTTAAACGCTACTCGCCTACTGTATAGATGAATATTTTATCAAGAGCGACAGTATTAAATTTGCCGGGGCTGATGAAAAAGGAGGCTGTGGTCGACTCCCTCCAGATCAAATTATTAGAAAGGAGCATTTGACTGTCACTGGGCCACGATTCAAATCCAGCGTCTGCAAGTTCCACCGATTGTTTGTGGAGGAAATATGGGACAGATTTTGTGATTAAACTGTGTAAAGACGTGAACGAGCAGGTTAGTTTTGTCTGTTTAAATACAGTTTATGGATTAAACTGGAAAGTATGTTCCAAAATAAACCTCAAAGATGCAGAGAAGTGTCACATCTGGATGAAAATATGAACAAACCTTTTTATCAATGTTTTGTAAAACAGATGAAGTGTCCAAATGTGTCTCAGTGTCTCTTTTATAATTATATACAGCTCAGGACACGTGTGAAGAGACTGGACACTGAAAACACAACTTACATCTGCAGTTAAATATTTATTATTAATATTATTAGTAATAGTAGAAGTAGAAGTAGTAGTATGATTATGGTGATTATTATTACTATACTTAGGAGTAATAGTAGTAGCAGAGGTAGTCATAGTAGTAGTATGAGTATGGTGTAGTAGTAGTATGAGTATAGCATAATAGTATTATTATTATTAGTAGTAGTAGTAGCATAATAGTAGTAGTGGTAGTAGTATGATTATGGTTATTATTATTACTATACTTAGGAGTAATAGTAGTAGCAGAGGTAGTCGTAGTATGAGTATGGTGATGATTATTAGTAGTAGCGTAATAGTAGTGGCAGTAGCAGTAATGGTAGTAGTGGTAGTAGTACGATTATGGTTATTATTAATAGTAATTGTAGTAGTAGCAGTCACAGTAACTTTGGTAGTAATGGTACATAATACATATGACCTGAGTGTTGTAGTTGTTCTGATGCCGTTTGTGTCACTGTCGTCGTTGTTTGTGGACCTGAGCGTCGTCGTCGTCGTTACGTTTGTCGACCTGAGCGTCGTCGTTGTTGCGTTTGTGGACCTGAGCGTCGTCGTCGTTGCGTTTGTGGACCTGAGCGTCGTCGTTGCGTTTGTGGACCTGAGCGTCGTCGTTGCGTTTGTGACCTGGACGTCTTGCGTTTGTGGACCTGAGCGTCGTCGTGGTTGTTGCGTTTGTGGACCTGAGCGTCGTCGTCGTTGCGTTTGTGTGGTTTGTGGACCTGAGCGCGTCGTCGTTGCGTTTGTGGACCTGAGTCGTTCGTTGCGTTTGTGGGAGCGTTCCGTGTTGTTGCGTCGTCGAGCGTCGTGTTGCGTTCGTGGACCTGAGCGCGTCGTCGTTGTTAGCGCGTTTCGTGGACCTGAGCGTCGTCGTCGTTGTTGCGTTTGTGGACCTGAGCGTCGTCGTCGTTGTTGCGTTTTGGACCTGTGGACCTGAGCGTCGTCGTCGTTGTTGCGTTTGTGGACCTGAGCGTCGTCGTCGTTGTTGCGTTTGTGGACCTGAGCGTCGTCGTGGTTGTTGCGTTTGTGGACCTGAGCGTCGTCGTCGTTGTTGCGTTTGTGGACCTGAGCGTCGTCGTTGCGTTTGTGGACCTGAGCGTCGTCGTCGTGGTTGCGTTTGTGGACCTGAGCGTCGTCGTCGTTGTTGCGTTTGTGGACCTGAGCGACCTGAGCGTCGTCGTCGTCGTTGTTGCGTTTGTGGACCTGAGCGTCGTCGTCGTCGTGTTGCGTTTGTGGACCTGAGACCTGAGCGTCGTTGTTGCGTTTGTGGACCTGAGCGTCGTCGTCGTTGCGTTTGTGGACCTGAGCGTCGTCGTCGTCGTGTTGCGTTTGTGGACCTGAGCGTCGTCGTCGTCGTTGCGCGTGTCGTCGTTGTGGACCTGAGCGTCGTGTCGTCGTTGGACCTGACCGTCGTCGTCGTCGTCGTTGCGTTTGTGGACCTGAGCGTCGTCGTCGTCGTTGCGTTTGTGGACCTGAGCGTTGTCGTCGTCGTCGTTGTTGTTGCGTTTTTCGACCTGAGCGTCGTCATTTTTGTTGTTTGTGGTCGTTGTTCTGATTTCGTTCGTGTCCCTGTTGCATCACGTTTAGATAAAACCTTTTAGTTTTAACCGACTCTGAGACGATCATAAATCATCCGTATTTGACGAGCTCTAAGTGTTGCATAATTAAATACGTTTCAAACCCTAAAAGCTGGAAACCTCGTCCTGCTCTTCTCTCAGACAAACTCGCGCTCGTCCTGCACAAACCTCTGCTCACTCTGGACCTGCTCATCTATTCCTCCAGCATCTCCAGTAATAAATCTCCCTCGATTACAGAGAGAATTTAACTGTGCCATAAAATCAATCCATCTGCCCGTCAGATCCCTTGTCCTTGGCGATTTCTACAAATAGCCATTATTACGGAGAAAGTTGAGTGTGAAAAATGAGCCTCTCTGAAAAACAGCCCAATTACAAAGTGCTGAAGTTCAGAAAAGCGACACTTGACTTGGCCTGGTGTATATTTCTGACAGTAAAAAAAATCAAATTGTAGTTACATTTGACTTAAAAAGTGCTGAATCTGAAACGCTTCAGAGAAAAACTGCGATAAACCATCAAATTAAGCTATTTTACGCCACCATTTAAGACTGAAATAATGCAAAATAACCCCAGTAAACTGTTTAGAAATGGATAGTTTCATTAAAAAACATGAGCTGCAGCAAATAAATAGCAGTAATTAGCCGTAGACGAGGCTAATTCACCGTCTACAGCTCAAATCTTATCACATTACAACAAAAAATCAACTCCTATACTCCCTTTACTGAGGAACATTCAGATAATTGAGGTTTGGGATGTAAGAGGCTGTGTGTGTGACCCCCCACCCCCCAATGTGTGACCCCCACGAAGCGACGGGAGGAAAACTCACTTTGACTTTAAATGTTTTAATGTGACTCTGACTCTCTAACCCCCCAGTGTGGAGTAAAACACTGGGACAACCTCAACCTGACTCTGCTTAGGACACAACTTAGGACACGACATGACTAGACTCCACTTCAGACACGACTAGACTCCGCTTCGGACACGATTCTCTAGACTCCACTTCAGACACGACTCGCTCGACTCTATGGCTGTGTGGCGTGTACACCATCAGGTATCGCTTAAGTCTTCGGCCGTAGGACTGGAGGAGAGTTGCGTGAGGTTCTGTAGATTATTCGTTCTTTATAAATACAGTTTAATTCTTTTGTTCGCGGTGTTTCACATTGGATCAAAGATTATCCGGATCTTCTGTCTGTTATTACTCTTAATACTCTTTTTGTAATAAACAGCCTTTCTCTGTCAGAGCTTTTGTCTTTTGGGTCAATTCCTCCGGACGACAGGACGACTGCACAGATGAGCAGCTGTATGGAAACTAAACCAGACACGACTCACTAGACTCTTGAACTTTACTGCTTTAATTTTACTGGACGCTGCCTTTAACTCGACCGTTTTGCTGTAGTAAAGATCTCCAGAACGATCCCTCTGCACCTCGTCATGCAACAGAACAGAAAACTCGTAGGTTTAGGTTTATTCTGCTGATGTGATTGAGCTGGATCGGTGTGATTAGTTTGTCTGGATTGTGAAGCAAATTGAAATATCCACTTTTGTTTCTGGTCGACAGATGTGTTTGAGCATTTTAGCGATACAATACAAAACACCTGAGCGCCGCCATCGTCTTTCGGGTTGTTGGGTGAACGGTTCTGGCGATTTTGACAGGAAATGTGTTTTACTCGGACTACAGAGGTGTTGTAAAACCTCCCAGAGAATCGTGAAGCTTTGACTTATTGAACAAAAAACATTTTACACAAATCAACTCCGCTTTATCTCATATTTTTGAGGCGAAACTTTTCACTAAAGAATGAGATTTCCTCTTAACCGAAGAGCCACCGCGGTTTGGAGTGTTTAGACTTAAAAGTGGCCGATTAAGATCAATAGAAGATTCTGGGCAAATCTGTAACATCTCCACGGAAACAAGCCGGCAGCCAAAGTTACATAGTGCATCTTTAAGTATTTAGAACATCTGCATAAGGAAATCTACGTCACCTGTGAGGACAAAAAAAAGTCGACAAATATCGTTCATGGGACATTTTATAAAATCGTGATAATCACCAACAAAGATAATCACCGTTACATCACCAGAATCTGCAGAAAAAACAATTTAATCACAGGGAAATCGACAGAATTGGAGCTTTTTCCTATTAATTTGTATTAGAGGGGGGCCCATGTGAGGATTATCACCCCAGGCCCCCAAATTTGAGTCGACGGCCCTGCTCATCCAGAATATTCTCCACTAAAACGTCGCTGTTGTGTTTTCACTGAGAACAAAGTACAAGACTAAACCAGCTGTTTAAACACGGAGCTTATTATAATATTAAAATTATAATGATTCATAACCAGAACATTTTTAATCTGTCAGAAACTTTAATCATTATCGTGATAGAATCGTTTATCGTGGCCATGAAATACTGTAAAAAAACCTGCTTCATTTGTCTCTTCGTCGCTGTCAAATGCCGTAGAGTAAGTTGTGTTTTTGGGTATTGCAGTATTTGACGTATATTCTTGTGTCCAGATCTTTTTGTTGAAGAGAATTTTCCAGTAACCACATGAAGCGTGAGCCGTGCTTCCCCCGCACGCTGCGCCGGGTGAGTGGAGCTGGCAGCCATTTGAACCGTGGGGATTTCAGATTCATTTGAGGTTTGAGATGCAACTATTACAGCATTTGGAGAGCGGCGCTAGGGCAGCAGCAGTATGCTAACTGTAACTGATCAGTCCTGACACGACAAATAAAAGCCTCGTTTCATTTCCAGAGTCTAATTGATACATAAAATACATCGTGTTTGTGTTGTTGGTTCAGTTTTTCATGTTAGTGAGGCAGATTTGTTGATTTTTATGGTTAAAATCCTTGTTTTGACTTTGTTCTGAATGTCTTTACATGCTCTTCACCCTCTTTCACACCCTTCCTTCCTGACGCTATGCTACGTGTTAAATATGTCAAAAATCTGATGGTAAAAGCAAAATTCAAACCTGTAAAACTGGTCAAAAAGTTGCAGAAGCGAAGACGTTTGAGCGTTTTTAGAACTTATTTCTGAAGTTGCCGTTGGCGCCGAGATCTTCATTTGGTTTGAGGCAGATTTTGGAAGGAAGTGACAAAAAACAACCAAGATGGAAAAAATGGCAACGTAAGAAGTAATTAAATCAACAGGAATGAATGATCAGGGTAAACTTAACAAAAAAGAGACTAAACATGTTTAAACAGAAGGAGCCTGGCAAAGGGATAAAACGGAAATAAAGGTAAAGTTACTAAAACACAAATTTCACAATAAATAACAAAATCTTACAAACAGAGGCCTGAAAACAGTCGTCCAATCACATCCAAGGAGTCCAACAGGTGTGATTATGGACGAGGACGAAGACTCAAGAAACAAAATGTAGAATTACAAACGATAAAGGATCAGACCTGCACGACTGAAGTACAAATATCTGGTGTTATAAGTTTTCTTAAATAAAAGTAGCAGCTCAAAACATAAAAAGATTATAATCTAAAAGAAATCCTGCTTCTTTTGGCATTTATTTTTCCTTTTTACTCTCACACACGGCTTAATGTTTGTATATTTATAAACTAATAAACTGTCTGTCTGTTTAAAAGCATTTCAAAGATTCCCTCTGGTACATTTCCCTTAAACACTGATAGTATTTGGGATCCAGAGCTTCTGAAAGACTCAATTCAATTCAAACTAGAACTTATGTGACTCCTGATCCAATCACAGGCCTGGCCCCCGTCCACCGCCGCGACATGAAGGATAATGGCCCCGTGACGAGACCAGACGGAGACGAGACGGAGACGAGACGGAGACAGACGGAATCACGAGGATCAGGAAACAGGCACGAAACTCTGAATCTCGGCTCAAACCGTCGCCATATGTCTCCGTTATTCGGCCATGACCCAGATGTTTTACAGAAATGTTTGTGTTTCTTTTTGCGGCGTCATGAGGCCGAGGAGCCGCGGTGGGAAAGCGTCAGATGGCGAGACAGATGCACCTCCGACAAAAACGTGTCACTGCATTTTACTCTTTTTATTTTACATTGTGTGATCGTAATGACAAAATCGGCGTCACAGTATTTGCTGAACTGTGCTGGATCCTGCCGTTTTACGAAGATGTGAGTCTGGTCAACGCTGAATCTCCTCGTTTTTTTCAAATGGGCGTGATTGACAGGTGGACGAGCCAATCAGGCATCGGAAAAAACCTGCAGAGGGTTGAAAAACATCGTGGGTTTCTGCAGAATCTTTCACCGAAGCTTTGCCGTCCCAAACTGCAGCACAAACTTCAAACTCTACATTTATGTGAGAAAAATGAGATTTTATTTGTAAATCTCAGGAGACCAATGAGCTCCTTCGTTTCACACGTGTCACTGGAATAAACTGATCTGATTGGACGATGTTGGACGCAGCAGCGGGATCAGATCAATCTATGTAAAAAAAAAAGAGATAAAAACCCATTTTCTTTTATTAGTTACAACCAAAAAAGGATTGTGCTGCAGCGACGTGATTATGTGAAACCTGAACAACAGATAACTCCACAAAACAGACACAAAACAACGTTTATTTACTCAAAACAACATCTTAAACACAGACGTCTTGACTCTTTTAACCTACACCAAAGTACATCTATCAATTAAATCATGTTTTAAAGTTTAAAGACGGTTTTCATTAACTTAAATTCATCATTGATCAATCTAAAGTTTTATTCCTCAAACAGACGCATCTTTGTCACATTTGTTCTTATTTTATTAGAGTCAAACCAAAGTAAACCTCAAGTTATAACGACTGTTTCTTAATTTAAAGTAGTGAATTCATATCCTCGTTCACAACACAACTGTCAAAATGTTGAATATATTCGATTTTATAAATAGTTCATTAGTCGTTTCACAGAATCCTGCTTTATTAATGATTCTTGTTGCTCTTTTCTGTAGTTTAATTAAAGGATGTGCATGTTTTAGAGGCAGATTCTGTATCGTTCATCATTTCCGAGACAAGATCCAAACGGAGAATAGGACAGACGGCCACTCTTCCATCAGTCTGTCCCAGGGCAGGTGTGACTACAACAGAATCTTCTCGACTCTGAACACTGGGAATGTTTTTGTGTGTAAATCCGTGAGCTGTTCGTGCTTTTCTGTTTTCTGGTGCCATTTTGAGGACGGTTTGCATTCACAACATAATATTTAGCTTTGAATTGTGAATTGCCACAGTAACGATCAAACATTTATCGTTTTGAAACCCGTAGATTTGTGATTGACGTTAGTTCTTCAGCTTCATTAGGGCGACAGCATCGACAGAAAAGCCCAAAAGTGTGTGACAGCAGCGGTTTATACGAGTGTTTTTCTCACCCTGGACGTGGTGCAGTGGGACAGCGGAGGTTGGCCGTGCTCCCATAATCCCGTCTGTCTGCAGCTGTGAACATAATCCGTGAGTGAACAGGTGAACTGGTCCCGTGCCCACTGTCCGGCCCCTGTGCTCGTCCAGGTCCGCTCCGTCACACACCCGTCGTGAACACGCTTAACCTCAGTTTAACATCTGCGCCTGAGTCTGCTCTGCACCACTTCTCAAACCTCGTGGGGAAACGTACAGTGACGTGTTCAGGCAGCGTGAAGTTTAAACTGCACTTTGAGCCAGTCCCTTTGGAGCAAAACATCCGAACTTTACAAAGGTGAGCCGGTTCTTCTTCCTTCAACAAAGTTATAGATCGCTTTAGCTCAGTCGGAAGTGCTGCAATACCTCAAGTGATTTAAGGGAGTTTAGAGTTTGTGCTGCAGTTTGTGAGGCCAGTGCAGCAGAGACTCCACGTTTTCTATTATTTTACAAACTGAACGGCCCCAAATCCCTCATCCCAGCTGTCTGAACATATAAAACCCAGTTAGAACACGGGAACGAATCTATTCACACTATTATAACAGTAAAAAAGCAATATATGATGCATGTGTCAGATTTCACAAGTTTGTCTCCAGTGACACAAAAGTGACTCTTGTAGCTTTAAGCCATTTTATAATGATGTTTCCTCCTCAAAAACACACCTGTCACATTTCCTGGCATTAAAATACGTTTAGTTGAAAATGTTGATCTGAACACAATGATGAGTTTACACACTGACACATTACACTGCTCCACAGCGCCCCCTTGGACTTTGGAAGGGGATCAAAACAATGATTTTGTCACAAACATTTGACATTCAGCAAATAAATGGTCAGATTTTTATAGCGCTTTTCTACCTTTTCTACCGGCCATTTTGAATCAAAATATGACCAAAATCTAGACCTTGAACTTTCACGACGTCAGACTTTTTTCATCTTAGACAAATGAACTTTGTCCCACATATTCCACACATCACACTGAACCAAAAAGCCAAAGACAAATCTCTATTTCCAGCCGAGCAGGTGTGAAAGTGTCAGAGATGGTCTCGTTGGATGGATGGAGGAGTATTAGATAAACGCTGATTCTGGGGGAGGGGCCATGTACGTGGGCGGGACCTTCAGGGAGGCGTGTCCACCGAGGTCACAAGAGGAGGTGAGGCCCTTTATCCCTGCTTGCAGTTTTAATTAGTTTTGTCATTGTCTGGTGGGTGTCTTATATGAAACATTGTGCAGTTTATTGGACTTGTTTAAACACAGTGTCATTTTGTTTGACATCTTTAAATCTCTTTTTTTTTTTTTTTTTTGACATTATCTGTGAACTTGGTTTCCTCTTATTTGTGACGTTGTGCTGCTCATTGCTTTTAAACGCTCCTGACGTTAAGTGTTGCTTGACGAGCCGGAGGGAGGTTGTGACGTGTCAGTGGGACGTCACTAAAGGTCAAAGGTCAAACGCTCGACACTGGAGGAATAAAAACGGAAGCAAAAGGGGATGATTTTTTTCTTCATATTTAAAGGTTTATTTTGTCCATGGATGTACAGTATTAAAACCTCGTCTTTAAATGTCTGTATTTAAATCTACACGTGATTTTTTTTTTTTTTTTATTTTATTTTTTTAGCCTCGTCTTGATGTTTGAAAGTGTAAGAACTCATAAAAAAAACAGATAAAACATCATTTATTTTTGTTTATTTTGGTGAATTGGTCCCAAAGAAACCTCCGTGTGCTTCGACGACTTAAACACAGCCATGTACAAGTTGTATCGGTGTGATGTGAAACTGCTCTACAGCGCCCCCTGTTGAATAACACCCATAAACTTTCAGATATTGTGTCAATGCGGCGGCAGCAGTGCAGTTGGTAAAGAGCTCGTCCTTTTCTCCAAGTGACATAAACCGAGCCTCAGATCCACTGACCCACAGGGCGGAGGTGCGACTCCACAGATAAATACTGCTGTTGTTGTGTACTTGGGCAAGACACTTAAGCCTTGACGGTGGTAAAGTGTTACATACATTAACAGTCAAAGTTTGAACATGACCCTCTCATTCTTTTATTTTTATTTTTACTACTTTCAATATTTTATAAACACATATGTAAGATAAGTGGAATTTTTAAAGTATTTTTTAATATATTTTACATTCAAATCCACAAAGAAACCACCTTCACTTTGTAGAAAAATGCTTAAACTTGTTAAATAACTAAGGAAAATACTACATCGCCCACCCCACCTGTGTCTCTTGATTTTGTGTTTACTGTTCAAATAGTTTATCCTGTTTTTGCGTTAAGTATTAATTAAAATATATATAAAAAAAAAAAAATGTAGCGATATTATTATTTTGCTACATAATTCCATATATCTTCCTTCATATATTGTAATGTCGTCTATGTATAAAGTCTAACAACTTCTGAAAAAAAAAAACTGTGAATGTGATTGTGTGTCCAGACTTTGACTCGTGTGTATATCTGACCGATTGTGCGTCCAGACTTTGACTCGTGTGTATATCTGACCAATTGTGCGTCCAGACTTTGACTCGTCGTGTGTATCTGACCGATTGTGCGTCCAGACTTTGACTCGTCGTGTGTATCTCTGACCGATTGTGCGTCCAGACTTTGACTCGTGTGTATATCTGACCGATTGTGCGTCCAGACTTTGACTCGTGTGTATATCTGACCAATTGTGCGTCCAGACTTTGACTCGTCGTGTGTATCTGACCGATTGTGCGTCCAGACTTTGACTCGTCGTGTGTATCTGACCGATTGTGCGTCCAGACTTTGACTCGTGTGTATATCTGACCGATTGTGCGTCCAGACTTTGACTCGTGTGTATATCTGACCAATTGTGCGTCCAGACTTTGACTCGTCGTGTGTATCTGACCGATTGTGCGTCCAGACTTTGACTCGTCGTGTGTATCTGACCGATTGTGCGTCCAGACTTTGGACGCACAATCGGTCAGATACACACGAGTCAGACTTTGACTCATGTGTATATCTGACCGATTGTGCGTCCAGACTTTGACTCGTCGTGTATATCTGACCCATTGTGCGTCCAGACTTTGACTCGTTGTGTATATCTGACCCATTGTGCGTCCAGACTTTGACTCGTGTGTATATCTGACCCATTGTGCGTCCAGACTTTGACTCGTGTGTGTATATCTGACCGATTGTGCGTCCAGACTTTGACTCGTGTGTATATCTGACCGATTGTGCGTCCAGACTTTGACTCGTGTGTATATCTGACCGATTGTGCGTCCAGACTTTGACTCGTCGTGTATATCTGACCGATTGTGCGTCCAGACTTTGACTCGTGTGTATATCTGACCGATTGTGTGTCCAGACTTTGACTCGTCGTGTGTATATCTGACCGATTGTGTGTCCAGACTTTGACTCTCGTCGTGTGTATATCTGACCGATTGTGCGTCCAGACTTTGACTCGTTGTGTATATCTGACCGATTGTGCGTCCAGACTTTGACTCGTGTGTATCGGACCGTCGTACATGTAATTACTCTGTGACTCACTGCACATGGTAAGTTGCCAGTTCAGAGACGACAAATTTAAATGGATCAATCAAGTCAAACGTGTAATTTGCGTCGCACAACAACGGCGTCGATACAACAGCTTCCTCTTGAACTTTCCCTGATTGCCTTGATCCGTGTCATTATACATTCCATTGATTGCAGAGGGTTAGATAATGACCCGAGTCGTCCAATTAGACATTTCAAAGTCCAAAAGGGGAAATCATTAATAATCTGAAATGCCAAGTTAATTATATATAAGACGACGCAGGTTTACCGTCGTGTTTTCACCAGGGAGCAGGTCCTCAGCTGAACTTCACCTGGATGAAGTGTCCAGTGTGAAATGAACAAGTTAAAAGATGGAGAAGTTTGTGACGTTGGTGAACGAGTCGGCTCTTTTCAACAGTTAACTTTTTTAATTTTTTTCCTCTAGTTTTTATTCATTTTCATACTGATTAACGCCGTAGACTGTTATATAAACGGACATGGCTAATGCACCAGCCGCCGCCGTGCTTCTGGCTCCATCAACTTTGGCTCCAGTTCACTTTCTATTGAAAAACTGTCCCTTCTTTCTGACAGCAGCAGTTACATCTACTAGATCCTGGGGTTCATTTATTTGAGTTGTTTTTATTTTTTTTATTTTGTTTTTTATTTATTTATTTTATTTTTTTTTTTTTTTTTTTTTTTTTTTTTTGGGGGGGGGGGGGTTATTTTGTTTTTTTTTTTTTTTTTTTTTTTTTTGATTTTATGTTTTTATTTTTTTTTTTTTTTTTGTTTTTGATTTTATTTTTTTTTTATTTTGAGAGTTTTTTTTTTTTTTTTTTTTTTTGTCTTTTGTAAGTCTGTCTCTGTCCCTGCTGCTGTTTTATTTTGTTTTGTTATTTTTATTTTATTTATTTTTTGTTATTTTGAGTTTTAGTTATTTTGGAGGGTTTTTTTCAGTCTATTTAGATTTTTATTTTTTTTTTTCTGAAAAAATGTGTCTCTCTCTGTCTCTGCTGATGTCAGACTCATTTTGGTCTTAAATGTTCGTATTAACCCTCTACATGATCCTGGGGTTTTTATTTTGATATTTTGTCGGCAAATCAATATATGAACTTTAATAACAGAAAAAATCAGGAGGCTTTGTTTCTCGACGACGTCGCTCCTGTTAGCGTTAGCAACAGGTTTGATTGACAGCGTTGCTAAGCGCTCGCTCCCTATTAAACCATCGAAAGAGGAAGGGGTGCTACCTTACACAGCCTCGCTCCTGATTGGCTCTTTGGTTGCTACGATACTCAGAATTACAAATGTAGAAATCTGCTCCAGATTAGCCGCTGTAGCTGCTTTAGCGTCGATGAGCTTCGTTTGACTGGAGCCGAACGCTGTGGGTCAAGACTCGAGTCAGATCCAGAACCAGCTCAGAGGCAGAGCAGGCGACACGACTGAGAGATTGTGCATAAAAAACATCATATAAAATTATTAAAAATGATTGTAGTGCAAGGTTTTATTTTGATTATGCGTCATTTGAAAGAGCAAACACACTCCCACTCTCAGTCTGAACCATTTAAACACATCTGAGCCTCGTTCGCTCAGTTTGTAGATTAAATGAGTCCTCACATCGGCTTCTGTCATAGAAATAAATATAAACGAGTCTTTTGAACGGCTCTTTGAATTGAACGGATCCCAAAGAGCCGAAAGCCCCAATACTATTAAAGAGGTACATGGAGGTGCAGTTAGTAACGGTTCACTGATACTGGTATTTAATTATGTGGATTGTAAAATTGCACATTACAGTCTCATATTTAATTAAACAAAATCATTCCCATAATATCCGTGATCATCCAGTGTCCTAAAGGCAGAATTAACAGGATTAGTGTTTCTTTAATGTAGTTGCATAATGAAATGGAAAATGAACAGGAGAAATACTGAGTGTGATGTCAAACTTGAAGATGTGACTTTCAGTGTTTAAATTCAGGCCCAAATGGTTCTGTTTGTCTGTGGATTTAATAATATTTAGCCACACCTTATTTCATTAAAAGTTTAGACCGAGTGTGATGTCGTCTGAAACCTGCAACAACCGAGCAAACTGCAGGATCGTTGTTGATTTGTAGTATTTCCTGCATGTTTCAGTCGTCTTTATTCTCCTGTAATCGAGACACTGTTACCGTTTTCCCCACACACTGTGGCTAGTGTTACAAACTGCTAGGCGCCGTGTTACAAACAGGAAGTGATCATGGGCGCACTTCCAGCTCCATTGACACAGTTTTTCAACGTGAAGTGAATTGGAGCCAGACTCATGTTGGTCTTAAATGTTCGTATTAACCCTCTACATGATCCTGGGGTTTTTATTTCACGTCTGTGTCTGTAAATCAACATATGAACATTAAAACAGACACATCAGGTCCTTCTGTCCCCGACGCTGCTCCTGTTAGCGTTAGCAACAGGTTTGATTGACAGCGTTGCTAAGCGCTCGCTCTCTGCTAAACCAGCGGTGTGGGCTGAAGGGGCGTTACCTTCAACAGCCTCGCTTCCGATTGGCTCTTTAGAAACCCTCAAAATAACTAAAACAAACTAAAAAAATATATAAAAAATAAAAAAATGACAAAACAAAATAAAAAGAAAAACACAAAATGTCTTAAAAAAATAATAAAACACCCAAACAAAACCTCAAAATAACTAAAAAAAAAACCCCAACAAAAAACAACAAAAACTCTAACAAAAAAATAAATTTGAAAAAATAATAAACAAAATAAACAAATGCAAATAAACAAACTCAAAAAATCTAAAAAACAAAACAAAAAACAAACTCAAAATAACTAAAAAAAAAAGACCCCCCAGGATGACGTATTGCGGGTTAATACATTTAAGACCAAAATGACGAGTGTGACAGCAGCAGGTACAGAGAGGAGACAGTTTTTCAATGTAAAGTCGATGGAGTCCGAACTGCGGCCGTGATCACTTCCTGTTTGTAACGCGGCCGCTAGCACGTTAGCCATTTATATAAACAGTTTGGTCGAAACATGTTCAGAAATTCTTGTGTTCTTCTGGACGTGTTTAAAAAGTAAACTTTGCACAGAATCCTATTAAAACATTAATGACCAAACTAATCTTGTCAGAAAAATGGCAATTAGATCGGCCATCTTTCCAGAATCCGGCCTAATGGTGGGAGGAAATCTCTCTCATTCTCTGTCGTTTTTTCTCCTTTACACGGCGTTGCGATATTCTGTGTGAAAGTTGAGTATTGGGTTTTGTGAGTCAGTGATCCCGCTGAGACGCTGATGGTATTCCTGTCTCTTACACTGGCACTTTAAACACCATTTCAGACTGTAGCTGAAGCTAACAAAGCCAAGTCATTCCCCCGATGATTTATGGGGCTGGAGAAAGCACATTGTCTGACCTCCATTGATCACCAGGTCTCTGTAATGGTCCAGCGCTCACATGTGCCATGGAGGCTTTTTCTTATATATTTATTTTGCCATATTTCCCTTACAGCTGGGAGGAAAAGACGAATGCTTCTGCGCTGGTTTCATTGTGATTACATGTCTCACCTTGGGGCGCTTAACAAACTGATGAATGCTCAAACATAAGAAATGAAAGAGTTTTCCCATTTCCCTCTCCCTGTGGGAATGACACGTCGTTACTCATCCTGCCAACATCTCCTGCCATTTAAAATCCACTTTTTCCCCACAAAGTCATTTATTTTCAATGAAGTCCCAGACAAACAAAGCAGTGGCTGTTGTACCATGACACCGCCGAGGCCTGGCACTTCCACGAATTCAAACATGAAAAACAGAGGATTTAATGGATTTAAACACGTCGTCATCAAAATAAAACGACAGAACGGTGACGCTGTGAGGAAAGGTTAAAGTTTACTCAAATTGGGAATATTGAAGCTTAGTTTCCAGTTGTAGAAGCTAACGAAGTACAAGGAGTAAAGTGCAGTACTTAAGTAGAATTTTAGAGCAGTATCTGTACTCTCTACTCCACTTTTCATGATTTCGGGGTTTTTTTACCATGTTCGTGGAAATATCCTGACTAAAGTTTTCTAGTTCAAGCTTCAGCTTTGAGCAAAACCAAAATAAATCCACAAAAATCTGGAGAAATTGACTCGTTTTGTTTCTGTGACCAAAATGTCTCGTTTTGACTCAATATCACATTAACAACATACTTTTTACTCTTTAAGTACTTTTTTTAACAGGTACTTTAATACTTTTACTTAAGTAGATTTTTTCGTGTGATACTTTTACTCGAGTAACCTTTTACCTCTGTATCTGTACTTCAGTAGTGCTTCATCCACCTCTGTTAAAGATTCTGCTCGTCTCTATGGAGATTTCACTGCTTTGCCTAGAATTTTCCAAAGAGTGGCATTAAACTTATTTATTCAATTATGGTTTGTACTGGAAAAAAAAAAGAAAAAACACTCAACCTCTGTGTTTCCATGGAGACAAGTTTGATGCTATGAAACTTCCACACACGTATTTGTCCCGTGTCACCAGGAAGTACTTCACACATGTGTCCTGTGTCAGGTGAATGTGTCTGTGTTCACACACACATGTGTCCTGTGTCAGGTGAAGTACTTCACACACATGTGTCTGTGTCAGGTGAAGTTACTTCACACATGTGTCCTGTGTCAGGTGAAGTACTTCACACATGTGTCCTGTGTCAGGTGAAGTACTTCACACATGTGTCCTGTGTCAGGTGAAGTACTTCACACATGTGTCCTGTGTCAGGTGAAGTACTTCACACACGTGTGTCCTGTGTCAGGTGAAGTACTTCACACACGTGTGTCCTGTGTCAGGTGAAGTACTTCACACACGTGTGTCCTGTGTCAGGTGAAGTACTTCACACATGTGTCCTGTGTCAGGTGAAGTACTTCACACACATGTGTGTCCTGTGTCAGGTGAAGTACTTCACACATGTGTCTGTGTCAGGTGAAGTACTTCACACATGTGTCCTGTGTCAGGTGAAGTACTTCACATGTGTGTCCTGTGTCAGGTGAAGGTACAGCGCTTCCCTGGGGAGTTTTGGGTCCCTCAAAAATAATAAAAGCGCGAGGTTAGAGTCCCCAACTGGTAATTAAAGGTGTGATTACTAATTATTTGTGTGTCTATCCTAGTCTGTAAAGCACTTTGAAATACGTTGTGTACGAATTCGCTATACAAATAAACTTGCCACTACAAAGACCCGATATCGGCTCGATATAACGGCCAAACGATATCGCTTCGATATTGATATATCGCTTCTACCTCGACCATCTCTAGAAGTGATCATCCAACTAAAACCAACAACACACAAACAAACAAAAGGTGTGGACCCTGAGCTAAAAACAACAGATCAGATCATTACAACACAACCAATAAATGTATTTTTATTTTTAATCATCTATTTTTGTGGATTTGTTGGTCCCTGGGTTTCAGAATGATTACAACATTTGGACTGTTGCCATAGCGATTCATATTTTAAAACTAAATGAATCTTTGTATGACATCATCACATTCCACCAATCACAGAACTCTGGATGACATCATCCAAATGCAGCCTCTTGTTGCTTGGAAACCCGGGTAGAACATGTTCTGTTTCTTTATGACATCACACTGAACTTTATGACATCACCTCTGCTCTGTACCAAAGGCAATGAGCCAAGACCAGACGACGAACGAAGTCACAACAGTCGACACAGCAGCACGATTCTTCAGGAGAACTCGTATTACTCAGTATCACTTCAGCTTTTCTTCAATATTTGCATTTATTGTTCAAATATTAACCTACAAATTCAAAAGCCTAGTCAAAAAACGTCACCAGAAATGGATGATTTCCAAACGGGAGACGACAAAGTGAACCTTTCGATCGCGCTCAAGTCATGGAGGAACATCTGAGCGACTTGAACGACGCTTGTGAGGTCTTTGAATCTATACTGGACCGTCTCGAGAAAAACAATGTCACTGTGAGACGAGAGGTCCGACAGGCCAAAAAGGAGGCTTGTAGCGAGAGAGAGAAAATTTATTTTCCTCAAACTTGCAGTGGAAGAGGCGCTAAAAGAAAACAAAGCCCTTAAAGAGACGAAGGAGCAGCTCACCAAAAAACATGAGCCCACGATAGAAAGCAACGACGACTGGAAGAGAAGATCGAGATGTTAAAAAGCCACAGAGACAGTTTGCAAAACCAGTTTGAGAGCTTGAAATCAAAACTCTCTCAAAGTGAAGACTGGAAAACAGCGCCACCTTCAGTTAGTAACTGAGAAAAGTCAGAATCTGGAAGATGCCAAACGTTTTATTTGACAAAATATCGAGCATGACCCAGAAACTGGCTGCACAGAAGAATCTGAGGAGAAAAAAGTGCAGCGCTGGCAAAGCTGGAAGGCGTCTCTTAATAGAGAAAATGAGCTTTTAACGCAACATCTCGAGAAAATAACAAACAAACATGACGCCAAGAAGATAATCGAGTTTCGATATAAACAAAAACACTTGAAGATAGAGGATCTTCAAGGTCATAATAATGCCATTCTGCGGGAAATTGAAGAGATGCAGGATGAAATTATACACCTGAAAGCCTTGTCCGATTGTTCTAAGGATATTAACTTGAGCACAGCAAAGATGAACGCTAAAAGCAAGAAATTACTCAAGACACAAGAGAAACTTCGCAACGAGCTGAAGAAGATTGTGGAGTCTAAGAACGTGAAACATACGAATGATCTGAAGAACTTGAGGACGGAGTACTCGAGCTTGATATAACCAAAAATCCGCACATTGAATGTGGAGATTAAAGACGCCAGCTTGATAAAAACTCATTCAAAAATGTTACAGAATGAGAAGAAGGTGCTGAAGCAAAGAAAACACAAAGTACAGAAGGAGGGCTCGAGATTAATGAAGCTGAAGAAGAAGCAGAAACCTTCAGTGGTCGAAGAAAAAGATCGAAATCTGCCACAAGAGAAGGAAGAATTACAAAATGAAGATGCAGAGGTGACGATTTTGGATCACACAATGAGAGCTCGTTTGCAAAGAGGAGTTTGAAAGCTTCAGATCAAAACTGCCTCAAGAAGGAGAGTGAAACAGCGCCACCTTCAGTTGGAAACAGAGAAAAATCTCACCTTAGAAGATATCGACCGTTTTACAGGAACAAATATCGACGATGACTCAGAAACTGGCTGAAGATGAGATTTGTAAAAAGAAATGCTCAGACTTAGAGACGACGAACAGCCTCCTGAAAAGCAAAAATGAAAAGTGGAAGGAACATCTCTGCAAAATACGAAAGAATATGACGAAGAAAAAGTACGAGCGTTCAAATACGACCAAAGACTCCGTGACATAGAGAGAGTCTAAAGGAACAAAATGACAAAATCCAGCAAGACATTGACAAAAAGCAGAGCAAAATTATTAAACAGCGTGGTCCTATCTGACACTCATAAGAGAATTGATCAGGAATTAGAATTTAGGAACGCTCAAAAACAAGGAACTGGGTGAAGAAAACATGAACAGATCCACCGCAAACTGCTCAAACTTAAAGAGTCTCAGGGAACAATGCAGAGATATGACTCAGAACAACACGAAAGGCTCTACAGCTTGTACAGAGGAATTCATGAACTGCATCGGGATATCGAAGAGGCTCGCTCGCTAACAGTCGATTTGAAGAAGAGAAATGTCTGATGCAAAGAAGTGACGACTTAAAGAAGGAGCTTTTAAGACTGAGGAAGGTTAAGAAAGAACAGGAGACACCACTGGCCAAAAATCAAACGGCAAAACGAAAATGAAAAAAACGAAAATGAAACATACGACAGAGAGAATGAAACGCTCCAAAAAGTTTATACAGAGCTGTATTTCGGGACTGTTCAGCAAAGAAGTGGAGACGTTTATGAAGGACGTGTTAGAGGAAGAGAAGAACTAAACTAAAACCGGGACTAAAAACCGGGACCAAACCGGGACTAAACCGGGACTGGGGACTAAACCGTGGGACTAAACCGGACCAAACCGGGACTAAACAGGGACTTAAACCAGGACTACCTTTGTGCTGGTCCTCAATAAGGTTTGATCTGTCACTAGACCTAAAGCTATGTTGGCATTGAACATAGCTGTAGGTCACTAAAGACAGAACTAAACCAGGACTAAACCAGAACTAAACCAGGACTAAACCAGGACTAAACCAGGACTTAAACAGGACTTAAACAGGACTAAAACAGGACTTAAACAGGACTACCTTTTTGGTGTTCCTGAATAACTAGTCTGGTCTAGTGATAAGTCACTAAACCCAGAACGTGACCAAATTTTATTAAAAAGGTTTATCTTTGCCTACTAAAATAGGTAAAGATAAACCTTGTTCAATTTACATTTTCAATAAAAACTGATTAAACTGAATGTGAGCTTTTCTGATGTTTATTTAACTGTAATTTAATAAATAAGTTTTTAATTTAATGAATGCATTTGTAAAACAGTTTGTACAATGACCCTGTCATATTCATGCTCCATGTCACAGTCAAATCTGTCATATAAACATTTACACTCACCTAAAGGATTATTATGACACCTGTTCAATTTCTCCTTATGCAATTATCTAATCGACCAATCACATGGCAGGTGCTTCAGTGCATTTAGGGGTGTGGTCCTGGTCAAGACAATCTCCTGAACTCCAAAGTGAATGTCAGAATTGGAAACAAAGGTGATTTAAGCAGTTTTGAGCGTGGCCTGGTTGTTGGTGCCAGACGGGCCGGTCTGAGTATTTCACAATCTGCTCAGTTACTGGGATTTTCACAACCATTTCTAGGGTTTACAAAGAATGATGTGAAAAGGGAAAAACATCCAGTCTGCGGCAGTCCTGTGGGCGACAATGCCTTGTTGATGCTAGAGGTCAGAGGAGAATGGGCTGAGTGATTCAAGCTGATAGAAGAGCAACGTCACACATGTGTCCTGTCTCAGGTGAAGTACTTCACACGTGTGTCCTTCAGGGACTGACTCCTGCTGGTCCCAGAGTCTGGACTAAACCTGGAGAATCAGAGTTTCAGTTTTATGCAGCTAAGACCTGGAACATTCTTCCTGAAAATGTGACAGACTCGACTTTAATATTTAAATCCAGACTCAAACAGTTCTGTTTATCTACATGTGACTGAAAGGTTTTTATTCTGCCTCTTCCGTTTTAATGTTTTAATGTTAATTTTATGATGATTATTTGTGATTATTTATGTTTTGATTTGTGTGATTTAATGTCTGTCTTATTCTGTAAAGCTCTTTGAATGACCTTGTACGAATGGTGCTGTACAAATAAACTTGTCTTGCCTTATTTAGTTTAGATTTATTTCATTACAAACCGGGAACAAACCAAGACTAAACATGAACAAAATCGGGATCAAATCGGGACTAAACCGGGACTAAACCGGGACTAAACCAGGACCAAACAGAGATAAAATCGGGACTAAACCAGGACTAAACCTGGACTGAACCTGGACTGAACCAGGACTAAACCAGGACTAAACCAGGACTAAACCTGGACTAAACCTGGACTAAACCAGGTGAATCAGTGTTTGAGTTTTTTCAGTTTAAATCTCCCACTTTCTGAAGATGTGACTCAGACCTCGACTTTTTTCTACTTTGACGATGTTTAAATCCAGGCTCTGTTCTGTTTAGCTCTGACTGAGTTTTATTCTGAACTTTTCTGATTTAAAGTTCATTTTATGACGATTATTCATGTTTTAATTTATTGTACTGTGATTTAAAGTCGTTTTTATTCTGTAAAACTCTTTGAATCACCTCATGGACCAAGAAAACCCCTGACTCTCTCCAGACCTCGACAAATCCATAAATGTGAGAAATCCAGTCTGAAATGTCGACATGTCAATCAATGTGACAAACCTCAGGGAGTCATGTGACCGCTGGAGCCAATCAGGCGTCTGTTTCATGACTTTATTGGTGTAAAGATCTATTGCACAGACAGGGACAGTTCGGACAAGTATTTAAGTCCAGTACAATGGAGATCCAACATTCATGAGACTATTAACAAGTTCATACATCTGTAAAACAAAATAAATACACGTTTGTCGAGTTTTCTCTGGTAATAAATCTACAGACATGATCGATGTGGGTGAAAAAATAAGGCAACAAATAAAATAGTGACGTACGTTTCTCTCCTGAGTCGTACCACATTCTCAGAACCTCTGCGTTAAATCAGAACATGTGTCTTTTTCTTTTTCATTCTAATCGAAAAATAGATCCATCTTATAATATAGAACGAGTAAAATGACAGGACAATCGTGGCGGTGAGTCGTTGTGCGCTGCAGCACGTCTTAAAGTGCAAAATGGAGAACAAAATATTCACTAAAAGGTTGTGTTTTTGTGTGTTTTTTCCCGTAGAGAGTTGACACTTTTGACAAATGGCCCGGGCGTCTCAGATAATCGCGGCGCCGCCTGTCTGCGGAGATACCGGGGCCCGTTTGGTCCCAGGTGTCGGCTCTGTACAGTCCATGTCACAGTAGCTGCCAATACTGACCCACTTTCACATTCTGAGCCGCTCATCGATCCGTGCGTCTGCTATAGGGCGTCCTCACATGGGGATTTGTGTTTCGTACAATAGAATTTCACTTGGAGATTGATTATTGACCGAAGCAGCTCTCCGTGTCTGGGTCAAAGGTCAGCGTCGTAGCTCCGTTTCGCTTTTATCGGCGCCGCTTTTGTCAAACAGCCTCCACAGCTTTGTTTACGGGAGGTTTTCAAATTCAAATGACCAACAAATGTAACACTAAATAAAGTAAAGACACTAATCGACTTCAAGTTCGCACTAAAATACCGTTATTGCGATTTACACCATTTGGTCTTTGCTTCTGCTGATCGTAAATCCATTAGACCCTGTTCCATAGGTTTTGTATTGCCAAAGCTGAGCCAGTTGGCAAAGCAGGACCTTCGTTTGAAAAGTGCTGTAATTTATAATTCGCAGTATGTTTGGATCGAGTTTATAGGATGTGTATTTCACGTACACTTATTGCTCTATAGCAGCATAACCTGACAAAAAGTACAGTACAAATACGACACAGTATAAACATCTGCTTATTCCCCAAATAGATGAAAAAACACGCTGAAGTCACGTTGTGGCCGAACTCTAACCATGAGCTATAATGAATCTCAACAAACAGCACATCTGAACATGTTTTCAGCTTGACATTTCTAGAAAGTATCAGTTTTATCAGAAGTAAAGATGCTACATAATCCATCCTCTGTGTTTGGGGAAGTGTTACTGAGGGATTACCAATGTTTTTCATCTTTTTGAAATCTTTTTTTGGATTTTTGGAAGTAAAGCTGTATGATTAAGTACATAGAGAGATATCAGTGACACACATATGTCTCCTGCACCTTTATTTTACCTCTAGAGCGCCCCCCTGCAGACAGAGTACACGCTGCAGTACAGTGGTCCCTCACGATTTCGCAGGATTTTTTTTAAGGGACAGTAGACCATTGTGGTCTGCGTCCTGATTGGCTGAGGGACTGTAGACCATTGTGTTCTGCGTCCTGATTGGCTGAGGGACTGGACTGTGCGTCCTGATTGGCTGAGGGACATTGTCCATCAGTCTCCTCCGTGTCTCCTGTACAGTACAGAATGTGTCAGACAAATTTACATAAATGTTGGATCAGTGTGACTCTGAAGTGCTGTATGTTTGCAAGTTTTCTCCCCGACAAAACCCACAATGTCGATGAAACGTTCTGCACCGACAAAGGCACCGACGAAGGTTTGAACTTTGTGTTTAAACAAGAGAGAAATGTGAGAAAATGTTAATGTGTGAGAAAAGTGTATAAAGTGTGAGGTGAGGGGTTTTACAGCCACAAACATATAGAATCATTGTAAAAAGTAAAGCTGATACTTCGCAGATTTCACTTATTGCGGGTTATTTTTAAATGAGGGACCACTGTATTCCTGTGTGAGTTCAAACATCGTCTCACACTGATTTGTTTTCTCTCAAATCCTAAAGTGATGGTCATGTTTGTATCGTCTCACTGCTGAAGTCGCCACGTGCGTTTAACTAAGCACATGCTACAAACGCAAACACATGCCGGGGTAGAACTGCGCATTCTACTTCAAAAAATCCAAAATATCTCAAATTCTAATCGTAAACTTCCAGATTGGAGAAGTATTTTTGCTCGCCATGCAGTTGTACATTTGTCGTGATCGGCGCTGACCCTGTACAACACAGTTTGTCACAGTTCTCTTTAAGTTATTAAAACAGTTCTATTACACAGTCAAAATGGTAAATACACTGAGCGGGACATTTACAGAGACGACATTTGAAACAGTTTAAATCCATGCACATGATCATGCATAGCTGAGCAGGGTCCAGGGCGGAGAGGGGGCGGAGTCGCTGTTTTCTCCAGTTTTCTCCAGTTTTCGCCCACGCCGCCTTCCTCCCTCCTTCTCTCGCAGCCTCCCCCCGTCTGTTGTGGTGCGTTTTGAACAATGCAGCACAGTACAACAACGCTTTTTGCTTCCACTGGGAATGTTTATCTTTTTTTTTTTTTTTTGTAACGATATTTCACAGCGTTCTTTTCGTTGCAGAATAACCATATGGCACACATACAAAACGGGACAGGCACATCACTTCTCGTCTAATAGCTGCCTCGGTGTTGTACTGCAGCGCTGCTCAAACACACCCATGGAATACTAAAGAACGTTTCCACCAAGCATCTTCTCGAGCCGCGAAACTTTTAATACTTAACACGCAAAAACGAAGGTGGTGCGATCTCGTTTAATGAAGAAAACGCTTGTGTTTAAGAACAAATCAGCCTGTTCTTTACGATTAGTTTGTCCGTCACAGTGTTAAGTTAAGAGTCTATGCGCCTGTGTGTCTGAAACTTAATAAAACTTTTCAGAAACGTGACAAATTTAAATTAAAAATCAGCCGTGCGTCTCTGAAGATGTACAGGCCACCAACAGGCAAGCTCTGGTACTGCAGGATTGGGCAGTTTTTGTGTTTTCTGAAAAACAATAAATGATGATATAGTGATGCCAAAATATATTGATACTTTCCAATACCTTGTAAGTATCAATTATGTTTTTTTTGGTTAGGGTTTAGGGTGCATGCGTGCATGTTTTTTTTTTTTTTTTTTTTTAATATATAGTTTATATTTTGGTTCTCTGCACATATATTTTATTTCTAGATCAGTTCAAGTTGGGTGGAGCCAAAAATAAAGTATAACTCTTCAAAGTAGAGGAGTTTCAATGGGTTTCAGTGCATTTAACAAGACTCATTTGTGTTTGTTGTTGGTAATGTACTTTTCCATGAAATATTCAAGACGTAAATGCACAAATATCGAAATTGACCATTTTTCTTAGCGACTTGAGCCAGGAGTTCACTGTGTTACAGCAGAAACCTTCATTTTAGCTTCCCTCCTGTCGTTTGTTAAATATAATTGACCTACAGTCGTCTGAAACCCACGATTAACAAAAATCTCTAGTATCGACCATCACGACTTGGTGGAAACGATGCCTGAATTCCATACGATTAACAATGATATGTATAAGTCACGTTACATCTCGATGAGGTCTTGATGTCTTTGAAGCGTTTCCATTTCGTTGATAAACTTGTGCACGAGCAGCGTCCTCGTTTACTGAGTCCCGACTTCTGTTTTGTGTGTGATTGTCTGCTGTGGTCGCTTCAGTCAGTCCTCGGCCGGGCCTCGGAGCCGGTGAAGCCGAGGCCGCGGCGGGCACAGTATCGGCTCATTTCATCCCGCTCCGCAGCACCTGGTTGGCCGCTATGAGCATGACGCTGATGATGAACGCGATGGCGAACGCACAAATGAGACTCTTGCGGACGCAGGTTTGCTTCACTTGCTGCGTCGGGCTCGAACCTGGGAAAAGAAAACGAAATCGTTAAAAATGTGTAAGTGATAGTTTGGATAACAGCATCAGCAAACCTCCAAGTTAGTCAGTTGTTCCCAATAAGATTACAGTAAATTTCGGACTATAAGCCGCTACTTTTTTCCCACTTTGAACCCTGCGGCCTATACTGACCACCGGGGGGCGCTCTCTAACACGACAGACGCGAGACAGACGTGGGGGAAAGATTATGCTCTGAAGAAAAAACTAGTTTTGATTTTGAACTGTCATTTTACACATCGTGCGACAGCCTCGTCATGGAAAACTCTCGAAGAAATTGGTAAAAGAAGGAAATGGAGCCACTGCACGAAAGTTTGACCTAAAAGAAGGAAATAGAACCACTGCACGAAAGTTTGACAATTAAAGAAGGAAATAGAGCCACTGCACGAAAGTTTGACCTAAAAGAAGGAAATAGAGCCACTGCATGAAAGTTTGACCTAAAAGAAGGAAATAGAACCACTGCACGAAAGTTTGACAATTAAAGAAGGAAATAGAGCCACTGCACGAAAGTTTGACCTAAAAGAAGGAAATAGAGCCACTGCACGAAAGTTCGGCCTCACTGAACCGATGGTGCGATGTTGGAGGCAGGGAAAGAACTTGGTCAATAACGACGACGAAAACCCTTCAAGAAAATAAAAGCAGACGGCCGTGTTGTTTTATTTTCTAAACCTCAGGTGTGTCCATCCCGTGTCGATGTCGTGTTGGGGCCGATTTTCAGGCACAGTTTGAAAAAAGCGAGTCTGAAATTAAAACTATAAAAAACCTCCGTGTTCTGTCTTTCAGTGTAAATATAGTCGTCGTATATAAAAATATGTATATGTACAAAGTTTATTTTTTTTTTTTTTATTTTTTTTTAGGTGGTGTGGCTGATATTCAGATGCGCTCAAGTCCAAAATTTATGGTAAGTCGGTTTACGCTTCTGAACAAATACAGATTTTTTATGAATGTGTTTTAATGATTACGTAACATTATGAAACATCAGTGAGGTTAGTATAAATAACAGTGGCTCAGTTAGTGTTTGCCCCCTGGTCTGAAGGTTGGCGGTTCGAATCCCACTCTCGACAGCTGCTGATCCACAGGTCGGCGGTGAGATTCCAGCTCCTACAAATGAATACTGTCGTTGTGTCGCTGGGCAAAACACTTCACCACTCCTCCACCTCGGCCCCGGTGTGTGGGTGAGTGTTTTTTTCATGTAAAGTGCTTTGAAAGTGGAAAACCGTTAAAAAATGGAACTTTTCACCAACACAGGGTCAGTAGTTTAATCAGGTAAATGTGGTAAGTTTCACAATTCTTCTTCTTCTACAGCAGGTAACGAGGAAACTGGACTCAGATGTGCACTTAATTATTGACTGTAACTTAATAAATCATGATTACCGTCTTAATTCACAGTGATTATTAGGAATGCACTATGCAAGTTTCCTGAAGGAGGCGCTGCACCTTGAATTATGTAACACTAATCCAACATGTGATAGAAACGTCACAGGCTAAATATCAAGTAAATCATTCTTAAACGGACAATATTATACACATTTTTGTTTTGTGTTTTGTTTCTTTCTCACATGTTTAACACAAACTCTGCAGATTTAGGCGGAGTTCTTCTCTCAAACTGAAAACACTCTGTTCCACCCTGTGATGTCATGAAGTGGTGATACAGGAAGCTCTCCCCGAGGTTTTTAAACTTCGCACACGTTCAGTAGAATCATGTGGATCATTTGCCGAGCTGGAATTGTCCAAATTTTGAAGCTATAGTTATTGTTTTATCCTTTAGAGACTTTCTAACGACGCTCAGCTTTACAAAACGTGAAGCAAAGGCAAAAACGTATGATTATTCTCATGTATCGTAGAGTAAATCAGGTCAATTGAGGCTAAAATAGCTGTTGAAACTACCACTTCATGACATCACAAGGTGGAACAGAGCATTTTGATACAGACAGCCTATGTACAGGATTATTAAAACATGTGAGAATGAAACAAAACAACATTTAAACTCGAACAAACGCTCACACGAGTCAGTTTTGCACAATATAGGATCTTTAACATTATATAACCAGGGATCAAAGAGGTTCTCCAAAAACAAAAACTGCTGTTTGATTTAACGACAGAGTTTTCCCGTGAAGGAGAAGCCCGTCTCAGCTCTCATCGGGATAAAGAACACAATCACAAAAGACTCGCCGTCGCTGTATCTTGTTCTCACACCTGTTCAGAGTCGAGCTGCAGAGATTGAAACGCTGATTGAAGTTTTGGGATCACAAACACACGCAGACACCTGAGTGGAATATTTAAGAAGAGATCATCAGAGATACGATGACTGGGGACTAAATTAACAGGATGGTTTTGTCAGGATGTTGCCTTGGACCAAAGAGCCAATCAGGAGCGAGGATGTTGAAGGTAGAGCCATGTAAACAGTCTATGGTCCTAAGTAAAACTCTGACAAATTTAGTTTTAGATCCAAAATTAAGACAGTAAATGTAAAATTTGCTTCAAAATATTATAAAGGGTTTGATGTCAAAAGTTTGAGGATGTTTATTGTTCCGCCTGCTCACTAGCGGGACAATAAACCGGGACGAGGGGCTTTTTTACTCTCACACACCTGCGATACTGTCCTGAAGAAGTCGGACTGCAGGTGGCGCTGTCGTCCTGCCTCTATCACTAGGAAAACAGCGTCAGAATGTGTTTAAATCAGCTGAACGGACACGTCACAGCGACATCACGTGACCACTGTGAGGCGCTAGTGAGCAGAACAAACTGTCTGAACTGTCTTTTGTCTGAAAATACACAACTTTTTTGGAGAAACGTGGAATATTGGTTAGATAATTTATGATAAAAGTAAATATAAAAGGTGCAAACACATAAAAACAGCTTTTAATACATTTCACATTAAAATCATGTCGACAGGATGAATTTGCGTCTCTAAATCCGGGACTTAGACTCATGTTTGTGCCTGGAAACATTCACATAAAGTCACTTCTTTCCACGGTCCAAGTAACACAAGCTCGTCCTGATTTAATCCAATCAAACCCAACACAAACACATTACTCTCACAGCAGCAAAGATAGAACTGTTCTGGCAGCAAACATAAATAAATCGTCCTGAGTGGGATAAAGTTGTTTTCACCTTCGCCAGTCGGACGAGCAACAACATTTATTTTCGAAAATCAATATTATATGGACTTTAGCTGCTGCACAAGGTAACACATTCAAAATCCAGAGTTTTGAATCAATTCTTGGGAAACTGAATGAAGTTTTCGAGATCTCGGATCCCACAAAGGAGCTGAAAGTCCCACAGACTCATTACACTCGTGTGACAGCTGCTGCGCTCCTAAAAACCCGCTGTGAAACGAATGGGAGTTAGCGCCGCCAAACCGTGCCGCGATTGCTCTCTCCGCTCCATATCACACCCCCTAGTGGAGACGTGTGTCATTGCGGTGTGTAGTAGTGTGTTTCCTTACTGTCTATATCCACCTGGCAGTCCTCCGGGTTCTCTATGTGGTTCTCCTCCGTCATGATGATGTTCTCGATGTCCTTCATGGAGAGGTGGTCGCAGAAGGTGTCGTACAAAAGCCTCTTCAGCTCCTCCACCGTCAGCTTCTGCATATCACACTGCACACACACGAGCGCATTGTTAGGTCGCTCTGACACCGGGGCTGATGGGTAATAAACCACCTGGTTATATAAAGGATGCAGAATGACACTCGGGACCGATTCGTGTTTACCGAGAAGAACCCCTGCTGTGGAGTCTTCAAAAGTACAGCTCTGGACACAACAGTAATGAGGATGAATGGAGCCTATTAAGATTCGGAGGAAATGGGTCAGCCGTGACAGTTGGAGAAAGCCTTGTAAAAATATATATTGCGAGGCTGCTGTGATAGTAGAGCGTACAATTATTATTCTAGCTCTAACTCGCAGAGATTATTAACTGTTAAAGCTCCTATATCATGCAAAATGTGCTTTTATGAGCTTTAAGTCGTGTTAGAACGTTGTTATCTTCTCGAAAACAGACCTGAAGTTGTTTTATTTCATTCACACATGTTTGAGTCACTTTATTATTAGTCTGTAACATCTTTAAAGCTCAAAATGTGGCGTTCCACCTTGTGATGTCATGAAGTAGGAGTTTTCAAGTTAACTAAAGCGAAGAAGTACTAATACTACTAATCCATATTAAATTATGATCAGAAGTCATTTGAACAGCTATTTCTACTGACAAAATGTAATTAAAAGGACAGAGTTGGACCTTTCTTGATGTTTTAGAATGATATAATCTTGATATTTATAAGAACTACTACAAAACCACTTGAAGAATCATGTTTTCACTGAAAACTACCAGCACTGTCTCAAAGTTAGTGTCAAGTATCAAGCCTGTTCGGATCAAAATGGGGTTTGAATATTCAGTATTGTGACAAAACTACATATGTCGTGATGTTTTTTGTATATTTTTTGCCTTTTGCCGACTCTTTTCATGCTGAATCCGTCTGTCGTTTGCATGCATTGTACCACTTTCCTCTTACATAACGCCGTGTACGTCTGAAATCCCCGAGGGACCTGGACTCGCAGCAGGTCGTCTTTCTTTTCTCAACCGTATGTTACTATAAATCTCACTTCATTTCAAACTAATCTCTGCTGGACTGACGCGGAGTCGTTGTACAAATGAGTCAGGCTTAGTGACGACTGAATTAAAAGCTTCGGGTTAGGATTTAGAGTTTAGTTTCTAAGCCTAGTTATGATTCTTAATAAACTCTTTGTTCGTTAAAGGTTCTATATTACACAAAATGGACTCGTGTGAGCTTTAATCTGTGTTATAACGTCGTTTCCTCGTCAAAAACAGACCTGGAGATGTGTTTCGTTTCATTCACATGTTTGATTAACTCTTTATTATTAGTCTGTAACATCTGCAAAGCTCAAAATGCTCCGTTCCACCTTGTGATGTCATGAAAAGGTCGTTTTTGAGTGAACAGCTGCATTTTCACCTTTTGTTTAGTAGCGTTTGGCAAGTCCAGGGCTGAAAAAGGATTTTAATGAAGGTCTATGGCGTTTAAAAACACAGTGGAGCACTTCCTGTATCACCACATAGTGACATCACGAGGTGGAACAGAGTGTAATACCTTTAAGTCTTTGTTCATGCTTCATTAAGGCTTGAATACGTGTGGTTTCTGAGTTTTCCTTTGGTCCGATGATGTGTCAGAGAGTGGACTGAGTAAGTAAAATGTTTTAATCGACAAACATCATATTTTGGGTTTTTTCTGGAGTCGCTGTAGCAAAAATATCTGAACTTTAATATTAAAACTTTCATGAATCCGCTCAAAGTTCCTCTGTTTGTTTGTCACAATAAAACTGGGGCAAGACAGTGAAACTAAACATGCAATTTGATAAACCCAATGACCAGTTTTAACGCTTCTCTGGACTCAGATGTGTTAGCTAAAGCCACAGTACGTAACTTTTCTGCTGGATATTCCATGGATATTTTAGCGATTCGCCTGGAATGCTCCACAGTAGGGCATTAACTGTTCTAGTCTATCTCACTGTAGATAAACAAGCACATTCCAGGTCAGAGGGATTTTTCTGCTATAATAAAAAAAACTATAAACTATGAAATGCAGATGAAATTAAAGCCATACTGTGGAACATTCAGCATCTCCGTGGAGACAGGCAGGTGGAGGGCTCTATACCAGAAAAGTTGGCCTCTTTAAAGTTACCGAAAAGCCTTGTTGACCTCTTCTGCTGAAAGGGAAAGCTGCAATTTAGTGACATGCCGTTTAAACGTGCGGCTGCTGCATTCTCACATCTCACCACTAGAGGCTGTCTGCGCTACAGCTGTCTGATGTGTGTCCTGACAGAAGAAGAGCGAGTCTGAACAAAAGGCGGAGGAACAGATTTCACAGCTGCCGAAACAAATACTGTGGAAAAAATACAAATCAAATAAACTTACGGACGGTGGCTTTAAGCAGACTCATAGTTTTGTTCGTTCAAATAAATAAACTGTTATTTTACTGAGAAACTGTCCTCTGAGAACTGAAGCGGGACAGATAATAACTCATGAACAGTTCTTTACTTTGGGGAGCACAACTAGATCAACATCCATCCCGTAATAACTCGGTGGATGCAGTGATTAAAAGTCGTTTGGCTTAACTGTTGCACAAACACGTCTGCGTTTGGTGGTTTTGCTACGGTTCCTCCAGTGTCTGTCGTCGCTAATAGGCACGAAATGAGAGCAACAAGCACCTTCCAGAAGACGGAGTCAAAGTCGGTGCCGTTGAACTTATCTGGCACCCCAGCCGTCAGCTTCGGTCCCAGGAGGGTGACGAACTCTTCAAAATCCACCTGGCCGTCGCCTGCGGGAGAAGACACAGACGAAGGATCAGGAAATGACTGAGGGTTTAAAAGTACGAGCTCTGAACACGCCGGAGATGTACTCTGACGCTACGAAGTTCACATGAAGTACTGAAGTTCACATGAAGTACTGAAGTTCACATGAAGTACTGAAGTTCACATGAAGTACTGCGTTTGGTCGGTGTGGCACATGGCGACTCGTTTGGCTTCATCACTGATCTGAGCTGAGCAATTAATGGAAATGTAATCAGACTGAGATCCAAACATTTAAATAGTCAATTAGTTTGTTTTAAATAAGAAACATTTAAATGAATTAGTTGGCACCTGACGACAGGAGAGAAATCAAGTGACACGATTAATTCAGACATTTACCTGCCAACATCAGAGAAAAAGAAGAAGACGAGACTCAACAAGACGAGACATTTTGTTTTCTACATTTATCAGAACAGAATGTGATGCATAAACTAGGACTGAACCGGACTAAAGCAGGACTAAACCAGGACTAAACTGGAATGAAACAGGGACTAAACCAGGACTGAACAGGGACTAAACCAGGACTGAACCAGGACTAAACAGGGACTAAACCAGAACTAAACCAGGACTAAACTGGAATGAAACAGGGACCAAACCAGGACTAAACAGAGACTGAACCAGGACTAAACCAGGGACTAAAATGGGACTAAACCAGGACTAAACCAGGGACTAAAATGGGACTAAACCAGGACTAAACCGGGGCTGAACTGAGACTAAACTGGGACTAAATTGGGACTGAACTTTTGTGCGTTCTTAAACTTGTATTCGTTCTTAAACCTTCGTGCGTTCTTAACCTTTCGTGCGTTCTTAACCTTTCGTGCGTTCTTAACCTTTCATGCGTTCTTAACCTTTCGTGCGTTCTTAACCTTTCATGCGTTCTTAACCTTTCGTGCGTTCTTAAACTTGTATTCGTTCTTACTTCGTGCGTTCTTAACCGTTCGTGCGTTCTTAACCTTTCGTGCGTTCTTAACCTTTCATGCGTTCTTAATCTTTCGTGTGTTCTTAACCTTTCGTGCGTTCTTAAACCTGTATTTGTTCTTAACCTTTCGTGCGTTCTTAAACTTGTATTCGTTCTTACTTCGTGCGTTCTTAAACCTTCGTGCGTTCTTAACCTTTCGTGCGTTCTTAACCTTTCGTGCGTTCTTACCGTCCATGTCGAGTCTCTGGATGATCACCTCCAGCTCCACTTCGTTGGGCATGTATCCCAGCGAGCGCATGGCCATCCCCAGCTCCTGCTTCGAGATGAACCCGTTTCCATCCCGGTCGAAGACTTTAAACGCCTCACGAATCTCTGAAACACAAGAGAGATACTGACCCTCGTAGAACGCCACAGGAAGAAGGAGAACGCCACATCGTTATGTCACATCACAGGCAAATCAGTCTAAACAAACACTCGAGAAATGTCAGCAAATATCGAGGCGGAGACCAGGACAAATTGGCAATCAAAAAGCATTCACGTCTTTCAAATGGTTCGGCGAAACACAACGGCTGCGATAGACTGTTAATGACTGGAGTTTAGAAGGATTTACTATTAATTTAGGTGCTCGCCGCGCGGATCGCTCTTAATCAGGCAGAAAGACCGGCCGGGTGGCAAAGACTTCATCAACCAAACCGTGATTACGAGAAAAAGACTGAATAACGAGCCTGAGAGGAGGCCCCATGTTAAACCCAGAGCTGGAGAACGCTGATTTAAGCATTTGACCCATTAAAGGTGCATTATGTAACATTTACTGCCTTGTTTCTGGAGTGTTCTGCAGTGCGGCGTTACATTTATCCACCAGCGTGTTGTTTGTACCATGTTTTTGAGCAATAAAAACACCTGTTAAAGAAGAAGTACAACATACTGTCCTGAGGTTTGCATTTATCCTGTTTATCGTTCTCTCAGACTCTGTTTTATACTGAAAAGACGTTATTTTTGATCTTTGTTCAGGAGGATTATTAAAGTGGTTTAACTCAACTTGATCTTTTTTATTTTCCGATTGTTCCATTTAAGATTTACATTTGGAGTTTGTGGAGTTTATCACGTGACGTCTGGAAAAAGCTTTGAACGATTTTCAACGAGTAAAAGCTGAAGTTTGATCTGTGTTAACAAACCAAGACTGAACCGGGACTAAACCAGGACTAAAGCAGGACTAAACCAGGACTAAACCAGGACAAAACTAGGACAAAAGCGGGACTGAACCGGGACTAAACCGGGACTAAACCGAGACTAAACCGGGACTAAACCGAGACAAAACCAGGACAAAACCAGGAAAAAAACAGGACTAAAGCAGGACTAAACCGGGTCTAAACCAAGGACTAAACCAAGGACTGAACCAGGACTAAACCAGGACTGAACATGGACTCAACCGGGACTAAACCGGATCTAAACCGGGACTAAACCGGGACTAAACCGGGTCTAAACCGGGACTATACCAGGGACTACACCAGGGACTAAAACAGGACTAAACTAGAACTAAATATGGACTAAACCAGGACTAAACCGGGTCTAAACCGAGACTAAAACAGGACTAAACTAGAACTAAATATGGACTAAACCGGGACTAAACCAGGACTAAACATGGATTAAACCAGGACTAAACCAGCGACTAAACCGGGACTAAACCGGGACTAAACCAGGACTAAACCAGGACTAAACCAGGGACTAAACCGGGACTAAACCAGGATTTAACCTGCTGCTGTGATGTGTCGGCTGATTTAAACACGGTTTGGCGCCCTCTTTCTCCCGGCGGAGGTAGTACGTGTCGGTGATTTAAACAGGGTTTGGCGCCCTCTTTCTCCCGGCGGGGGCAGGACGTGTCAGCTGACTGAACATGTGACCCCCTCAGTCCAAACTCTCAGGTACGAAAACAAACAAACAAACAAACAAAACCTCGGTAACGGACGAGCACACGGAGCTCGTCAGACTGTTACGATGGTGTGGAGTATCTCATTAAACATCAGGCGCTGTCTCTGCTTTTGAGAATGTTCCACAGTTTAATTTGATATAAGGCCAGAAAAGAGCGTTTATTGAACATAAGTCCTTCAGAAAAAAGAGCAGGACGTTGGATTCAAAGCCCCGTCTTCTACTTTCTGATCTGTTCTAATGTTTCATCACAAACAGACATGGAGCTGTGTTTTTTTGTTTTATTCTCACATGTTTTACACACAAACCTGCAGATTTAGGCTGAGTTCTTCTCTCAAACTGGAAACACTCTGTTCCACCTTGTGATGTCATCATGTGGTGATACAGGAAGTGCTCCACTGTGTTTTTAAACTCCACACACCTTCATTTCTAGAAACACTTGGATCATTTCACACCTGGAACTACCAGTTGTTGTGGCGCCCTCTCTCTCTCTGGACCTCCTCCTCTGCGCCATTTGATTGACAGCCAGGCTCCTGCGCCCCTTTAAAGGACCCGCCCCCTTTAAAGGACCCGCCCCCTTTAAAAGGACCCGCCCCCTTTAAAAGGACCGCCCCCTGACACTCCTGCTGCTGGATTCTGTCTCTGATCTGTCACTTGTGTTACGTGACCAACATAACTCTGATTTAAAACTGAGATAATTTGATCTTTGTTTTACTCGTTTTGTTCTCGCTGAACCTTCTTTGTTAGTTTGTTGTAAACCTCATTTAAAGTAATTAAAGTCCATTTTGTGTCATATAGAAGCTTTAAACTCAAACCTGACACTGAGTTGTGTAAAAACGGTGCAGTGTGTCCATTGATAATCACAAATATCGATTATATTTTACTGTAAATCGTCGTCTCACACACTGAAACAACATTTTTCTGTATATCCACAACAGCGTTCATTCATATTCAGCACATGAAGCTCCTCTGACACTCACATCTGTGCAGCTCGGAGCTCGTCTCTGAGTGAGTCGAGAATCTGTGAAAGTCCAGGTGAAAGAGGGAGTTACTCGTCTGTTTTTGGAGGGAGTCACTCGTCTGTTTTTGGAGGGAGTCACTCGTCTGTTTTTGGAGGGAGTCACTCGTCTGTTTTTGGAGGGAGTCACTCGTCTGTTTTTGGAGGGAGTCACTCGTCTGTTTTTGGAGGGAGTCACTCGTCTGTTTTTGGAGGTTTAGACTCGCGGCTTTGTTCTTGTCAGTTTAAGAAATGCAGAGTTAGTCCAAGTGTTAATTTACAAAGCTCACAGTGCAGTACAGCACAGTATTATGAAGTATTTGTATGAAGTATGAAGTACTCCCCTCCTCCTTCTCTCTTCCTCTCCTCTCTTTCTCTCTCCCCCCTCCTCTCATTTCTTTCTCTGTTTCCTCTCTCCCTTCTCTTTCTCTCTCTCACCACCTCTCTTTCTCTCCTTTCTGTCTCTTCTTTCTCCCCTCCTCTCCTTTTTCTCTTCCTCTCTCTCTCCTCTCTGTCTCTTCTTCCTCTCCTCTTCCTCTCCTCTTTCTCTCTCTTCACCGATGAAGGTTTGGACTTTGGGGGACTTGGAGAAAAATGTGAGAAAAGTTTAATGCCTGTGTGAGAAAAGTGTATAAAGTGTGTGGTGAGGGTTTTACAGACAAGAAACAGAGAATAATCAAAAATAAAGCTGATACTTCATGATTTCACCTATTTCAGGTGATTTTTACAACAAAACCCGAGATAAACCAGGGACGTCTGAACATAGATGCAAGAAAAAACACTTTTAGTTACATTTTGGACTCGATTCTGTTCATTATCTCTGTGATTATTTTACAAAAGTCACTTAACCGCTTTATAAAACCTGGAAACACTGAGAAAACTCCTGCACTGCTTCAAATTCAGACTCTTACAAATGTGAATCTCGCCTGGGGACCAGCTCTCCCACAATGTGTGACAAAAACTACCCACAATTCCTGAAAATGTGCTATTTCCTGTATTGTCAGCTGTTGGCACGTGAACGTGGCAAAGGCTTAACGCAACAAAACGCCGTCTGAATAGTTCCGCCGGGCAATCACAATCACACGAGCCGCTGGAGGTTCACGAAATGCTTCAAAACGTCGGCTGGAGGTGTCGTTTTCGAGTCAATGAAATCCGCCGCGACGTTATTGTTTGTAAATAGCAGCGCGGACTCGTTCCACCTGGGTCCAAACCGCCGTTCACTTTGAAAAAACAGCTCTGCAGGTTTCTACTGAGAAGTAACAGGCTGCACGAGAAGCGAGCAGCACACTCTTAAATAAGGAGCCGAAACAGTTTTAGCCCGTCCTCGATCTCCCATTGAAAGCTTTATTTATTGATCAAAGGCCACAGAGAAAAGCCTAAAGCGAAGAGCGAAGAGCGAAGAGCGAAGAGCGAAGAGCGAAGAGCGAAGAGCGAAGAGCGAAGAGCGCGGCGGTACATCTGCGTCTGTACAAAAACCTAATATAAAAGAACACACAGCCAGAAGTGTTACCCAGGAAAAAGACGGAAGTAAAGCAGCATAATCCTACTGAACAAACGGGCTGAGTAATTGTCGTCTAAAAGAATCTCGGCGTGTTGGAGCCGCACAGATCGCACCATCGCACATGTCCTTGGGAGGGACAAATATACACTTCCACTTGTTCACTTCACTCGCGATTACTCTGCCAAACTCGCCCCAGGCTCGTCTTTGGTGTGAAAAACGCCGTTCGCCAACAGAGCTTTAATATTATTTTTACTTCCTGGTGATAAAGGGAATGTTAGTCATGGGCCGATGGTTCATTTTGGAAAATCGTGCGTTCTGTCCGTGGAACTATTTCGAGATGCATTTGTTAAAACGACTGTACCTGATTTTTTTCATGTAATTGAGCAGAAATGGTCTTGTCCAGTGCAGATACATGGTAAGAATCTGTTTGTCTGCATCTAATTACAAAGATTTTTGCTGTTACTGAATCAGGAGGTGCGCGGTTATCGTCTTTTGTAAATTTAATTTCATAGACCGTTCGAACGCCACATTTAAGAAAACTTTGGCAAACTGGGACACGGCCGCAGTTTTTGAACAAGGCGAGAGCAGCAGCTTCAACAACTGCGGCGCCTGCACGGACTACAAACACTTAAAGCATGATGGGAAATGGTGTCCTGTCACACGAGCATCGACAGCGGGTCCGAGTTGAGTTTTGATCAGAAACATGACGCCCTGACGCACGACGCCTCCTCCAACTTTACACAAACTACTGCCACATATTTGACATGTTCATGTGTTTAAATGTGACTGAAGTGTCCAGGCTGGAGTCACATGAATCACTTTAAACAAATACAATATAATTACAAACTGTTAAAGTGAAATAAATGTTAAAGGTTCACATCTGTGCGAGTAACTAGTTACTTCTCCCAAAAAGTAACTGAGACGGTAACTCAGTAAGACGCCCAACACTGTACATGATATATTCAGTTTAGGTCAGTGAGTTTGTGACTTTCGTTCTTTCGAGCAGCAGAAAACTCCAGCTGAAATCAACCTGTTTTTCACCTTTTTTAGTTGAAGTAAAGTTTAAGTAAACATCTTCTTTTCTGATTGTTTTTGTGCATAATTATGCTCTGATTAAACTCTGGAGCTGTTTATACTTTATCTGCTCAGACATGTATTTTTGAGGTCGGCTCAAGAGTAAAGTGAAAATAACGATAGTGTGTTTGCAGCAGGGTGGATCCTCGTGGAGGCGTTTCGGTGCATTTTAATACAAAAAGCAGCAGTTCTCGGTATCAGATAAAAACTCAAATTACTGGTATTGCCGATCAGCAGTGTCCTTCCTCCCTCTTTCTTTCTCTCTTTTTCTCTTTCTGTCTGTTTCGCTCTTCGCTCGTTGTATCTTTTACCTTGAGCCATGAAGCTGAAGTGGAAAATTGAACATAACAGAAATGATGTTTTCAAGCTTTTGTTTAACGGACGGTTTTCATTTTGAGACTGGAAACTGTTAATTCAGAGCTGGAAATGTTTAATACAGACGGTTCAGGTGAAAAATAGCACGACGGAGAAGGAAAAAAAAAAAGTCTGAAGATGGGTGAGTTTGTGCAGAGTCTGGCCCCAGGAAGACGCCGTAATTGAGAAACGCTTCTGCCAAAATCCCAAACTTGTGCAGAAAGAGACGCAAACGCAGACAATGGCTCCAATCAGAGTCAGACGGCTTCATCAGCTCCAGCGAGCGCAGGTTTAAGAAACGATATGAAGTTCAAATAATTACACTGACACGGGTTTTCAGAAACTTCAAAAAGTCACACGCAAATCGTTTTCAGGTTCATCGTAAAAGCTCCATGAGGTCCAGACGTCAGCAAAACCAGCTCCAAAGACGTTTGTCTGTGTCTGGAAGGTTCTGCTGGTTTTTAGACGACATTAAAACATTCTAGAGGATAATAATGTTTAATACAGACGGTTCAGGTGAAATTAATACTGTTAAATGATGATTTTTGTTGTAATATAGCACGACGGAGAAGGTTTTAAGCTCTCTGCTGTAAGTTTTAATAAATGTGTGAATTGTGCTGAAGTGAGTTGAGGCGATGGGCTGAGGGCGTGGCCAGGTGGAGGCAGAGGAGGAGCCCCGGGCGGAGGAGGCGGGTCTATGCCGCCGGGTCGCCTCCAAAAACACACATCATCATTATTATTATTAAAAACATGGTGTAACAGCGGCTGTGACAGGGTCCAGTCACACAAGAAATGATCAGGTTCAATATTTGTGGATTTACTTTGTAGATTTTTCAACAAAAAGTTCAGTGTGATCCTGTCTCTGTCCCCACATCATCAGGCTCTGGATCCGGCCCTCAGCTGATTTGTAATAAAAATACACAGAATTTTTTTTTAATCGTCATTTTTAAGGCTCATAAAAAATGTAGATAAATATACCATTTAGTTGCGCGACCATTTTTATTTTTAACTGTAGCATAAAAAATTTAAAAAATAAAAATTTGAATTTCTTTTTATGACGAACAGTTACCATTACCGTTATTGTCCATTGTGGTTATTATAAAAACAAAAGTCCGTCCCGCCACTGACCTCCTCCGACCTCCGCTCACCTCCGCTCACCTCCGCTCACCTCCTCTCCCTCTCACCAGAGCCGACCTTTTTTAAGGCAGTTAACACTAATCTTTTGGCCCCTAATCAGCAAAATGTCTCTGTCAAAAAAGAGAAAAGTGGACCTCGAGCGTCTGAATGTTTTGTACTGTGGTACTGTAGTATTGTGGTACTGTAATGCTGTGATACTGTGATACTGTAGTACTGATGTCTCGTACACTGATGCAGGAGTTTTACGTTGCCGTGGCGTTGTGGTATTTCTTTGAAGTGGGGAGGTGGCCTTCAAAGACAACCGCACGGCGCCCCCCCCGCGGAGTCATGTGACCGAGGATGAAACGGCGGCTGAACGTGGCAGAACTGGAGGCGTTTCCCCCGGAGACTGTGGAGGAGGAGCTGGAGAAACCCGACTCAAACACTGAAACTGAACCGCTGAGACTGATCCGCTGAAACTCACCCACTGAAACAAACTCTGAAACTCAAAAACTGAAACACAACCACTGAAACTGATCCGCTGAAATTCAACCTCTGAAAAAAACACTGAAACACACCCACTGAAACTGAACCGCTAAAGCACAACCTCTTAACCACTGAAACTCAACCGCTGAAACTTGACCTCTGAAACTCACAGATAAAGATCTTTGAAACAGGACGATTGTAGCGTTGGCCTCTGTGAATAAAGCTCTAGCTGGTTTGATTCTGTCACTTTAGGCACATTTTTTCTTGGTATTTCATGTTGAAGAACTTCAGATTATGAGAAAATCGAAAGTTAAAACCACTGCGGAACATTCTACAGAGACACGTTTCATGTCGTACTGTGAAACATTAAAGCCCACGGGACTTTAAACCGAGACGAGGGGCTTTTTTACTGTCACACACCTGGGAAACTGTCCTGAAGAGGTCGGCCTGCAGGTGGCGCTGTCAAAAACAGCACCAAAAACACTTATAAATAACCTATTAAAACAGCGATTTGTGTGAAAAACAAATAAAAGTAAAGAGAACAAGGACTTTACAGGTAAACTAAGAAACTTGGACTGGACTAAACCCTCAGAGGAGCCTCTTCTGAATCAGACCGAAGCCTCGGGAGCCACAGGTTTACACGTCAAGTCTGCGGAGAGGCGAGCGTCGAGGCGGGTCCATCGTTTCCACAGCGAGATTCAAGATGGTCGTTCAGCTGGTGTTTGGTGTGATTCTGACGCTTCATCTGAACACAGCTTTACTATTGGAGAAGGAGGCGGTGCGGAGGGCGACCGTGGCTCAGTTGGTCGAGCTTTCGCCCTCCGATCTGAAGGTTGGCGGTTCAAATCCTTCTGTTTAAACGTGACCATCTTCCACAGACATGCAGAATTATTCAAATATTACAGGTATTTTTACGTCTGCAGTTGTGACAGTGATTTATTCCTGGAGATGGCGCCGGTTGGAGCTGAAGTGGTGGAGATTTTCTACTTGTTCTGAAAAAGTGAAAAACTTCTTCGACAGCTGCGATGTTTGGGAAGAAATCGTCAGTGAGTTGTCAAGTGAATCAGACAGAGTGAAATCACAAAGGTAGAAGTCTGGCAGAAAAGAATGACAAAATGTGTTTCGGAGAATGATATTGTTTTCCCATCTCCTCGTTTCAGCAAAAACTCCGTGTCCTGGTCAGACGACTCATCCGAGCAACGAAAACTCAAGAAATCTGCGTCTTTACGGGATTCACTCCTTTAAAGTCGCTCTATCTTTTTAAATTTGATTATACTTCAACGTTTTGTATGTTACTACTGCTGTCTGTCACTACTTTCCCTTAAAATGTTCCACAGTACGGCATTAAACTCTCCAGTCTCGATGACGACAATCGACTGATGCTGTTAGGCCAGGTTACAAGTCAGATCTACTGAGAGGCGAGTCTAAGAGCCTAAGAAAACATGTTTTTCAAGGTAATTTCGATCAATAAAAACAGCTGTAATTGAAAACTTGCAGGATGGAGAAGTTTAATGTGATACTGTGGAACATTCCAGGCTCCATGGAGACAAATGCAAACCAGAAAAGTCCCGTAGTGCAGCTTTAAAGCCATAACAACGTACACAAAAATATAATTATATTTCCAAGTTGTCGTTAGCTGATAATTATCATCCCAGTTCATGAAAAAGGTCCATTCTACAAGTGTTACACACGATTTATGTAACAGTTCAAGGTCCTAAATTACACAAAATTGACTCTTGTAGCTTTAAAACATGTTCTGAAGCTGTTACCGAAGCTCAAAACGCTCTGTTCCACCTTGTGATGTCATGAAGTGGTAGTTTTTTCAAGTGAACAGCTCCTTTTTTTTAACCTTTTGTTCAGTAGTGATCAGCAATTTTTCCAGGACTGAAATGATTCTAGAAATGAAGGTGTGTGGAGTTTAAAAACACAGCGGAGCACTTCCTGTATCACCACATGATGACATCACAAGGTGGAACGGAGTGTTTTCAGTTGGAGAGAAGATTGCGGCGTGAATCTGCAGGTTTTGTGGGTTAAACGTGTCTGTTTTCGAGGAGGTGACAACATTGGAACAGATGTATTTTGGTTCACATCATTTCAGCGTCAGAATCGTTCCGAACGTCGTCACAGTCACCTCCGTACGTCCCGTCTCGTTTGTGACTGAAGGATCCTGAGACTCTCCCGAGCTCAGTCTGGACTCGTGAACTCGGTCCCTCCTTGATCCTCTCCTTCAGACCTGCCCGTGCCCTTCGCTGCAGCTTCAGATCCGTAATTGCCACACACCCACTCTTTATGTAAGACCTCACCAGAAAAACACAACTCCATGTGTGTGCGAACCGGAGACGACTATTTTTAAAACACCCATAGCAACCTTAATCCATCTTTAGCTGGATGTGGGTTGACTCGGGCACCCGGAAGATTTAAATATTACCATAAGAGTCTCCTAACAAGGCTCTGGAGTATTGAAGCGGAGGGATATGAACTGGGATAAGTCCGTGTCTGCCTTAAAGAGGAAAAATCCCATCTCGTTTTGGGATAAAGACTGTGCCGTTCTTTATAAAAATGGAAGCACTTGAACCTTTGATGACTAACTGGAAAAGATATGCCGAGGCCAGTGCTCGGTTATATTTCATCTGCTGACGTCCCAGTCGCCTTGTGATGATGTAATAAACCTGCGCCTCTGTTTTCAAAGCTCGATTGAGGCACAAAAAGATAAGAGAACTTTTATTTATCCCACTCTGAGGATGTAACAGTGACGTGAGAACAAGAACATCTGTGGCTTCGTTTTAGTGTCAAATTACATCAAATCAAACACAGAGGGGATCGTTTAGTGATGGAGTAAAGTAGATTTTGTTGAAAACTGAAGTGAAATGTTACTGAAATCATCTCATTCTTCTTTTTTTGTAGTTAAAACTTTAATAAATCAAAATAAGATGTAAATGTGACCTGCTTGTGTCTGCTCTGAACTAAGGATCATTATGCTGTAATTTGTATGTTTTAAATCTAGTTTTATACTATACTGTTTTAAATCCGTACAATTGTTGGCAAATCTGATGGACAACAGCAAATCACACGAGCGAGTCATGGATTTAAAACGAAAAAGAAGAACAAAATTAAAGCCGCAAGCGGCATCGAACGGCCCTCGCGGGCCCCGCTTCGAACTCGGCCGACCGGGCACTCCCTGCAGGTGGCGCTGATCCGCCACTTGCCTCTGTTTTATTGTGTGTTTGGGCTGCACTTGTCACCAAACAGAGTCAAAAGACATTGGGAGCACTGATGCACAAAATGCACCAACATGGGGTTTTCCAGGCATCGCCATGGCAACACCGTGCAAAATACCAACTTGGCACCTCAGACTTTTTTGATGGGGATGATGTAAAGAATCAACGTGCCAAATCTCACATTCTTCATTGAAGGTCTGAAGCCGTTATAAGAGTTTGAAATGTCGCAAAATTTGTAAATTTTCCCATTAGGATAACATGGGGTATTTCACGCATCGCCATGGCAACAGAGTGAAAAATATGACATGGGTGTGATTGACTTTTTTGATCAGGATGACATGAAGAGTCATTCTGCCAAATTTCACTTAATTCCATGAAACTAATGTTTTTCTCATGAATGGGAAATTTTCGGACCTTTCCCATTAGGATAACATGGGCACTTGGGCGCATCGCCATAGCAACACGGAGCAAAAAACGATATGGGTCTGATTGACTTTATTGATTGGGATGACCCATTGGAATTTTGTGTGAAATTTCGTAACATTTGGGAAAACTAAATTTTCAGCCCTCCATACAAATTAATGTATTATTCTGTAGGGGGCGCTATTGCACCAAATTGTTTTCTTTCACGATGAGTAGGTCTAGGCCAGAAAGTTTTACAAATGATTCGAATTTGAGTGAAATCGGAGTGTGTATGCGCAAACGGGAGCAAATTTTCAAATTTGAAAATTTCAAAAATTCCGATGGAAATTTGCGGCTTCGCCGCACGGAAACCGTTATACGTATCAGTGTAAATTGGATAACTTTTGATGCCCCACTTGTCTAGATGATGTCCAGTGATTTTCAGACCTGCAGGTGAAGCGCCTTCAGAGGAGTTGACGAAAATGCGACGTCAACGAAAACGCTGACTCGGCATTTCAGAATTTTCAATCCAAGATGGCCGACTTCCGGTTTGTCAGAGGGCGTGGCCATAATAATATTTTTTGTTTGGCATCACTTGAAGAATGTGTGTACCGAATTTGGTGGTTCTACGACAAAGTTGACGTCGGGGCGTCTCCCATTGACGCAATGTATTTTGACTTTTGTAGGTGGCGCTGTCGCGCCATTTTTTTATGCCCAATGATGCACCTTATAAAAAAATAAATTTTTCGCCACTTCTGAATTTTGGGCAAAATTTGGTGAGTTTTCAAATATGTTCAGGGGGTGAAATTCCTGTTCAAAGAGCAGAAGAATAAAAAAAAAAAAAATAATTAAAGCCGCAAGCGGCATCGAACGGCCCTCGCGGGCCGCGCTTCGCACTCGGCCGACCGGGCACTCCCTGTAGGTGGCGCTGACCCGCCACTTGCCTCTGTTTTATTGTGGCTTTGGGCTGCACTTGTCACCAAACGAAGTCAAAAGACATTGGGAGCACTGATGCACAAAATGCACCAACATGGGGTTTTCCAGGCATCGCCATGGCAACACTGTGCAAAATACAAAGTTGGCACTTGGACTTTTTTGACGGGGACGATGTAATGAATCAACGTGCCAAATCTCACAATTGTCATTGAAGGTATAAAGGCATTATAAGACTTTGAAATGTCCAAAAATTTGTAAATTTTCCCATTAGGATAACATGGGGTATTTCAAGCATCGCCATGGCAACAGAGTGAAAAATATGGCATGGGTGTGATTGACTTTTTTGATCAGGATGACATGAAGAGTCATTCTGCCAAATTTCACTTAATTCCATGAAACTAATGTTTTTCTCATGAATGGGAAATTTTCGGAGCGTTCCCATTAGGATAACATGGGCACTTTGGCGCATCGTCATGGCAACACGGTACAAAAAACGACATGGGTCTGATTGACTTTATTGATTGGGATGACACACTGGAATTTTGTGTGAAATTTTGTAACATTTGAGAAAAGTAAATTTTCAGACCTCCATACAAATTAATTTGTTATTCTGTAGGGGGCGCTATTGCACACCATTTTTTTTCTTTCACAATGAGAAGGTTTAGTCCAGAAGGTTTTACAAATGATTCGAATTTGAGTGAAATCGGACATAGTATGTGCAAATGGGAGCAAATTTTGAAATTTGAAAATTGCAAAAATTCCGATTGAATTTTGCGGCTTCGCCGCACGGAAACCATTATACATATCAATGTAAATTGGATAACTTTTGATGCCCCACTTGTCTAGATGATGTCCAGTGATTTTCAGCCCTGCAGGTGAAGCGCCTTCAGAGGAGTTGACGAAAATGACGTGAACGAAAATGCAGAGTCGGCATTTCGGAATTTTCAATCCAAGATGGCCGACTTCCGGTTTGTCAGGGGGCGTGGCCATAATAATATTTTTTGTTTGGCATCACATGAAGAATGTGTGTACCGAATTTGGTGGCTCTACGACAAAGTTGACGTCAGGGCGTCTCCCATTGACGCAATGTATTTTGACTTTTGTAGGTGGCGCTGTCGCGCCATTTTTTTATGCCCAATGATGCACCATATAAAAAAATAAATTTTTCGGCAGACCTGAATTTTGGGCAAAATTTGGTGAGTTTTCGAATTTGTTCAGGGGGTCAAATTCCATTCAAAGAGCAGAAGAGAAAAAAAAAAAAAAAAAAAAAAAAAAAAATAATATTTTTAGCAAAAACAATATATCTGATAACATTAGAATGACAAATTATACGTTTTTTGAAAGCTCTGGACCTTCCCCACGTCACCGTGGGGTCATTGGCGAATGACGGGCGCTAACGCGCCCGTCATTCGCCATGACGTCGGGGCCCGCCACTGACCTCCCATTGACTTCCATTCATTTTAGCAGTAATAAAAGATGGCCCATGCCTACGGCATGGGTTGCTGGGATAGTGGAATCAGGGCAATGTCGCGACCTCAGCCGAACTTGTGCGCTGCGCGCACAAGTTCGGCAAGACAGTTAGCAACGATGAGTGCCTGGGCTTCGCCCAGGCACTCATCGTTGCGGAAGCAATAGGCCCTACGCCCTGTAGGGGCTCGGGCCTAATAATAAAAATAATAATATTTTTAGCAAAAACAATATATCCGATAACATTAGAATGACAAATTATACGTTTTTCGAAAGCTCTGGACCTTCCCCACGTCACCGTGGGGTCATTGGCGAATGACGGGCGCTGACGCGCCCGTCATTCGCCATGACGTCGGGGGTCGCCCACTGACCTCCCATTGACTTCCATTCATTTTAGCAGTAATAAAGATGCCCCATGCCTGCGGCATGGGTTGCTGGGATAGTGGAATCAGGCAAGGTCGCGACCTCAGCCGAACTTGTGCGCTGCGCGCACAAGTTCGGCAAGACAGTTAGCAACGATGAGTGCCTGGGCTTCGCCCAGGCACTCATCGTTGCGGAAGCAATAGGCCCTACGCCCTGTAGGGGCTCGGGCCTAATGACGACGCGACGCTGCTGAATCCTGCACATATCTTGATTAAGAAAATAAAAAAGGAGAACGAAGTAAGACCAGAGCAGTGGACGTGTATCGTGGTGGTAAAAACGAGGTTTGATCTGCAAAATGGCGCGATTAAAGATTCTTCAAACATGCACGAATCTCTGATACAGTCGTCCCTCGTTATATCACGGTTCACCTTTCACGATCTCGCTGTTTTGCAGGGTTTTTTGTGCAATTTTGCATGTTTTTTTGGGGGTTTTTTTCAGCGTATGCATTGTGTTCTGCGTCCTGATTGGCTGAGGGACTGTAGACTATTGTGTTCTGCGTCCTGATTGGCTGAGGGACTGTAGACTATTGTGTTCTGCGTCCTGATTGGCTGAGGGACTGTAGACTATTGTGCTCTGCGTCCTGATTGGCTGAGGGACTGTAGACCATTGTGTTCTGCGTCCTGATTGGCTGAGGGACTGTAGACCATTGTCCATCAGTCTCCTCCGTGTCTCCTGTACAGTACAGAATGTGTCAGACAAATTTACATAAATGTTGGATCAGTGTGACTCTGAAGTGCTGTATGTTTGCAAGTTTTCTCCCCGACAAAACCCACAATGTCGATGAAACGTTCTGCACCAACAAAGGCACCGACGAAGGTTTGAACTTTGAGAGAAATGTGAGAAAAGTGTATAAAGTGTGTGGTGAGGGGTTTTACAGCCACAAACCTATAGAATAATGGTAAAAAAATAAAGCTACTTTGCAGTTTTCAGCGGTTGTGGATTATTTTTAGAACATAACCCCCGAGATAAGTGAGGGACGACTGTCAAACACACACAAATACTTAAATACAATGCAGCAGCTTCGGGTGAGTAAATGTTGAGGTGAAAACAGCTGTGACATGGTCAGAAGCTCAAGTGGATTTTGCAGAATCGGTCTGATTTAAGCTCAGATTGTAAAGCTGGTTTATGCAGGTGCCACTTATGGGAGAAAAATGTATTTTGGGGAAATACTCGAGTCACAATGAACCGTAAATGTGGAGATGTGGAGTTGGGGTTAAATGAAACAGGAGCAGGTTGGACATGTTGTTGTTTCCAGGTGAAAGTTTTTATTATGAGACTGTTTCACCTTAAAGCTTTGGAAATTGCCTTCCTCCTCTGGGCCCTCTGTCGTTCAGATTAAATTCATTTTTTTAGCCAGCAGCGTATATAAAATGAAGTCTCCAAATTGATCTAATTTATCCAACTATGAGAGCGGCATTTTCAGCACAGCAGCAAACACAAATACTCCCACATACAAGAAAAAGTTTGTGTTTGACAAGGGAAAGATCTTCAGAATTAGCAGAAATCCTCTTAACAATACTCGACGTAACATAATGATACCTGAGAGCGCTGAGCGGAGACACAAACACGATTCAAGGACAAACTGAACCTAAAAGGTCAAAGTACTTCAGGCTCTATAAAAACTCCAGAGTCGTGTACTTGACATCGTGTGATTGAAAGGTCCAGAAAGTATCAATTATAGTTTGTGGCTTTTTTCTCGTCTGACGCTCCATTCAAAGTCTGACATCAGGAGGAAGGAGCCGCAGATACAGAAGAAAAATCAATCAGTTTGTTTCTATTTGGAGCAATGTGTCACGTCAACCTTCTGAGGAGAGTCAGAGATAGTACGAGACGAGAGATCGCAAAAGAGTCGGCTTTGAGTGGCCTCGTGCAGAAATAATCCAACAAACTGGAACGAATTCAAGACTTATAAAGACTTATAAAGAAAAAAGTACTGTATGTAAGTCGCACCAGCTAAAAAACACATAATAACGAAGAAAAAAACATATATAAGTCGCACAGGAGTATAAGTCGCATGTTTTGTACAAAAAAAAACAAAAAAACAAAGCTAAAATCCAACAAAAAAACAAAAATGCAAAAAAATAAAAAGAATAAATAAATATCTGAAGTATTAAAAATAACAAATCACTCTGGAGTATAAGTCGCACCAGCAAAAAATGCAAAATAATGAAGAAAAAAACATATATAAGTAGCATTTTTTGTACAACAACAATAAAAAAATAATAATAAAAAAAAAATTATAAAATGCAACAAAAAAAAAACTAAAATGCAAAAAAAAATAATAATAATAATAAATAATTAATCGCTCTGGATTATAAAAAATAACAAAAAACATATATAAGTCACACTGGAGTATAAGTCGCATTTTTGGGGAAATTATTTTACAAAATCCGAGACCAAGAACAGACATTTTATCTTTAAATCAAGTTATAATAAAAAGCATAAAATAGAGAAAAACTGGCTAAATATCAGACAACAAAAAACTATAATACAATTAAAAAAAAATAAAAATAAAAAAAAAAATAGGAAAAACTAAAATACAAAAAAAAAAACTAAAAAAAAACTAAAATGCAACAAAAGAATAAATGAATAGATAATTAATTTTAATAGAATAACATGTAGTGGTTAAAGTGATATATTTACTGTGTTTTCTGGACTAAACGTCGCTCTGGAGAATAAGTCGCACCAGTGAAAAATGCAAAATAATGAAGAAAAAAAACATATAAGTCACATTTTTGGGGAAATTATTTTACAAAGAACAGACATTGTATCTTTAAGTCAAGTTATAATAATAAGAATAAAACAGAGAACAAAAGGCTGAATATCAGTACATCAAACTAACGTCACACATTTATATTTATTCAGCTGAACATTTATTTTCTCCACGTTTTTACTACGGCCTCGTTCTCCACATCGTGTGTTGGAAAAGCCATTTGTGACAGGAAAAAACAGATAGAATTAGAATATTAAAAGTTGTTTTGCTGGACCCGTGAAAAACATCAGGAAGCAACTGCCAGGGACACACAATTTCATCCAAACAGAAAACTTAAGAACCGGAGGAAGGTCAGAGGGACGGAAATGTTGTGCTAATAAAAGTGAATCAAGAGTGAGACGGTGTGTGGGAGTTTTCTCAAAACACGAGGGAAAATGGGACTTTAATACAAGCTCTGATCTTACAGCTAAATCCACAAACTCCTAGAGAAACAGAAAGGACAAAGAATATAATGAAGTGATTGTGTGTGTTTTTCTGGAGGTGGAAAGTGTGTGATTCCATGAGAAAATAGAAAGTTAAAATCACACTTAGGAGCATTCTGCATAGAGATAGAGCAGATTTATCAGTTTTATAGCCTGCTCGTAGTAAGGACGCATGTTTTCAGTGCAATAAATGAAAACACAAGCTTTTATTTCAGGTGATTTCTTCTCAACGACTCGTCCAAAAGGTTCATCTGCAACTCAAATCTGACCACCTCAAAAGAGAGAACCACAAACCACAAACATCATCGCTGGATTAAGGAGAAATACAGAAACTTTAAACCGGGACGAGGGGCTTTTTTACTGTCACACACCTGGGATACTGTCGGACTGCAGGTGGCGCTGTCGTCCTGCCTTCACCGACAGGAAAACGGCGTCAAAACTGTTAAAATCAGCTGATCGGACACGTCACAACGACATAAGTGACCACTGTGAGGAAGAACATTAGAGAGCAATCGAAACTGTCACAAACAAACTAAACCTTTGTAATCTATTAAAACTGTGACTTACGCTGCTTCAAACAAGTCCAAAATCTTAAGAAATAACTTGAGTTTTTTGTAACGATTCATTGATCTAAGCAGACTTTCCTCCCCTCTAACCCTCATCCTGTTTTCAAAGTTTTCAGACGGCAGCGAACCAAGCGAAGCCACGTCAATAACAGCTCGCACCTCAATCTAAGGTCAGAGCCTTCGCCGCCCGCTCCACGCAGCAGCCTCATCTGTTCCGCCGTATTACCACTACAGCACAAACACACCGCAGGCTGCTATCGCCGAGGCCCGGGCCCGCCGCTATTGTTCATCAAAGCGAGGAAATATTACCATGGGGCTAAAGCACTTCACCTTCCAGAACCCATCACAGTTCATTTCACAGGCAATAAAGTTGGACAGATACACTCCTCCACGCCAAGCAGTCGATCAAAATGGAAATAAATGAGTTAACATGAGCCGCACAGACTCTAATCACGGAGCTGGATCACACGGATCCGCCCATAATCTGCTCCGTGTGTTGTTCATCGCGGGGAAAGAGCGCCCTGTGTCGGCACGTTTGAAATTATTATCATGTTTTAGACTTTTTATGAGGTTTAGCCGCAGTTTTTGCATAATCACGTCACGGTCAAATGAAGCAAATCGAGGCTAGAGCAGCGAATTTGGAGCAGAGCGTGAGTATCATAGCAACCAAAGAGCCAATCCGGAGCGAGGCTGTTGCAGGTAACGCCCCTTTCTGCCCACGCCTCTTACCAACGCTGTCAAAAGGTGAAAGAAAAACAGGTGAAAAAAAACCTTATCAGACCCCGTGTCCAAGAAAAAAAACAAACTAAGTAACAAAGAAAAATGGCCCTGGTGAGTCGTCAAAGTAAAATAAGGACGGTGCCGCTGTCCCGACGCTAACAAAAAAAAACAACCTGTAAACTTTCCCTACACAAAATAAAGAACGAAAACAGGACGTCAGGACAAAAACCTACATGGGACCGGCATGGAGGCACCAGCAGGGGGCAGCGCTGGACCCAGAGCGAGCGGAGGACTCAAGGGAGCAGAGAAAGTGTGAAACTAAAACACCCAGAGCAGGAACAAACACTGAAAATATACAAAAATAGTGTTTATCAAAATAACATGGACAAAGATTCTCAGCTAAAAACTTAAACTAACAAAAATATACAGGAAAAAAATTTAAACAAACAAACAAAAAATAGAAACTTGAGGAGCACATGGGGGAAAAAAGTGCCCAAACCTAACACAGACACAACAGTGAAATAACGATTATTTAAGACCAAAATGAGTCTGACAGCAGCAGAGACAGAGAGAGACACAGTTTTTCAATAGAAAGTGAATTGGAGCCAGAGTAGATGGAGCAGGAAGTGCGACATGATCACTTCCTGTTTGGAACGTGGCGGCAGCTTTGCATTTTAGCCATTAACAGTCCACGTAGAACTATCCCAGTCATCATTTTGGTCAAAGTTTGCAGTAAAGTTTCTGAACATTTCGCTCAGTCGCTGACACAGATGTAGATCACTGAGTCTCATTTGTTCTGTGGCGTTCACATATCACGAGTCGCTGAGTCGTCTGCGCATAAATTCGTCGATGTTTTGACTGGACATGACTGAGCTCCAGCAGCGACAGACCCGTGCAGCATCGTGACACGTCTGGTTTAGTGTGGCGCTGTCTACCATTTTATAACATCGTTCCCTCATCAAAAACATCCTGAAGAGATTTTACACGTCATCCATGCAAGTTTCAGTAATTTAGCAATCTCTCCGTGCCCTATTCAGCCCCTTTTTACGTTTAGCTGTACGATTCTGTACGAGGCTCCGCCCACACGCCTGCATCATCCATCCTCTCACACAATAATCCTCCAAAAACACGACACAAACCTGCACAGAACAACTGGACAAACCTGATGTATGTGCAGGAGTTTCTTTAGTGAGAAGCAGCTGATTGTGATGTAATAGTGCTCTGAAGGGGGAGGGACTTAGCACAGAGAGCTGTTTTCTGCATTTTCAGAACAGTAAAAGGGAACGTGGTGATCTAAATATGTAATATGTAACAGTTAATACCACATAGAAGTAAAATACCTCGTCTTTAAGTCAGATACTTCATGTCGTTCAATGAAATAAGCAGCAAACAGCCTCTTAAAACTTTAAAATGATACAGTTTCATCTGCGTTTTGGGTAGAAAAATAACAAAAAACACACAAAAAAAGGTGCATCAAACCCAAATTTGGAGAAAGTATTCAGGAAAGTATTCAGGAACACGAATGTATGAATAAATCAATTTGAACAAAAAAGTCCGATAGTCATTTACAATTCTACGGGGAGAGTGTTTTTCATCCTTTTGTTCTAAAATGTAAAACGTTCACTAAATCGTCCTCGTTTTTCAGGGACCGCTCCAGGGAAAGTCCGACAGTCGAGGCATTAAAGTCCTGGAGTGAAATACAAAAACACTGACTGAACTTAAAGAACTTTCCAGGACCTCGGTGCAAAAACCAGGAACGTAACGAAGGAAAAGCAGTAAAGTTCTGTACTGAAGTAAATATTTTAGGATCTACTTTACTTAAGGAAATAAAAGTAGCTGCAATAAAAAGATCCATTCTGTTTTTTTTTGTTTTATTTAGAACTGCAGATTTTGAAGGAGAATGTTTGCAGTGCAGTACATTTTAGATATCTGTACTTTACTTAAGTAATAGTAGTACTTTTTAACTTTTACTTTACTACATTTGAGCGCAGGTGTCTGTACTTTCTACTCAGCTACATTTAGAACAAGATTTATATGTTTTTTTCGGGTTTTTTTCAAATTTTCTGAGACCTGCTGAAAAAGTCTCAGGCAGGAGAGTTTTTTTTTGTTTTTTTTTTTTAACACATTTGTGGTTTGAACAAAAAAATTTAAAGAAAAATTTGTTTCTGTTGATCAAATCTTTATCAAAGTCACTACAGTCGTGTTCAAAACCTGCACATAGTGATTTTTATATTGGTTTAGACAGAAGGAAACTCACTGTGTCAAACATCGGGACATTTATCGTCTGAGAATCTCAAAGATGAACATTAGTCTAATTATGTCATTGTGATGAAATGTTTATTTTAATGGTTCATCTGCTCTGGGGCTGCACAAGAAACAGGAGCTAAATCTGGTACAAATCAGCTTTTCTTTTGTGAGATTAATGAATTTACACCTGGTCCCTGACAAATAAAGAATAAAGATTTAAAAAAAAGAAAAAGAAGTTGCATTAGATCTCAAAAATCTGCATGAAATAGTTGTAGTTTTAATTTATTTTATTTATTTTTAAGTTCATTTTTAAACAAACATTTTAATGCTTTTACTTAAATAGATGTTTCATGTGATACTTTTAGTTACTTTACAGTATTTTTTGCTCTGGTATCTGTACTTTTACTTAAGTAATAACAGATACTTTTAAACTTTCACTTTACTACATTTGAGAGCACTACATTTTGAACAGGGCTGATAAGTATTTTTTAAATTTAATTTTGTATGATTTGTCTGAGACCTGCGGGAAAAAGGCTCAGGGGGGAAAGTTTTTTTTAACACAAACAAAAATATTCAAAGAACAAAATTCAGCACAAATCTTTATGAAAATCACCACGTTTGAAGCTGATCTCAAAATCTACGTGAAATAGTTGTAGTTTTTATCCTTTAATTACATCTTAAACACATATTTTTAGTGTTTTTACTGAAGTAGATGCTTCATGTGATACTTTCAGCTCCTTTACAGTATTTTTTGCTGTGGTATTTGTACTTTTACAGTGGTACAGTTGTTGCTCCGCTGGATGAGACCATGCAGCTGTTCTCCCTGTGACGTTTGACTCTTTTTGACTCTTTTTGACTCTTTCTCTCGCGTCTTTAGCCGGTTGTTTCCTGAAGCCGAGGCCGTGATCTGCTCCTCGTCTCTGCAGCAGGTGAGAGCGGCGCCGGCGTCATCAGGAGCACTGCAGGCGACATGACGAGGAAGTGCGCCACTTTGATTTATCATCCCACAGATGATTAGATCTGAGGAGGTATAGCACCGCTGCTTCACATCTATAATCTCACAAACCCAATCTTATGCAAAGTACAAAGGGAAACGATTCCACTGTGTCTTTGGGTTTATCTAAAAGTACAAACATGTGAAAGTAAAAATACTGCGTTAACTCAGAAACTCGCCTGCGTCGCTTGATAATTATGGAGAGAACGTTGAGGATGCTGCGTGTCGCCTTTGTTGGAGATGTACAAAAGGCCGTGTTTGGCGTTTTGTTGTTGAGTCGTCGTTCAGTCAAAATATTTCAAAGAGGGAGAGTTAGAAAACGTCGCCATGGCAGATTAATAAAGATAAACGTGAAACACTGAAAACAGCACGGAGCTGTCACTTTTCTCTGCTGCGAAACGCTCTCAGAGTAAAGCCGATAGTTTTAGATCAAAATTTAAAGTGGCAGGTGTTTATATTCTGCCAGTTTAAGCCGACGCTACAAGAAATCCCAGTGTCGAGTTTATTTTTAACACGTTCTTAGTTTGAATCGATCTTTTTATGCAGCTGTTTTTACTTGTGTATTTTTCGTTCACTCAGTTGTTTCAAATTCAGCACAAATCTGTATCAAAATCACAACATCTGAAGCTTTATAAGACTTCAACATCTGCAGGAAACACTTTTACTCCTTAAATACATTTATAATAAAGCAGGGGCGGCGTCAGGGGGGTTTGAGGGGGCACGAGCCTCCCAGAGAACAGTCCCCAAAGCTCCTCCAAAGATTTATGCCACACTTTTCATAGCACGTCTAATCTTGACTAAAAATATTGTTCAAAATGAGACGCCCAATGAACAAAAAGTACATTTAAAAAATCCATATATCACCACAGAGGCAAACTACATTTAAAACAGCGACGCAAACATCGTTAAAGGCTCTAAATGAACATGTTGAGTGACCTTAGCTCCTCCAAACTTTATTACTTTTATTTTTTGCTCCAGTATCTGCTCTTTAACACAGCTGAGGACGTCTTGCTCCACTGGTTGTGACTGAGCTCGTTGTTTGTATCTTTGAGTCTGAACGTCCCTAAGGTGTGAACGTTCTCCTGAATCTTTTCCCTGTTCACATCCTGCTGGTTCATATTGAGCAGCTTGTTAACATTTCATCCTCAGACAACAAAATGAAGAACATGTGCCATCAGGATAAACTGTGTGACGACTCGGTGACTGAAACATGCAGATCTTGTGGGATGTTTCTTTCCTGGTGAATCCAACTAGTCTCTCTGTACTTTTTATACAGTTGATCTCAGCCTCGTTTCTCTGCTGCGTCTCAAACCTGCTCATGTCTTGGGTCTTGGGATTCTCTTGGATTCTTTGGGTTTGTCTTGAGTTGTCTTGAGTTGATTTGGTCGTCTTGAATTGTCTTGGTTTGACTTGGTTTGTCTTGAGTTGTTTTGGTTTGTCTTGAGTTGTCTTGGGTCGTCTTGAATTGTCTTGGTTTGACTTGGTTTGTCTTGAGTTGTTTTGGTTTGTCTTGAATTGTCTTGTGTTCTTTTGGGTTGTCTTGAGTTGTCTTGAGTTGTCTTGAATTGTCTTGGTTTGTCTCAGTTTGTCTTGGTTTGTCTTGTATTGTTTTGGGTTATTTTGGATCGTGATCATCCAATCAGATCAGTTTTCTTGAGTGACACGTGTGAAACGCAGGAGCTCACTGGTCTCCTGTGATTTACAAATAAAATCAAATTGCTCTCACCTCAGATGAACAGAGGCTTTTAGGCTTTGCTCACTGATTCTGCAGAAATCCGCCATGTTTTTCAGCCTCCTGTGATAATTTTTTCTTTTATTTTTCCCGACACAGATGGACCGTGCTTGTCTCTGATTGGCTAATCCACCTGTTTGAAAACGAGAATCACGAGAAAACGAGACTCACATCTTCGTAAAGTATTGAAGAAGAGTTTATTCTCGATCCCAGGCGAGGATGTTCGTTGTTATTACAGGAGAATACTTAATCCTCGGTGTGTTATTACAGTTTTACTTTGTATTGTGTGATCTATACATTTGTTTTGTTGTTTTCTTTGTTCTGCTGAAGTCGTTTTAAATGTGCTGCATAAATAAACTCAAACTGAACAGTAAAAACAGTGATCAGGGGGAGAAGATTAGCCTCATCCAACAACACCGAGCTACACAGCTACACTGCGCACGTCTGATATCTGTGTTTGGAGCTGCTTATATGTTTCCATCGTTCTTAGATGACCTCTGTGGAACACCTCCTCTTCTTCCCACTCATCTGCTCCGCTGATACGAGCATGTTTCTTCCCCTGCAGATGCTGGCGTCTTTAAATATCTTCATTTGTATTCATGTAAGTGTTTAAAGCAATAGAAGTCAAGCGCGTACCTCAGGGCGCTGCAGTGAGTCAATGTTTTTGCTGCAGCTACAGTAGGAGTCGGCGCAGAGATGGAGATGGCCTCTGCGGCACTTTACGCCATTAAGAACACACGAGCAGCTGTCACTCATTCACCAAAAACTCCAGAACGCTAAAGACATGACAGAAGTGTGGAGGGAAATAGACCACAGAGAACAGGACTTTTGGTGAATTTTATTAGTTTCTTCAGACTAAATTAAACACATTTTGTCGTCTTTTCTAAAGTGGAAGCCTCATATTTATGTTTTATTACACTTACGCAGTGTTGAGTTCAGTTTAAATTAATAAATCTATTGAATTTGTCTTTTCTTTTCTTTGTTGCAACCCTGAAATGTCCAAACTGTGGGACAAATAGAGGCTATTTTATTTTATCTGGTCTTATCTCTTCATGTCAATTCAAAATGCACATTAAAACTGTTCTATTTCACTTTTTTGTTAGTCTTTGCCACCTGCTTTGCCTGAAATATTACACAGTGTGGCATTAAGCTAATTTATCTCTATGGAAACAAGCAGATGGCACCATGGGTCTAAGTAACGGTCTCGTTTTTGGAGAGGGAAAACATGTTTTTGAAGAAATTTTGAGTCGCAAATCAAGATTCAAGAGAGATTCAAAGATCAATGTCGTCATAGAAACAACAGAATTATGTTTAGAGAATCAAACTTTGCACAGTTTTGGTGTAAAGTGCAAAAAAAAAAAAAAGGTGCAAAAGTTCATCCAGTAACTCCAGAGTAAACTTCAGCACAATAATGACATAATCACAGGGATAAAGTCAGATAGGTGGAGTTTTGGGGCGACAGTGGCTCAGTGGTTAGAGCATTGGTCTCCCAACCCGAAGGTCGGAGGATCGAGTCCAGCTCGGACCAAGTTTCTGTCGTTGTGTCCTTAGGCAAGACACTTCACCCACATTGCCTAGTATGGCAGGGAGGTGTGTGTGTGAATGATCGGTGGTGGTCGGAGGGGCTGATGGCGCAAACTGGCAGCCTCACTTCTGTCAACAATAGTAGTTTACCATCACCAAGTGTGGAGTGAACGAATAATGACTCAGTGTAGAACTTTGATAAAGCGCATTACAAATGTAAGGCATTATTATTTTTCTGTCATTACGCAACAATTCAACGTCCAGTTTAATGTTTTTGTGCAGGTGGAGGTGGTCACTGTCCATGGGGCGGAGGCAGAGAGGGGACGGGGGCACTGAGGTTACCGGCTGTTGGTCAGTCCGGTTGTTCTGGCCGGTATCAACCTGGACCTGAGGACAGCAGCAGGTGGAGCAGCTGATGAGCAGGGAGGTGCCGGTCTCTCCTCAGACGTAGGTGGTGTAGATGGTACTGGTCTCTCCTTAGATGTAGGTGGTGTAGATGATACTGGTCTCTCCTCAGACGTAGGTGGTGTAGATGGTACTGGTCTCTCCTCAGATGTAGGTGGTGTAGATGGTGCTTGTCTCTCCTCAGACATAGGTGGTGTAGATCTCATTTCAGAATGAAATTAAAGAAGTGAAGAGCAGGGACCTCAGGACACACCCTTGAGGGCACCTGGCATTGATTAAAAGGGTGGAGACAATTCAATTAAATTTCACAGTGTGGTGTTTGGGCCAAAATGGTGCAATTTGGACTGGAGATTGTGTGTCTGGACGTGTTGAAAGCCAAACACGAAGAGGAGGTGTTGTGGAGGTGGGTCGAGTGATGGATGAACGAATAAACACCAGGAATTCCAAGAACATCATTGATATTTCAGAGCAGAGTAGTGAGCTCGCACCATCCTCTGCACAGCTTTTCATCAAAACACAGTTATTATTTAGAAAGGATGAATGTGCGTTTTTAAAGTCAACGTTTCCATCTGTGTGTTTTAAATGTGCTGCAGGTGAAGTCGCTGAACCTAAACACGGAGCAGATCCTCACACTCAAGAGCCGCTTAGACAAAAACCTGTAAATGTTGATGAAAATTGAAGTAAATTGAAGTAAATGTTTGTGCAGCTGTTTTCAGTCCTGATGTAGACGGCAGGTCCTGCTCTAGACCTGGTTTAGTTCTGCTCTAGACCTGGTTTAGTTCTGCTGTGAGGGACGTCCAAACTGTCTGCGTCTGATGTGAGGAGAACCTCTTCAGAGAAAAGCAGGTTTGTACAGAGCTGATTCTGATCAGCACAAACAGACTCTGGCTGCAGTTTCACAAACCTCTGCTCCCTCCCCCATGGACTCTGTCAGTGAGACTCTGTCTGTGAGACTCTGTCAGTGAGACTCTGTCAGTGAGACTCTGTCACTGAGACTCTGTCACTGAGACTCTGTCAGTGAGACTCTGTCTGTGAGACTCTGTCAGTGAGACTCTGTCACTGAGACTCTGTCACTGAGACTCTGTCTGTGAGACTCTGTCAGTGAGACTCTGTCTGTGAGACTCTGTCTGTGAGACTCTGTCAGTGAGACTCTGTCTGTGAGACTCTGTCAGTGAGACTCTGTCTGTGAGACTCTGTCACTGAGACTCTGTCTGTGAGACTCTGTCAGTGAGACTCTGTCTGTGAGACTCTGTCAGTGAGACTCTGTCTGTGAGACTCTGTCTGTGAGACTCTGTCACTGAGACTCTGTCACTGAGACTCTGTCTGTGAGACTCTGTCTGTGAGACTCTGTCAGTGAGACTCTGTCTGTGAGACTCTGTCAGTGAGACTCTGTCACTGAGACTCTGTCAGTGAGACTCTGTCACTGAGACTCTGTCAGTGACAGAACTGAAGAAGAATCCTGGACGAGCAGTGAAACATCTTCACTCCTACAATGATTTGTCCATTTGACAGATTTAAATTTGGTCTTTTGCTGTTCTATTTTCTAGTAACATTATTACAATTTTTTTCTTTCTTTTTTTCTTTCTTTTATAAAATAAATGTGCTTTAACACAGATGTAAAACTCAGCAGGTTCCACTTTAAAATAACCCGTTAAGTGTCTTTAAAAACCCTGGACTAAGACTTGATTCATAATAAACACGAGTTTGTTGAGATTCAGACTCTGCTTCTTAAAGGTCGGAGTTTGGAGGATTAATTAAACCTGAGCTGAAGGTGCATTATGAAAATGTCTCTGCTCCGGTTTTATTCACATTATTAAAACTCGTATTATTCTTTAGAAAAATCAGACACTTATATTTTGTATTTTTCCAGCAGCGGCGCTTTTGTCGACCACATTCGGTTGTTGTGTCAGAACTTATTGATGAGTTATGAATAAATTCTATTTTCTCTGGTATACGAAGAGAAATAAGGTTTTTGGGCCAACTCTCTGGAGAAATACAACTCATTTTAATGTTTAATTTGGGATAAATAGACTGAGCAGATCGACTGAGGTGAAGACGCTAAACAGGGAGCACGTGGCGTAATCGGGAAGTTTAAAATGTTTTTAAGACGGAAAAAGGAGTTTTACAGACAGGAGATAAAATACTGTCCAGATCTACAGAGAAATGACCCACAACGAAATGTACATAAGGATTTAGATTTTTAAAATGATAAAAAACAGACTTTGTGAGACATTTTGTTGGATTATCTGTGTAAACCCTCAGTCGTCCAGGTCTGATCCACAGAAAAAGACGAAGTTTAAATCTGTCACTGGTCAAATCGTTGTTGGAGTGAAGACGTTTCGCTGCTCGTCCAAGTCTCTTCGTTTTGGTCAGATGCTGGTGACCACTGCCTTATATCTGTCTGCACACACACTCCTCTTCATCACACACTCCTCTTCTTCACTCTCCTCTTCTTCACGTGCTCCAGGTCTATATAAAACCATAAACTGTTCAGATAACCTGTGCTGTGTCGTGGTCTGAGTGACGCTCGGGCCTCGGCTCTGACGGTTCTGCAGCTGTGGCCTCTTAAAAAAACACGTGTGTATAACAGGAGCAGGGTTAAACACAGAGAACTAAAGGTTTACTCTGTAACTTTTCCACTGGAGTCATGTTCTTTCCCCTGAATTTTGTCAAAATGTAAAATGAATTCAACTTATTTTGTGTTTAAAGATTCTATTGTGAGTTTTAAGCCGTGTTATAAAGTTAAAACACATCACAAACAGACCTGGAGTCGTGTTTGTTTCATTCACATGTTTGAGTCACACTTTATTATTCGTCTGTCACATCTACAAAGATCAAAACACTCTGTTCCACCTTGTGATGTCATCAAGTTGTAGTTTTCAAGTGAACGGCTCCTTTTACCTTCAGTGCAGTGGAGATAAGTGACACCTCCAGGAGCGGAAATGATCCAGATGATTCTAGAAATGAAGGAGTGTGGAGTTTAAAAACACAGTGGAGCACTTCCTGTATCACCACATGATGACATCACAAGGTGGAATAGAGTGTTTTTTTCAGTTTGAGAGAAGAACTCAGCCTAAATCTGCAGGTTTGTGTTTGTTTGTGTAAACATGTGAGAACAAAAAAAAAAACAAAGTCCAGTTTGTCTGTTTAGAAAACGTTTCCATGGGGACGGATCATTTTAAAACCAGACTGTGGAACATTCTAAAACAAACAGACAGTGGCCGTGTGTGTGATTAAAAACATCAGCATATTGTGAGTGTAAAAGTGCACTCTGCTTTTTCAAAACATTATGTAAATGATACTTTCAAGGTGGTGCGCAGTGGGCGGAGAGTTTGGCCACAGTAACAAGGCTCCAGAGTGAAACACTCTGGAAAATAAACACTCTTCTGAAAAGTCTGACCCAAAATATCAATAAGTTTTTACAAACAAAAGCATCAGGCGGATTCTTCAGGACAGAGTCTCCAAACTGTTTCCTCCTGAGATTTTACAGAACGACAGAGACGCAACAGAGCGACTCGTTTTACCCAGAAACTGAGTAAATATTAGAGCCACGGAGAGTTTTAGATGAGAAGAGTCAGATCCAACATCTCTAGAACAGAGAACACACAGCTCCAACATCTCCAGACCCAGAACACACAGCTCCAGACCCAGAACACACGTCTCCAGACCCAGAACACACAGCTCCAGAAACAAAACACACAGCTCCAGAACAAGAACACATTTCCAGAACCAGAACACACATCTCCAGAACACACATCTCCAGAACACTCAGCTCCATGCTTCATAAATCCTTTGGGACGGGGCTGGAGAGCGACTGGAAGCTCCTGAGTGACAGTCTGGAGAATCGTGCTTCGGGATGTTCGCAGAGGCAGAGGTTCAAGCCTTGGACGAGCAGACAAACGACTTCACTCCTACAAGACACTTCTTCTTTCAGCCTTTAATGGCCCTACTCAACCTTTAATGGCCCTCTGTTAGGTTTGGCACCTTTTTGCCCCTTGTGTTCCTCAGTTTTCAATTTTTATTATTTTTTTGTGTTTAAATCATAAGAAGTATGATTAAAACACAAACACAGAAGTTATTCCTATTTTTATTGTTGTTTGCTTTGGGTCTGAGGATACAACTTGACAAAAATTATATATTTGGGGTTGAATAATGATTTTCTGAAGCTATTGCCCCTGTGACGCAGCAGAGTCTGAGCAGGGACTCCCAGACTTCCCTCACCCCAGACACGTCCTCCAGCTCCTCCGGTGGGACTCCGAGACGTTCCCAGGACAGAGACATCGTCCCTTCAGCGTGTCCTGGGTCAGATTTTCTCTTAACGTGGAGGAACAGCAGCTCTACTCCGAGCTCCTCCTGTGTGACTGAGCAAACTGAGCACCTCATCCTGTCTCTAAAACAAAAAAACATCTAAATAAATGAGTTTCACTTGTTTTTCTCGCTGGTTGAGCAGTTTGGACTTTGTGCCAGGTTTAATTCCACATGGACAGGACCATAGAAAAGCTCAAAACATCTACAATCTAAAAGCTAAAAGTGAAGCCAAAAGTGAAGTTCTGCCATGTCCTTCTGACGTGTCCAGCTCATTTTAAACTACAGACGACTGTGACGTTATGGCAACACAAACTACAGACAATCGTACAACAACACGACTCTCACTCCTGCCTCGAACCTGAACACGGGACCAAACATCTCTGGAAACACAAATTATACAAACAATATGGAACCTGTCCCCTCCACAAATGAAGCTGAAAACGATGGAGTAAGAACCCGCAGAGCCTGACGCACTCGTCTGTTTTGAGAGTGGAGCAGGTCAGAACGACACGGAGCTGCTGCGACCCTCTGTGTGGGACGGGTAATGGAGAACATGAAGGAGCGAGTATTGTTCACTCACAGCGGTTCAACTCAAACCTGTGCAGTTAAATCGTCCTTTCAGCGCTCGAGATCAGCCACAGCGTCCTGGAGTTACTAGGTCCTCTATATAAGACTCAAAACAGACTGTTGAGAGCTTTAATCCATGTTCTAACGCTGTTTCCTGCTCAAAAACAGACCTGAAGTTGTGTTTTGTTCCATTCTCACATGTTTTGAATGTTCTTCAGTAGTAGTAGTAGCAGTAGTTTTCACATGAACAGCTCCTTTTACCGTTTAGTTTGGCAATTCCAGGACTGAAATGATCCAGTTTGAGAGAAGAACTCGGCCTAAATCTGCAGTTTGTGCGAATGAAACAAAAAAAACACAACTCCAGTTTGTCTGTGACGGGGAAACAAGGAAGTAGTGGAAGTAGAGACTCCGCCCACAAGCCTACATCACCTACGACAATCCTCCATAAATATGCAAAAACATGACACCAAACTGTGCACTACAGCTTCACAAACCTGAGACATTTCATTAGTGAGATGCAGCTGGTTGTGTTGTGAAGGGGGAGTGATTTAGCACGGAGAGCAAAGGGAGGAGAGACATGTTGTTTTTGGCATTTTCAAACAATAAAAGGAAACGTGGTGATCTAAATGTTTGATGTTATAGTAAAAATCCTGAGACGATCCACATGAAACAAAATTTGGTGCAAAGTTCCACGTCTTTTTCACAATTTGTGCAGAAAATATCACAACTATTCAACTCCAAAAGTGAAACAGCTGTCAGTCAAACCCAGAGATTCATACGAGTCCCGTCCTCAGAGAGTAAATAGTATCGGCCCTGCACTATTTCAAATTATGACAGACTGGAACGTGAATGCAGCCTATTATCACTGAGCGAGACAAAGAAGTGCTGCTAACGGCGCGCACCCCCCTGACACCCGGGCTCGTAATTGAAAATCAAATCCTGGGCCTTTCGTGCCAATAGGTCATAAGCCCGCTGCCCCGCTCCTGCAGCACACACTCGCTCACTAATGTGCAATTTCATGTGGCGACAAAGCCCCGTCTCCCCCGTGGCCCGGCTGACGTGCGAATGCCTCAGACGTAGAGCCAATTTTGGTCCTTCCCTCGCGAGATTACAGCCGAAACATGCAGCCTGACAGAGCTGTGCGCCTCTCGTCTCTAAGTCCACTCCAAAACGTCGCTGGTGCCAGAATGTGATGGACACGTGTGGGAAGACTATCAATTATCAATTAGAGTTTGGACGGGCAGGCGACAGGACGGGGCGGCCGCATTAAAGCTGCGCTCGGAAGAGGAGCAGCAAAAAGTGAAACTGTTGAGTGTCAGATTTGAGCAAATTACAGCTGGAAGTTTTTGTGACAGCTCTCCCCAGACGCAAAGTACTGGAACTAGGCCTGACACGACGACAAAGTTTGAAGGAGGAGAAGAAAATATAGACGATAAACGACAATATTGAATCTGATTTATGCCACTGACGCAACAATCCTGGAGTTAAAACTGTTTTAAATGTGTAAAGTGGAACAGTGTTTTCAGTTTGAGAGTTTTGTGTTAAACATGAGTGAATGAAACAAAACACAGCTCCAGGTCTGTTTGAGACGAGGGAACAATATTAAAACAGATCAGAAAATAGAAGAATATGGAAAGTTTAAGCTAAAATAAATGTCTGAATGAAACACTTTAGGAGTTAACGGTCATTTGTTTCAATAATGAGTCATGGAAGTGATTTATTTGACCCTCTGCAGCTCAAATCATCAAAGTTAAAGTACATTCTGTGGTAATTAACGTAAAGTTAACAGAAAAATGAACAGGCAAATCAATGTTTTCCTGCAAAAACGATTTTAGATTTTGTCTGTAGATTTTCAGCTGGTCTTGGTCAAATGGTAACACTTTTATACAGCACTTTTCTACCTTCAAGGCAGCGCTTTTCATCACTTTCATACACGGTGTATGCAGACAGTGTGGGCAGAAGTGTCTTGCTCAAGGTCACAACAACAGGATTCATCTGTGGGAGCTGGAATCGCACCATCAACCTGTGTCTCAGTGGATCACAGCTCAACCAGTGATGTTTAAAAGTGGAAAAACACTCTACCAACTGAGCCACTGTCGCCCCAGAACAAAGGTGGAGTATTTGCCTCCTGCTCGTCTCCATGGAGATGTTATTACTTTGCTTGGAATGTTTCACAGTGTGGCATTAAACACATGAATCTCACATTTACTCAGTTAAACGTGCTGCTGAAATACACTGAAAACATCCAGCCTCACTGTCAGGAGAGCTGCCATTTTCCACAGATCTGGCTTGTAACGCGGCCAGGTGGTTTGTCTGCTCGCCTCCAGGGAGAGAAACGCCAAGCTAATGCCAACCTGCGGAACATTCCTGGCACATCTGCATGGAAACAAGGCGCACAAACTCTCGGAAAAAGAAGCATATTTTGTTCATTATCTGCCTCCTACTGTCTGGATTTCATAAAACTCAGGAAAGTGGCGTCCAAAAGTGACTCTGTTCCCGTTGGTAACATGTTGTAAAGCTGTAATTAGCGCTAGCATAACCGCTACGCTCACACCGAGTCGTTCAGCTCAAATGTTATTCATGACACTTTGCTCCTATAGAGAAATCATCAGAAACAGAACGACACATTTAACATTTTCTCCTCCTGTGGCATCACGTACAGAACATACAGAACAAATGATCACAAAGACGTCGTGGATCATCGTGAAAACAAAACGTATCTGCGATGAGTAAACTCGGCGCCGCCCTGGTCGACTCCACCTCCGTCTGGGCCAAAGAATAAACTGATCACAAATATATTACAGCTGAGTTTGTCCTGACACTTACAGTCGCTCTGTAGTTATGATCCATGACTCTGTGGATCATTATGTTGGAATTTACACAATATTCATCTAAAACGACTTAATAAAAGAAACAAATCCACTGATGTCCGTGTTAGAAAAGTGCAGTGTCCAACGGGAGCTGACGTTTTTTTATTTGTGCAAAAAATGACGAATCTTAGACGTGTGATCGATTTAAAATTAGAGAACGAAGTGCAAATGTCACAATGGGCGTGTGACAGGGGGCGTGTCACAGTGGGCGTGTCACAGGGGGCGTGTCACACGGGGCATGTCACAGTGGGCGTGTCACAGGGGGCGTGTCACAGGGGGCGTGTCAGTGGACGTGCGTAGTGGGTGTGTGACAGTGGGCGTGTCACAGGGGGCGTGTCACAGGGGGCGTGTCACAGGGGGCGTGTCACAGGGGGTGTGTCACAGGGGGCGTGTTGACACGGGGTGTCACAGTGGGCGTGCCACAGGGGGCGTGTCACAGTGGGCGTGTCACAGTGGGCGTGTCACAGTGGGCGTGTCACAGGGGGCGTGTCACAGTGGGCGTGTCTCAGTGGGCGTGTCACAGTGTGCGTGTCATAGTGGGCGTGTCACAGTGGGCGTGTCACAGGGGGCGTGTCACAGTGGGCGTGTCTCAGGGGGGCGGGGCGTGTCAGTGGGCGTGTCTCAGTGGGCGTGTCATAGTGGGCGTGTCACAGTGGACGTGTCACAGGGGGCGTGTCACAGTGGGCGTGTCTCAGTGGGGCGTGTCTCAGTGGCGTGTCTCAGTGGGCGTGTCTCAGTGGGCGGGCGTGTCGTGTCACAGGGGCGTGTCTCAGGGGGCGGGGCGTGTCTCAGGGGGCGTGTGCCGGTGGTGGTGAAAATGAGGATTAAAAATCGCTCAAACATGAACGAGTCGCTCCAAATACAACTTCAGATACAAATACAACTGTAACATCTGCAGGAAAAATCTGATTTAAATCCACTTAGAATCATAAAAATCAAACCACACAGCGCTCTCGGGTCAAGAACATTTGAAACAACTTGTGTCTCATTTCTGTGAGACACAAGGAAAAAATGCTTAAAAACAGCTCAGAGCGATTCTGTCACACAGTTAAAAGCTCAACGACACGCCCGACACGCTCGACACGCCCGACACGCCCGACACGCCGACACGCCCGACACGGCCGAAACGCCCGACACGCCGACACGCCCGACACGCCGACACCCACGACACGCCCGTGGAAATCTACCCGAAACGCCCGACACGCTCCACGAGTGGATCTACAGGACTCTTGGGCGGATTTAAAGGTCACACAGGATGGACTCGTGTGAACTTTAATCCATGTTCTACTGTTTCCTCCTCAAGAACAGACCTGGAGCTGTGTTTTGTTTCATTCACTCATGTTTATCATTCGTCTGTAACATTTCCAAAGCTCAAAACGCTCTGTTCCACCTGGTGATGTCATGAAGAGGTACTTTTTAACAACTCCCCGTCTTTTTTTGATGAGGAAACAGCATTATAATATTTGTTTGGTGTTGGGTTCACAGAAAATACCATATTAATCAAGGGTCTTTAAGCTGCAATTATGTAACTTTTCTGGTGGGGTTCAAGTCCTGCTTTTCTCAGAGGAAACGTTGTTGCTTTGCTCACAACGTTCCACATCGTGGCATCGAGTTACACATTTTTATTGCTCGAACATCACCTAAAAAGACAGAGCTGACCTGTGTTACGTTTAATGCCGGACTGTGAAACATCTCCATGGAGAACAGCAGGTAGCACAGCCTCGATCGGACAGGTTCCACACTGCTCCTTTAAAGATCTGTGTCAGGTTTTGTTTGTGACGAGGAAACGACGTTAGAACCGATCAGAAAACAGCGGAACATGGACCTCGAAGCTCTAATGTCCATCTGAATCTGCTGTTTGTGGTTTTTTTTTTAAACACAACAGGAAATGTGTTTTTATCGTTGTTTCTGCTTAAACATTAAAGTTGCGTCAGGTTTGTGTTGTTCCATCTGATGAAACTGTGTGAGTCGATGCTTCTTCTGGACAATGGACAGATCATCAACAGCGTTTCACCTGCTCGTCTCCATGGAGATGAAATCACCTCGTCTGGAACATTTCACACCAGGAAACTAAAGTTACAATGTATCTCACCTGCATTTATTCAACTATAAATGTATTTCTATCGCACTTTTCCATAAATCTAACCAGTAACTTGTCCTCGTGGATGAGTTTAATGCCGTATGGTGGAACATTTCAGGCGGAAACTCCACCAAAAGTTCCGAAGTTCATCTTTAAGTGCATGTTGTGTCTTATCAGTCGTTATTTTGTTCACAGACAGTTCAAAACCGACACAGAGTCTGCTCATTTATGATTAATATTCAGAGAAAATGGCACAAAAAGACGACAGGACGATAGTTTGAAGGTTCGTATTATTAACACGACCTCAAACTGCTCCATTCTGGCGTCTTCAATCGAATCTACCGATATTAAGACTTATTAAAACTGTTTTATTACTCAGTCTATGAGCAGGAGGATGAGCTTTAGGGTCAAACGCTCGTTCTGGTTGAAGTCAGCAGTGGGCGCTGTCCGTGGTGCTGAACAGATTAACAGGGTCTGTGCTTTTATAAACGTTTGAAATGCGACAAAACAAGAAACAAAGTCATTACAAACTCGCTCCACTAAAAACATGCTGCATCTTTTAAGTTTATGTCTAATTTTTTGCACAGAAATGTTTACAAAGGGAATTATGCAGCAGTAAAAAGAGGATGGAGGGTTTCGGTTCCACTGCTGTGAACGTCTCTGGTGTTATCTTCTGCCAATTCATTGATAATTCAAATTTAAACATCATTTCCAAACTGTATTTTTCCATAATTTGCAGAGCACTTCACAGATAAACGTGTTTGTTTGTGTTCAGCCTCGATTAAACCTCACTTAACTTCATCAGATCAACATAAAAAACGAATAGAACGAAAATAAAACACAGATAATCCGCCATGTTTCCCAATTTGAGGACAGATTTCACACAGGCTTTTTATAGACAGCACCACACCACACCTCCACCCTTCTCCCGCTCCTCCGCCCTCAGCTTGTGCCTCGTTTGTCTCACAACATGCACAGAATTAGGTGAACGTGGTGGAGAAAAGCGGGAAACAGGAGCCGGGCGACAGACGTCAGTAGTGAGGCCAGATTCGGAGCAACTGACACTCAAACCGACACGAGGGGCTTCGGCGGAGCGTCGTGGGACCTGACGATATGCTAATGTACAGTATGGATGGAGCCGCGGGCGCATATATGCTCCCATGATGCTCGGAGGCAGACGCGTCATGTGTCAGCTGTGTTATTACACCGGGAGTTTTCTATTTGTGTTGTAGTATTCGGGGTTAAGGAGTTGTAACCACAGAGACGCACAAAACGAAGCCTGTTCCATCCTTCTGCAAATCAGTGTCTGTAACAACCAGCCGAGCATCAACCGCCTGATTCTGAGAAGAGTTTAAGGCAACGTGTCGATTTAAAGTGGTGGCTGTAAAAGGGCTGATGACAGTTTGGACAGAGGAAAATATATGAAAAGCCTGATGTTTAAAGAACCACGTGCCTGAGATCAAATTCTACTGGTTTATGGAAAAGAGCTTCTACTGAAATATGTGGAAACAGATCAAATTCTACTGAAATATATGGAAACAGATCAAATTCTACTGAAATATATGGAAACAGATCAAATTCTACTGAAATATATGGAAACAGATCAAATTCTACTGAAACATTTTTTTTAAAAAGCTAAAATTCTACTGAAACATAGAAAATGGATAAAATTCTACTGGAACATAAAGAAAAAAGATAAAATTCTATTCAAACATATAGAGACCAGATCAAATTCTACTGAAACATAGAAAATTGAAAACATTTTACTGAAATATGTGGATTAAAGCTAAAATTCTACTGAAATATGTGGAAAATGGATAAAATTCTACTGAAACATAAAGAAAAAATCCAAAATTCTCCTGAAACATATAAACCAGCTCAGATTCTCCTGACTAGAGCCATATCCACAGTCCACGCTTCACTGCACCACACCAGGCTCTGCTCAACAGTAAAATCACAGCTGAATCTGTGGATTCAATAAAGACACTTGAATATTTCACTGTCTCATGAAGAACAGAAGCACATTTATGTTCTGGACTCTAAACTCTGTGAGATTCTCAGTGGGAGCTGTCCATGGTTCTGAGCAGCTCTGCACCATCATGTGTCTCTAAAAACATGTTTGTGCTGTTTTACTCTCCTCACCTTCCACCTCGTCCTCGGGGAGGTTGACCGGTGCGCTGTAGGACAGGATGTCGGGGATGGTGCACATCCCCCGGTACATCAGCGTGGACGTCACTGGATGCATCGGCATTTTGGCTGCGACCTTTGAGCTCCACCGGAGACCTCGTCATACAGAAGAGTCAGGAGAGAGGAGCCTCACCTCACGGCTCTGGGGCTCCGGGAGAGCGGCTCATGGAGCGGGGAGAAAAGAATCAGGGGACGGGGAGGTTCCGCAGCCCCGGATCCCCCGTTTGAACCGCGCAGAGCAGAACACGGGAGAAAAGTCTCTTTTATTTTACCTCATCGTGGCTCCAGAGAAGTCACTGGAAACTCACCCGCGGCGCGCGGAGACACGAGTCTCAAACACTCTCCAAACGGCTCTCAGTCGTTCCCCAGCCTCACGTTTCTGTCCCTCCTCCGCGGCTCCACCGGGGCATCCCCCAGATCCACGGATCCACTTGTTGGATGTGCGCGGAGATGGCGCACGGCTCTCCACCGGCTCTCCACCGGCTCTCCACCGGCTCTCCAACGGCTCTCCAACGGCTCTCCAACAGCTCTCCACCGGCTCTCCACCGGCTCTCCAACGGCTCTCCACCGGCTCTCCAACGGCTCTCCAACGGCTCCTGTAATCCTCAAAGACGAGAGCGCGCGGGAAGAGCCGTGGCTCCTGTTCAAAGAGCCGTGGCTCCTGTTCAGAGAGCCGTGGCTCCTGCTGAAAGAATCGTGGCTCCTTTTCAAAGAGCCGTGGCTCCTGTTCAGAGAGCCGTGGCTCCTGTTGACAGAATCGTGGCTCCTGTTGAAAGCCTCACACAGGTCTGTCCTCACAGAGCAGCGCGCGAGGCTCCCGCCCTCAGAGAGAGAGAGAGAACCGAGCGACACGAGCCGAGTCTCACTGAACCACCGCCTCTCTCTCTCTGTCTCTGTCTCTCTCTCTCTCTCTCTCTGTCTCTCTGTCTGTCTCTCTGTCTCATTGTCTCATTCTCTCTCTCTCTCTGTCTCTCTCTCTCTCTCTCTCTCTCTCTCTGTCTCTCTGTCTCTCTCTCTGTCTCATTGTCTCATTCTCTTCTCTCTCTCTCTCTCTCTGTCTCTCTCTCTGTCTCTCTCTCTCTCTCTCTCTCTCTCTCTCTGTGTCTCTCTCTCTGTCTCTCTCTCTGTCTCATTGTCTCATTCTCTCTCTCTCTCTGTCTCTGTCTCTCTGTCTCTCTGTCTCATTCTCTCTGTCTCTGTCTCTCTGTCTCTGTGTCTCTCTCTCTCTCTCTCTCTCTCTCTCTCTGTCTCTCTCTCTCTCTCTGTCTCTCTCTGTGTCTCTCTCTCTCTGTCTCTCTGTCTCTATCTTGAGGATTATAGTTATCTGAAAAATAGAAAGAAAGAAAAAAGATGAATAAAAATATTTAGGCAATAAAATGACAAAAAAATACAACATGTAAAACTTCACAGAGTGAAACCCAAAGTGTGTCTGTGTGTGTGTGTGTGTGTGTGTGTGTGTGTGTGTGTGTGTGTGTGACTGTGTGTGTGTGTGTGTGTGTGTGTGTGTGTGTGTGTGTGTGTGTGTGTGTGTGCGCACGCGCGCGTGTTTGTGTGTAGGTAGGTGTGTGTGTGTGTGTGTGTGTGTGTGTGTGTGTGTGTGTGTGTGTGTGTGTGTGTGTGTGTGTGTGTGTCTGCAGGGTGTGTGTGTGTGTGTGTGTGTGTGTGTGTGTGTGGTCTATGTGTGTGGTCCATGCGGTTTGTATGTGTGGTCTGGGTGTGTGGTCCGTGTGGTCTGTGTGTGGTCTGTGTGGTCTGTGTGTGTGGTCTCTGTGGTCCACGTGGTCTGTGTGTGGTCTGTGTGGTCCATGCGGTCCGTGTGGTTGGTGCGGTCTATATGTAACTCTCTGAATTGTTTCATGGTTAAATCCCTCACATCAGACGGTGGATGAAGTGTCTTGCCAAAACCCTCTGTACCGCTCATAAAAACTACAGATACATAAGTATTACCACAAAGACCGAGCAAGTTTCAAACCTTTTACCGCATTAGAATCTCTGAATATTATTTGTCTGATTAAAATACCGCTGGAAATGTGCCGTGTTTAACTAAAATAGCCTGTTTTTGATTTAGGTGTCACAACATGCACCGAGACAACGGGTAAAACGATTATTTATAAAGTACAATCAACACACATCGTTTATCCGCTTTGACCGCAGCCACAGCCCGACCGCAGACCGCAGACCGCAGACCGCAGACCGCCCACTCACACGACGACCACACGTCCTCCGAGTTTCTCTGTTTCTCGTTTCAGTGTTTCACAGACGACATTAAACCTGAAACAGAGACGAGAGTTTTCCAGAGAGTCACAGAGACAGAAGTGTGTGGTCTCCGTCGTCTCGTCTGCGGTCGGCGGTCGGCGGTCGGCGGTCGGCGGTCTTTTCTATTTCCGAGCCAGCAGCAGCTCAACAGCGATTATTCTGTTCTGTAAAAAAATAAAGTCAAATGGAGATTGTGCAGGGCGTGTGGCAGGACTGAACATCGTTTTTTTAAGTTTTTGAGGCAGATGTTGAAGTTAGTTTGTGCATTTTACTTAAATCTACATTAAAATACACCAATTTTATTTATTTACAAAGACAGAAGTGTGAGAATATTTCAAAACCACGTCGTGTTTAATGATTTTTCAGGGACTTGTGGGTTTATGAGGACGAGTAAATGTTTTAGTTTGTAATTCAGTTTTGTTAAGTAAAAGTAGATACCGCAGCAAAGAAATACTCAAGTAGAAGTAAAAGTATCACATAACCTCATCTACTTAAGTTAAAATATTGAAACAGGCCTTTAAAAAAGTACTTAAAGAGTAAAAAGTCAAAGTATTTCGTGCTGATTTGGAGATTTACAGTAAAGCTTCAGAAGTAGTGATTTTTAAAGCTGAAAGTTTCTGTTTTTATTTGTATTTTTTTGGCTCAGATTCTGAACGTGTTAAAAATAAACCTTCAGACTTTTCAGCAGGTCACGAACAATCATGAAAAATACTTTTACTTTTCAGTCCAAAAACGTAGTAAAAGTACAGATGCCACTCTCAAATGTAGTGAAATAAAAGTAAAAAGTACACACTGTAAAATGTACTTATGTAAAGTACAGATAAAAAAAAAGTGTACTTAACTGTTGTACTTTAATACTTTTACTTCCTCTGGACATTGTCTTTTTAAAATAACTTTATTACTGTTTTCTCCCGATACAAACGGACCAGGTGTGTCTCTGATTGGTTAATCCACCTGTCAATCACGCTCATTTTAAAAGAGGGAGATTCACCGGTGACAGACTCACATCTTCATCAAGTTTTGAAGAAAAGTATCTGCAGTGGTACAATCTTATATAAGACCTCAGCAGCAGAACCAGGAGCCGTCTCAGCCTGTTCCTCCTCTTCCCTCTCCAGAAAGTCCAGAATATATTTATTTATGCATTATTTTTAATGTATTTATTTATTTTATTAATTTGTTCATTTTTTATTATATATGTATGTATTTATTTATTTTTATTTTCTTTCATTTTCTTTCTTTCTTTCTTTATTTTATTAATTTATTCATTCATTATGTATGTATTTAATTATTTTATTTATGTATTTATTTATTTATTTTCTTTTTTTTCTTTCTTTCTTTCTTTTTTCTTTTTTAAAATGTATTTTACTTTTTTTTCTTTATTTACTTATTTTTCTTTATTTATTCATTCATTCATTTATGTATGTATTTCTTTATTTTTTCTTATTTTAATTATTTATGTATGTATTTTTATTTATTTTCTTTATTTGTTTTTTCTTTCTTTGCTTATTTGTATTTATTTATTTATTTATTTATTCATTCATTTATGTATGTATTTATTCATTTATGTTATACAGAGGGATACCAGCCTGAAACTACAGGGGGATAAAAAAGGGTGTTTGTTTCGTTTTGGACGGGGCAGCAGGAAACGTAAAGTCCACACGACTTTTTATTTGGAGAATTCAACACACAAACAAAAACGCTGCTGAGTCTGAGACGATGTGCGGACAGTAGTTTAAGTTTATTCAGATAATAAAGGTAACAGTTTGTGACTTTTTACACAGTTGCCAACTCGACATGAAAATATCTGACAAAAGACAAAAGGCAGTGCACATTTTCTCTGCCAAAAGAGCAGATGAGATAAGAATCAGCCGGATGTTTCCCCTTAGGCTCTAATCCATCTCAAACTCCAAAAACCTTTCATCATTTTCCAGATTTTCCTCGTCTCAGTGGAGCAGATCAAACCCTGCACTGCTGCTGGAGTCTAAAGTCGACCAGTGTCACAGTCTGCGGTAAACTCACCAAAAGTCCCTGTGACCGTGTCCTCGGGGGACGAGAAACACCTTTTATAACCACAAAACAGTTCAAATAAATAACTGGACACACGAGGAGACGTGAAGGTCAAAGCACTTTAAAAATCCAAGAGCTGCCGTGGCCCAGTGAGAACCGCACACGGCTCCTTTGTCGACTCAGATGTGTAACGATTCCTCCCTGCGGCATCAGGTGGAGCAGAAAGGAGCCGAGTGTGTGGAGTCGTGTGTGTGTGGAGTCGAGTGTGTGTGGAGTCGTGTGTGTGGAGTCGTGTGTGTGGAGTCGTCGTGTGTGTGGAGTCGAGTGTGTGGAGTCGAGTGTGTGTGGAGTCGTGTGTGTGGAGTCGTGTGTGGAGAGTGTGTGTGTGGAGTCGAGTGTGTGTGGTCGAGTGTGTGGAGTCGTGTGTGTGGAGTCGAGTGTGTGGAGTCGAGTGTGTGGAGTCGAGTGTGTGGAGTCGAGTGTGTGGAGTCGAGTGTGGTGGAGTGTGTGTGTGGAGTCGTGTGTGTGTGGAGTCGAGTGTGTGGAGTCGTGTGTGTGTGGAGTCGTGTGTGTGTGTGGAGTCGTGTGTGTGTGGAGTCGTGTGTGTGGAGTCGAGTGTGTGGAGTCGAGTGTGTGGAGTCGTGTGTGTGGAGTCGTGTGTGGAGTGTGTGTGGAGTCGTGTGTGTGGAGTCGAGTGTGTGGAGTCGAGTGTGTGTGTGGAGTCGAGTCGAGTGTGTGGAGTCGAGTGTGTGTGGAGTCGTGTGTGTGGAGTGTGTGGTGGAGTCGAGTGTGTGGAGTCGAGTGTGTGGAGTGTGGAGTCGTGTGTGGAGTGGTGTGGAGTCGTGTGTGGAGTCGTGTGTGTGGAGTCGAGTGTGTGGAGTCGTCGTGTGTGGAGTCGAGTGTGTGGAGTCGAGTGTGTGGAGTCGTGGAGTGTGTGGAGTCGCGTGTGTGGAGTCGTGTGGAGTGTGTGTGTGGAGTCGTGTGTGTGGAGTCGTGTGTGTGGAGTCGTGTGTGTGGAGTCGTGTGTGTGGAGTCGTGTGTGTGGAGTCGAGTGTGTGTGGAGTCGTCGTGTGTGGAGTCGAGTGTGTGGAGTCGAGTGTGTGGAGTCGTGTGTGTGGAGTCGTGTGTGTGGAGTCGTGTGTGTGTGGAGTCGTGTGTGTGGAGTCGTGTGTGTGGAGTCGTGTGTGTGTGGAGTCGTGTGTGGAGTCGTGTGTGGAGTCGAGTGTGTGGAGTCGTGTGTGTGTGGAGTGTGTGTGTGTGGAGTCGTGTGTGTGTGTGTGTGGAGTCGTGTGTGGAGTCGTGTGTGTGGAGTCGAGTGTGTGGAGTCGTGTGTGTGGGAGTCGAGTGTGTGGAGTCGAGTGTGTGGAGTCGTGTGTGTGGAGTCGTGTGTGTGGAGTGTGGTGTGTGTGGAGTGTGTGTGGAGTCGAGTGTGTGGAGTCGTGTGTGGAGTGTGTGGAGTCGTGTGTGTGGAGTGTGTGTGTGGGAGTCGTGTGTGGAGTGGAGTCGTGTGTGTGGAGTCGTGTGTGTGTGGAGTCGTGTGTGTGTGTGTGGAGAGTGTGTGTGTGTGTGTGGAGTCGTGTGGAGTCGTGTGTGTGGAGTGGAGTGTGTGTGTGGAGTCGTGTGTGTGGAGTCGTGTGTGTGGAGTCGAGTGTGTGTGGAGTCGAGTGTGTGTGGAGTGAGTGTGTGTGGAGTCGTGTGTGTGGAGTCGTGTGTGTGGAGTCGTGTGTGTGTGGAGTCGTGTGTGTGGAGTCGTGTGTGTGGAGTCGTGTGTGTGGAGTCGTGTGTGTGGAGTCGAGTGTGTGGAGTCGTGTGTGTGGAGTCGAGTGTGTGTGGAGTCGTGTGTGTGGAGTCGAGTGTGTGTGGAGTCGAGTGTGTGTGGAGTCGTGTGTGTGGAGTCGTGTGTGTGGGAGTCGTGGAGTGTGTGAGTGGTGTGGAGAGTCGTGTGTGTGGAGTCGAGTGTGTGGAGTCGAGCGTGTGTGGAGTCGAGTGTGTGGATAGTTTAGTGTATTTAAATTTGTTTCCGTTTTATTTTGTTCTGTCCCGTGTTTTTACTTGTTGTGAAGCACTTTGTAAACTCTGCTTTAAAAAACATGCCATATAAATAAAGATTATGATGACAAATATTATTATCAACATATTTTTTTTATTTTATTTTATTTATTTTTACTTTATTTTATTCATTTATTTTATTTTATTATTTGATTTGATTTATTTTTATTTTATTTTAACTTTATTTTATTTTATTTTTGTTGTTTTTTATTTTCCATCCATCCATCCATGTTCTTCCTCTTATCCGGGGCCGGGTCGCAGGGGCAGCTCTAAACAGGGACTCCCAGACTTCCCTCACCCCAGACATGTCCTCCAGCTCCTCCTGTGGGACCTTAAGGCGTTCCCAGGCCAGAGACATCGTCCCTCCAGTGTGTCCTGGGTCTTCCCCGGGGCCTCCTCCTGGTTGGGAAATGCCCAGAACACCTCCCGAGGGAGGCGTCCAGGAGGCATCCTGAGCAGATGAGCCTCAGCTGGTTCCTCTCGACGTGAAGGAGCAGTGGCTCTACTCTGAGCTCCTCCCGTGTGACTGAGCTCCTCACCCTGTCTCTAAGGGTGCGCTCAGCCACTCTGCGGAGGAAACTCATCTCAGCCGCTTGTATCCGTGATCTTGTCCTTTTGGTCATTATCCAGAGTCAGGACCATAGGGCAGGACGTAGATTAAGTTAAATCCAGAGCTTTGCCTTTCGGCTCAGCTCCTTCTTCACCACGACGGACGATACAGCGACATCACTGCAGACGCTGCAGCTCCGCACCACAGGCCAAATCCTCCAGCTCAGATAATCCAAGAGACCAAACCTCAGTCAGATCACGCCGCTGCGTCCCCCAAATTTCCCCACAGAGACATTAAAGTCGACCTTCACCTTAATGTCCTGGAGTTTTCCGCAGTAGGACATTAAAATTCAACTTCTCTATCTCCGTAAGTACAACAACGTTACAGACCAGATCTGTGGAGAGAAACAGTGTTTTTAAAAATGTTTTTGTCAGTAAAAACCCTGTAAATGAATAAATATAAGACAAAGTCAGAACATGTTCATGGTGTCAGACCTGCTCTTCCCCCAGTGCAAAAGTCCCACAGTGTGTCTTTAATTTCTCACATTTATATGACGTCCTACGCTCCAGAAAAGTGATGTTGATTCTCTCAGGTCCACACAACCACACAGCTTCAGAGTCTGACATAATATTATTTTTTTCTGTCTTTTCATTGACGTCTCTGCACTAAATCCGTCCTTAAAGGTCAGGGTCTGAGCTCATGTTCAGTTTTCGTGTCGGTTTTGAGCTCACGCCGTTGGTTTGTGCCTCCTGCCTGTCCACCTGGAGCGAGCAGAAATCAGAAAACAGCGTGTGATTGTTACTAAGTACACGGAGTAGAAACGTACATGTGCATTAGACAGTTTGAGTGACAGCTTTTCTATTTTTGTTTCATTGTTCGTCATCACCGACCTGTGTCCTTAAAGCTGATACTTTCTACGCTCGTCCCTTCTGTTTTCAGTCCAGTGAGGTTCATCTGAATCGTGAATAGACTCTTTTAGCTTTAGTTTGTTTTCTGACCTGACACTTTGGGCGGCTCATTAGTGGACTTCCTCAGACTGGTCCTTGGTCTGAAAATAGAATCCATTAAAATAAATTAACAGAAGAACCAGATGAACCACAGACTGTGGAAAGAAGTGACAGAGAGAGACGTGACCACAGCTTCAGCTCCAAGTGAAGCTCATCGAGGCCAGAGCAGGTGTAGAGACGAGTATCATAGCAACCAAAGAGCCAATCAGGAGCGAGGATGTTGAAGGTAAAGCCCCTCCTAACAGGGAGCGCCTGATGTGTCTGTTATTAATGTTCATATGTTGATTTACAGACACAGACGTGAAATAAAAACCCCAGGATCATGTAGAGGGTTAATACGAACATTTAAGACCAACATGAGTCTGAAGCAGCATTTACACTGGTCCCTGGTTTATCTCGGGGTTTTGTTCTAAAAATAACCTGCAACAGGCGAAATCATGAAGTATCAGCTTCATTTTTACATTATTCTCTCTGTTTCTCGTCTGTAAAACCCCTCACCACACACTTTATACACTTTTCTCACACATTAACATTTTCTCACATTTCTCTCTTGTTTAAACAAAGTTCAAACCTTCGTCGGTGCCTTTGTCGGTGCAGAACGTTTCATCGACATTGTGGGTTTTGTCGGGGAGAAAACTTGCAAACATACAGCACTTCAGAGTCACACTGATCCAACATTTATGTAAATTTGTCTGACACATTCTGTACTGTACAGGAGACACGGAGGAGACTGATGGACAATGGTCTACAGTCCCTCAGCCAATCAGGACGCAGAACACAATGGTCTACAGTCCCTCAGCCAATCAGGATGCAGAACACAATGGTCTACAGTCCCTCAGCCAATCAGGACGCAGAACACAATGGTCTACAGTCCCTCAGCCAATCAGGACACAGAACACAATGGTCTACAGTCCCTCAGCCAATCAGGACGCATCACTTCCTGTTTGGAAGGTGGTGACTCACATTTTAACTCACTCTGTTTATATAAACAGTTTATGGATGAAACTCGAGTCATGGACAATGACACGTCAAGGAAATCCAGAACTTAAAGCTACATTTGTTTTTCTTTCTGTAAAAAACAAACAAAACACATAATAAAACATTAAGAATGAGCCTCACCTCTGAGTCGTCCTCCTCTGGTTAATGCTGAGTTTGGGACATTATTACAGCGTGAGCCAGTTCGCCTCAGACAAATAGTCGAGCAGTCGTAGTTTTGAAGCCAAATGGAAGCAGCAGTTTGAGAGTCCAATATTTCTCTCATTAAAAGTGGGAGATACCCTCATCGTGGATGCACGGCCCTGCGGCGCTTTGGCGACGCTCTGGCGGCGCTCGCTCCCTTCATCTGCTCTTCACTTCTGCTTCCAACTCTCTAAATTACTAACACTCACCCGGCAGACGCCGTGTAGTTTGTACCTACAACTTTATCAGGCCACGAAACAAAGAAAATACAACCCCCCAAACGCACCACGAGCAGATTCAACCCAGTCACTACAACTGAGGGCGCTCGCCTCTCCACAGACCTGACTCACACCAGGAAATGTTCTTACTTTGCTTTTCAGTCTACAGAACAAAATATTATTATTATTATTTTTTTTTTAAAAAGCTGGTTTGAGTAACGATTCCCCAGTGAGTAACTGTGTTTTCATTGATAAATTCTGACTAGTTTGAGTTTGATTAAAGCTGTAACGTCTGTGTTCACTCTGCCTCAAATCCCACATCAAAACTGGAAACCATTTATGAACATTTCTGAAATATTTCTGAACATTTCTGAACTAAACCGTCGCTACATCAGCAGAAAACCGAGCTCAAACAAGTGTGAACGTCGAGCCGAACGTGGAGTTTCTTTAGTTTCTCCTGTGTGACTGTGTGAACGGTTAGAACTAGATCTCAGTTTTTTAAAGAAATAAATGTTTTTATTTCTAATCTCTGCATTTTTACACTGATTAACCCTGAATCAACACAAGAATCATCACAGCAGCAGAGCAGGCGACACCACTGAGAGATTCGAGCATAAGAAACATTTAACATCATCATAACAGTAAGTTTTTTAATTATTATTATTTGTTGTGTAATGTTTTTTTTTGGATTATGCAAAATTTCTGAGTTTTTAAACACATCTGAGTCACTTCTGTCTGTGATTAGTTTGTGGATAAGTTTGTTTCTCCTGCACTACACGGAGATGCTGATGTGATGTGATTTCAAAAAAAAAAAAAAAAACACTTCTTCTCCCAGTTTGCACCATTTTAAACACGTCTGAGCCTCGTTCGTGTCTCTCTGTGATCAGTTTGTAGATTAAATGAGTCTCACACCGGCTTCTGTCGTAGAAATAAATATAAACGAGCCTTTTGAACAACTTTTGAACAACTCTTTGACGTGAACAGATCCAAAAGATTCGATCTCACACAGGAGCCGAGAGTCTCATTCAGAAGGTTTGAACGTGGACCTCAGAGAAAATCCTCCGTCCGAACTTGAAACTCTCCAACCACAGTCACGTGTTTTCTCAAACGCACAAGACGCCTCAAAACTTCTCCCAACATTTAGAACAATATGAGACGAGTTTTACCTGCGATAAATGAGAATCTGGAGCTTTGATTGTTGTAGGAGGCAGGAGGCAGGAGGCAGGAGGCTAGGAGGCAGGAGGCTGGAGGCTGGAGGAGCTGGAGGCTGGAGGCTGGAGGCTGGAGGCTGGAGGCTGGAGGCTGGAGGCTGGAGGCAGGAGGCAGGAGGCAGGAGGAGGCAGGAGGAGGCAGGCAGGAGGCAGGAGGCAGGAGGCAGGGAGGCAGGAGGCAGGAGGCTGGAGGCAGGAGGAGGCAGGAGGCAGGAGGCAGCAGGAGGCAGGAGGCAGGCAGGAGGCTGGAGGCTGGAGGCAGGAGGAGGAGGCAGGAGGCAGGAGGAGGCAGGAGGCAGGAGGAGGCAGGAGGAGGAGGAGGGGAGGCAGGAGGCAGGAGGCAGGAGGCAGGAGCAGGAGGCAGTTTTGTCCGAGCGTTTCTCCGGGTTTGGTCTAAGCTCGGGGAGCGTCGTTTTGCTGACGTGACCCCATGTGTTAGCGTGGCGTGCGTTAGCGTGGCTGTGTGTTAGCGTGTGGCGTGGTGTGTTAGCGTGGGCGTGTGTTAGCCTGACGTGTGTTAGCGTGGAGTGTTACTATGGCATCTCCCCGTGTTTCCATGGTTCGGGTTTAATAGCTCGAGAGGTGAGTCATGATCATTTTTAATTCAAATCCATTTCAGAGAACGCCCGGGGTCAGAGGCTTCAAACACTCCGGAAACATCGTGGCTGAAGATAATTGTGTTTGGATCATTGTAAAAGTCATGTGGATCATACAGACCTGAAAAACCAGGGCCGTCGCTCTGGAGGGGGGTAACGGGGACGTGTACGAGGGCCCAGCGCAGAAAGGGGCCCCATCACAAACTCTACAGTGTGTGTTGATGATGATTTGAAGATGATTTTTTACCTTGGGACGCTACACTCCTGCTTAAAACACACGCAAAAAAGATCAAAATGACACTATATTATATACAATTTATGATTTTTTGTTTTGTTTGCTTATTTTTGTAAATATTCTCAATGTAGAAGCTTCTGACACCACATTTAATCATGTATTTGGGTGTAAATGTGTTTTAAACTTCTCAGTGTACAAGAAATAATTGTTGAAGCAATCAGAAAAAAAAAAAAAAAAAAACGTGACAAGTCGACTACAAAAAGAAGCCCCTAGTGGAGAATCTTAGTAATGCATTTTTAATCTAGACTCTCAGGACGTGAGTTGTGTCAGGTGCAGTTTAGGATCAGAAAAATGAAGGTATGAGGTGAATGTTTTGGTGTTTTTGTGGAGGAGGAGACACGGCTCTTTTCACCAGTGACTCTCCCTTGGCACGAGCGATTCCTCAGAGCCGTTATGAACATCACAATAATGTGTTTTCCCTTTTTCTGTCGCAATTTGTCCCTTTTTAAAGTTGATTAAAGCCACACTGTGTTTTCTGGAGTGGGGTAATGTGCTGATATTTTGTGTTTAGTTACTTCAGGGAAAGAAAGCAGCTGGTTCGTCTGGTTTTAATGTTCATATGTTGATTTACAGAAAGAAGAGTGAAATAAAAACCCCAGGATCATGTCGAGGGTTAATACGAACACTTAAGACCAACATGAGTCTGACAGCAGCAGGGACAGAGAGAGACAGTTTTTAAAAAGACAAAAAATACACTTAAAATAACAATAAAAATTTTTTTTTTAAAAATTCTCTAAATCAAAAACTCAAAAAAACAAAAATAACAAAAAAAAAAACCAAAAAACCCAAAACTCTGGTTAATTTTTGATCAAACCCAAAAAATAAAATTAATTAAATAAATAAATAAACCTCAAAATATCTTAAAAACAAAACAAAACAAAAAAAAAAAACAACAACTTAAAATAACTCAAAAAATTCACCCAGGATCATGTAGAGGGTTAATACGAACATTTAAGACCAAAATTGTCTGATGGCAGCAGCTACAGAGAGAGGGACACAGTTTTTCAATAGAAGTGAATTGGAGCCAGAGTCGATGGAGCAGGAAGTGCACATGATCACTTCCTGTTTAGACTAGTCGCTAGCTGGTTAGCTCTGTGCATTTATATACAGAGCACAGTCTATGACCAGAATGTTACAGTACTGTTCTTACTGTAATGGGCTCGCCTCTTCACAGATCTGACCTGTAACTTGCCCTGGTGATGTCACTCTCCGTGTCTCTGTGGAGGTAGGTAAATAGCAAATAACATCTCCATGGAGACAAACAACAGAAAAGTTACAGAGTGGACTTTAACTATCAACTATACTACGCAGTGGTAGAAGGTAACGAAGGAAAACTAGTAAAGTACTGTATTTAAGTACATTTTAGAGTGTTACTTTTTACTTTTACTTGAGTACATCTGAGAGCAGTATCTGTATTTTTACTCCACTACATTTCTGAACAGGACTGAAAAGTAAAAAGTACTTTTCATATAATTTGAGGGTTTATTTTTACCATGTTCCTGGAAACATCCTGAAGAAAGTTTAAGAGTTCGAGCTTCGGCTTTGAGCGAAACAAAAATAAAAACATAAAATTCATGAGAAAAATGAAGAAATGGATCCGTTTTACTCCTGTCGACCAAAAATATGTCTCATTTTTAATCCAAAATTTTCTACATTTACACTTAACTTTTTACTGTTAAAGTGCATTTTTAACAGGTACTTTTTACTTAAGTGGATTTTCTTTTACTTGAGTAACTTTTTACCGGTGCATTTGTACTTTTCCTCCGCCGTCAGACGCTGTGTCAGCCTCGATCGTGTCACATTTCACGACACGAAACGAGTTTTGAAGAGACGAAAGTGCTGAGTCGCCTCCGTCGCCTCCACCGCGTCGGATTTGAAATGTCTCGGATTAAAGGGAGCGTGAGATCGGCGCCAATTTAAAGTCTGACACCTGCGTTTGGAAGATATTGTTTCAGGATTTACCCACATTCAGATGAAGCCCTGACAAACTATAAGCGTCGCAATTATAGAAACATCTGGCAAATCATTTGAGAGCCGGGCGCCAGCTCTTTGGCCCGATCTATCTGCACTTCGGGGAATAAAGACAGCGTTTGGGTCGTCCTTGGCCATCGAACACAGCACTGAAACGTATTGAAGTGAATAATGGCTCCAGCTGAGAGCCCATTCAGCCTCTGCCAGAGTGTGAGCGCGAGCCAGAGCGCCGCAGACGGAGGCGGGGTTTGGGGAGAAACAAAGATAGATGTGGTCATTTCAAAGCACCGCACAAACTAATGCAATCTGCAAAATCTCAGGGATGTTTTATTTTTCCAGCTAATCCATGACAAATCATATTCACCCGACTTGTCTGCGAGTCTGAGCTGCATTGTGATTAAATTGCATTAGTTATTAATAATAATAATAATAATGCCTTACATTTGTAATGCGCTTTATCAAAGCCTCTCAAAGCGCTACACTGAGTCATTATTCGTTCACTCCACACTTGGTGATGGTAAGCTTATTGTAGCCACAGCTGCCCTGGGGTAGACTGACGGGAGCGAGGCTGCCAGTTTGCGCCATCGGCCCGACCGACCACCACCGATCATTCACGCACACACCACTTTCATACTAGGCAATGTGGGTTAAGTGTCTTGCCTAAGGACACAACGACAGAACTTGGTCCGAGCTGGACTCGATCCTCCGACCTTCGGGTTGGGAGACCAATGCTCTAACCACTGAGCCACTGTGCCCCATTTTTATATTACGTGTTTTTGTTCCTCGGGAGACGTGACTGGGCAGCTCTTGAGTCGGCTTCAGTCTGATTGTAATTGGCTTTAACGACGCAGATCATTATTTGTTTTAATTTTCGTGCGACCTGTGGAGATACGCAGACAGTAAAAGTGAGTTTTGAGCTGATCTGCTCTGACCTCAGGAAGTGCTCCATAAGTTTGTGGATGGAGTAAGTGAAGAGTAAACACTTTGACACCTCCTGATGTTTCTCTCACATCCCAGAGTCACCGGGAGATGTGAACATGGACTTTCAGCTGTTCCTTTTCATTTCAGTAAACTACGGATCATGCATAACATTAAAATTGAAAATATAAAAAAGCCTTCGCTCCAGAAGAACTTGAAAGTTTGTTCTTTCTTTGTTTTATCTTGAACACCCGTCATGAGTCATCAAGAGTCTGACTGTTTACACACTTCTGACACACAGAGTGGACATATTTTCAGAAAATATTACCTCAACTGTTCAAAGACTTTAGTTTTCTGCAGAAAAACGGCTTCGTTTTTACCTGCTTTTATGTTTCGTTTCACCCTTTGTCATAAGCATCGAGTGATATTTTCTACTTAAATGGAGCAGGAGAAGCTTCTGCCCCCTGCTGGATGAAGCCCGATCCAGCAGGTGTGGGATAAGGTGTATGTTCTTTCGTCCTGGTTCATGTTACTTTCAGTACGAATGACCTGCAGCATCATTCGTTTGTCATTAACAAAGTTCTGAGCAGTTGAAGCTGTTATTACCTCAGAGACGCCACATGAGGCTCTGCGGAATTTTACAAACAAATTTTAAAATGAAGGAAAAAGGCAAGTTTCTTTGAATGACTTTGTGTACGAAAGTGTGGTGAACAAAGAGCTTTACAGAATAAGAAAGACATTAAGATCACAAAACAAAAAAAAACAAATAATCATCATAAAAGTAACATCAAAACAGAAGAGGCAGAAAAAAAACTTTATAAAAACCTTTAAGTCACAAGCACCGAAACAGAAAAGAGTCTGGATTTAAACATGGTCAAAGTCGAGACTGTGTCACGTCTTCAAGAAGAATGTTCCAGGTTTTAAAATGAACTAGTCCTGATTTTAGTCCTGGTTTAGTTCTAACATGTGGGAGTCCTGGTCTTTGCTGCTGGTCCATGGCAGAAAAAGATCGTCAGAACATTGAGGGAACACCTCTGTCTTTTCACATTTTCACATTACATTTTGAGTAATTCTACATTTCCTCTTAAAGGTGCACTCTGTGATGAGCTGACCTCTGACCTCTGACCTCTGACCTCTGACCTCTGACCCCTGCTCCTGCCTGAGGACACATAGCAGCAGAGCCTGTAGTACAGTCTGAGTCTGTGCCTGAGGATGAGTGAAGCGGCAGGTCTGAAACACAGTGGGGTTTGTTGGTGTTTATCTCCTGTTGTGCCCTTCACTTTCCTCCTGCGTCGCTCGGCCTCGAGCCGGACTCATCCACGGCTCGGAGGATGTCGAGGCCGTTTGAAGTGCTGCAGAGCTATTTGGGGAGTTTCCGCAGGGAGGACGTGCAGAGGGGAACAAGATTTGGAGAAAACAAAAAGAAAAGTTATTTATTTATTTTTTGGAGGTTAAATAACAACAGCAACCCTGGTGGAGGAGCAGAGCGGCGGCTGGAGCAGAGCGGCTGTGATCTCCTGAAAACAAACACGTCTTTACTTCACTGTTCAGTCTGAGAAAGAAACTGTAACATGTATGAAAGCAGGACCAGCTCAGACAGACGTGGATGTGTCTGTTTTACCTGTTTAAATGATCTTAAGACTCTGAAATGTGTCTCGCTTGTCGAAAAAAAAAAATGCCATTTTTTGACACAACTTGTTTTGGTATTCCATTGTATCCTGAATAAAATGGAGTCAGACATCTGTTATCAGCCACATCAGCCCAGCACCGGCTCATAAATATTGAGAGAGTTGCAGATGCCAAGTAGTAGTTTGCCAAATGAATCTGCCGTTCCAACCTCAGACGGAGAAGCCAAAAGGATACGATAAGTTTTCTTTGGAGAGGCGATAATTTGCTCCAAAAGTGTTAAGAGCAAATGAGAGTCGAGCCTCAGCCGGGCGCCTCTCATTAAAACTCCCTCAGCTCAGGGTAATCCCCCAGCCTTTCTCTCAAACGCAGTCTTCCATTTAGAGCACATCAATCACATTTAAACGATTTTGATGCCCATTAGCGACGACCACTCCCCAAGTGCCGCCACTGAGAGGACACGGGACACGGGGCGTTTTACAAATCCAACGTCGTTCTGCAGCTCCACGTAAACGATCTGTTGTTCCTGCTTTCAGATTTCAGCTTCTTCTTCTTTTTTCATTTTTGAGTCATTTTCGACAGGCACGAACAGTAACCGCCTCCTTATTGTTCGCTTATTGCTTTTCTGTTCATTAAAATTTCAATTAGCTTGTGCAGCATGCATGAGCTGCTCTACCTGAGGAGGTCATTTCACTTCGCAAATATTTCCAACTTTCATTTGCAAATAGTTGTAATTTACAGATTAGATTGGGTAAAAATAGTTCAACAAAAGAAAGCTCTGCGTAGCGACTTATGTTTGGTGAACAATTATCAGTAACTTTATAATCGCTACACTTTAATTATCCATATTAAAGCGTAAAGGGAAATTAATTAATACGCTTTTGTTTTCATTATGAATTAATTAAGATTGGTTCAGGCTTAGTAAATACTTAATTAATATCCAAACTCTGACTGTAAGTAGTTATGTGGTTATTATATCTGTTAGCGTCATGCTGTTATGTAAGAGCTGTTCTTCTAATTAGCCACGTTAGCATCCTGCGTTACTCACTGTTGGAGAGTTTAAAAAAACGCTAAATAAACCTGGAAAACCGTTGTTACAAACCGTTTCTAGGGTAAAAGGAGGTAAAAAGGTAAATAATAAGCTTCTCTTTTAATGACGAGGTAAATGAGGACGTCTGGTTAAAACACAACAGATCAAAACTACTCAGAAGATTTTACGAGGTTTAAAGTTTTTCAGAAGACCCTGGAGTCCATCAGACGCCAATTTGAGGAGCACAGCAATGGCAGGAAAGGTCCGTGGCATCAAAGTTGCAAAACTGAGAGAGAACACCAGGGACGCACGCAACGTGGACTGTAAGAAGAGTTTTTTATGTTGCACTCAAAGCTTTTTGCACGAAGGAACCACTCACACACACATGCGCCAGGGAACGCAGGACAGTTTTCATCTGCAGGAGCTAGAATCGGACCGCCAACCTTCGGATCAGGGGGGGAAAACGGTCTAACTCTGACCCAAATGAGCAACAGCCACTCAAACAGAATATAGACGCAATGAAAAACCCATCAAAAGTTGTAGCACATTCGGACCTTCGTTAGTTTAAACAGCACGAGCCAGAGGCAACAGAACATCTGAACCTCACTCTCCGTCCAGCTGCGCTCACAGGACTCTCCTCGATTATCATTTTGCCTGTAGCTCGTGGTTTGGGGCCTGATGAGCATAAGCACCAGCGCTCTGCCGGCTGCATCCCAATTCCACCTCACATCAAAGTGTGAGAGGAAGCAGCTCCAACAGGCGTCATGTTTACCTCTGGAGTGAGCCGCCGAATGTTACACACTTTTCTAACGCCTTAGTCTGTTTCCCTCACATGACCCAGAAATAAAAGAAACAGTGACAGCCTAAGGATTTTTTTTTACAGGGAGAAGTTAAAACAAACTCTCGGTTCAGTGGAGAGATAAGGGTTTGATTGGATGAACGTTTGCAAGGAGGCCGATTCTGTGTACATTTCCTCGCTGCTGCGGAGATGCAAGAACAAAAAGTCCCAGCGGAGGTCCCATATGATATGAAGAAATTGAAATAGTGAAGGTTTGGTGCATGTGCTGCATATGAAATGAGTGAGTGATTTACATGTGGTGGGACTATGCACAAAAGGTTTCAACTAGAACTATTTTAGGTAAAGCCTTCGGGACGCTTCTTAAAACTGCACATGCTACGTTCCCCCAACTTTTTTCCAAGTGATGCAAGGATCAGTCAACTATTGAATCACCTCTCTATATGGAAATGTGGGAAAATAGGAATGTCGCACTGGTTCAAAATCAATTATTTACAGTTATCTCGAGGGATGCTGTGACCGAGGCAGTTTTTACACGAGACGAGAAGCGTGAGGAGAGGGAGGAAGGTTCAGACTAACACCCTTTTTAAAGACGGGAGGTGGGGAGGCGAGGGAGGAGGAGAAGAGGAGAAGAGGAGGAGGAGAAGAAGAGGGACCCTGGGAGGAAAATGGGGTCCCTGAGAAAGGCCTGTCGCTGCTGATAGGCAAAGGTTACATGGTCTCAGAGGAGCTTTACTCAGGACTGCCTGCTGAGAACAAGAACGGAATGTTTCATAAGAACAGGTTTCTTTCATTCACACTGGTCAGAACTATGAAGAGATGAAAGACTTTAGGAAGAAAAATGAAGTAAAACGAAGGAAAATGAAGTGAAATGAAGTAAAAACGGTTACACTTCCACAGGGGTATGACAGTATTATGGATGCAGATTTATTCACGAATCCGATGGGAGACAGTTGGTTCGCCCAACAACCTGTAACGAAGTGTCAGAGTCTTGTGAGATCAGCAGGTTGTAGTCACAATTAGTCTGCTACACCTACGTGAGTCTGCTACACCTACGTGAGTCTGCTACACCTACAGACGTCTGCTACACCTACAGACGTCTGCTACACCTACACGAGTCTGCAACACCTACAGACGTCTGCACGCCTACATGAGTCTGCTACACCTACATGAGTCTGCTACATGTGATACAGACAGAGTCTGCCACGCCTACATGAGTCTGCTACACCTACATGAGTCTGCAACACCTACAGACGTCTGCCATGAGTACGTACACTGCCAGATGTCTGCCACACATACAGACGTCTGCCACACCTACATGAGTCTGCTACAGCCGTCTGTACCTACATGAGTCTGCTACACCTACGATGTCTGCCACACCTACAGATGTCTGCCACACCTACAGAGTCTGCTACACACCTACACGGGTCTGCAACACACCTACAGACGTCTGCCACGCCTACATGAGTCTGCAACACCTACATGAGTCTGCAACACCTACAGACGTCTGCAACACCTACAGACGTCTGCAACACCTACATGAGTCTGCAAACACCTACATGAGTCTGCAACACCTACAGACGTCTGCAACACCTACATGAGTCTGCAACACCTACAGACGTCTGCCACGCCTACATGAGTCTGCAAACACCTACATGAGTCTGCAACACCTACAGACGTCTGCAAACACCTACAGACGTCTCGCAACACTACATGAGTCTGCAACACTACATGAGTCTGCAACACCTACAGACGTCTGCAACACCTACATGAGTCTGCAACACCTACAGACGTCTGCAACACCTACATGAGTCTGCACACCTACATGAGTCTGCAACACCTACAGACGTCTGCAACACCTACAGACGTCTGCAACACCTACATGAGTCTGCAACCTACATGAGTCTGCAACACCTACAGACGTCTGCAACACCTACAGACGTCTGCAACACCTACATGAGTCTGCAACACCTACAGACGTCTGCTACATGAGTCTGCAACACCTACATGAGTCTGCAACACCTACAGACGTCTGCAACACCTACGTCTGCAACCCTACATGAGTCTGCAACACCTACAAGACGTCTGCAACACCTACAGACGTCTGCAACACCTACATGAGTCTGCTACACCTACATGAGTCTGCTACACCTACATGAGTCTGCAACCTACATGAGTCGCAACACCTACAGACGTCTGCAACACCTACAGACGTCTGCAAACCTACATGAGTCTGCTACACCTACATGAGTCTGCTACACCTACATGAGTCTGCTACACCTACGTGAGTCTGCTAAACCCTACAGACGTCTGCACAAACACCTACAGACGTCTAAAAACAAGCAGCTGTGGCTCTAGAGAATCATTTCTATCGACGAGTGTAACTGTGAGAGAATTAATAATTGTGCAAATGAAAACCATTTTGCACAGTTCTCTCTGTCCAGTTTATTAAGTTGGATTATAGCACTTCAACAGTTTTGTGCAGAAAAACCCTGGAGGATGGAGATAATCTGTAGTCCACAAACCTCTTCACTTTTGTGTGTGTGATGCACAGACACAGACACTGCTTCCAGCAGCTCAGGCGTCTCTGGACAGACACACGAGAGTTTATCTGTGGCACAAGGAGACTGCAGCAAAGAATCTAAAAGAATTGGATTCGTTTGGTGGAAATTCGAGTTATATCAAACCTAAAGGTGACGGTGGAGGCGTAGCACGTTACTTTGGACCTCTGAGTAGCTGTATGTTCTCTCCATTTCTTCTTGAACAGCTCCGTCTGCTCCAGTTTCTCCATAAACCTTAAACGAGCTCAGTATATTTCAGGTTTAGACCACTGCAGCTGACCAGCCTTTCTGTTCCACTTCTATTGTTTTAGATCCAGAGACTTACAAAACACAGGGAGAGATAAAACGCCCTGAAAAAAGTGCAGCGATAAAAACCGTAAAAATGTTATCTCCCTAATGATGTCTTCCTCTGCATTTGCCGTGTCTTCCAAGCTGTGCATCATGGATAGTTTTCACCGATAACTGCCCCGGTGAGGATGGGCTGGTGGTTAATTTTAGTCAGTCGCTGCATCGATATCTGCGAAAAAACACACAAAGCCTCGCGCTGGATGGTGCATTAGAACAGTCCCTGTGGTGGTTATTACAGGGAGGCTATTATTTTAACAACATCAATTAAGGACAAAACACCTTTTAACTCCAAATATGCACAAAAAAATCTAAAAGTGTGTGGTGTGTGTGTGTGTGTGTGTGTGTGTGTGGGTGTGTGTGTGTGTGGGTGTGTGTGTGTGTGTGTGTGTGTGGGTGTGTGTGTGTGTGTGTGTGTGTGTCTCGTTTCTGAGAAGAGTCTGAATGTTCCATCACATAATTAAAAGATGAAAACTACGTCGGTTCTATAAAAAAACTGGTCCATTATCTGATTTCTGGAGTTATGCAGTTTAAACAGTGACGTGACAATACCTCAGTGAGCAGAGCGTCTGTCCTCGGATCTGAAGGTTGCAAGTTCGAATCCCACTCTTGACGTAAACATCATCAGAAGGGTGGAAAAGCGATGTATAAAAATGTGAGTATTTGTCATCTGATGTGAATAATCTGGTTCTCTCAGTTTCCACATCTGCGCAGACGATGACAAAAAAAAAAACGAATATTGCAAAGACCAAAAATGAAAGAAAAATTGAAATAGTTATTTGTTTCTCCTCCAAATACAACAGGAGCTGACACAGTAAAGACACGGCCATGATCAGGTGGTTCTGTCGGGTCATCTCTGATTTCTCTGGTTTTTGTCATTTTAATTTATCATTTTTGTCATACGACCAGTTACCTCGTCTGAACAGGTTTCACACAGAGGCTCTGAGGTGTCGACGGCTCAGGTCTCGGCGGCTCAGGTCTCGAAGGCTTCAGGTCTCGAAGGCTCAGGTCTCGAAGGCTCAGGTGTTGAAGGCTCAGGTCTCGAAGGCTCAGGTGTCGCGGCTCAGGTCTCGAAGGCTCAGGTTCTCGATGGCTCAGGTCTCGATGGCTCAGGTCTCGACGGCTCAAGGTGTCGCTGGCTCAGGTCTCGAAGGCTCAGGTCTCGGGCGGCTCAGGTCTCGACCGCTCAGGTGTCGGCGGCTCAGGTCTCAGCGGCTCAGGTGTCGCTGGCTCAGGTCTCGGCGGCTCCTCAAGGTTTGGCGGTGTCGACGGCTCAGGTCTCGCTGGCTCATTTTGATTTTTTTTCTTTTTGACAATAGAATGCATAAATTTCACAGCAATTTTTTTTTGCTGAACTGAAGAAGAATCTGACCAGAACTGAAGAGAAATAATCTGACCAGAATTGAGGAAATAATCTGACCAGAGCTGAAGAAGCGTGTTGGACGAGCAGCCAAAACATCTTCACTCCAACGTTTTGTCCAGTGATTTAATTTTGTCTTTTTCTATTATCGTAGATGTAAAACTCAACAGAAACACGCTCGTGCTCGAGAGGATCACTCCACAGTTTGCTGGATGTGCAGGTCCAGGATCCTCTGCTCTCGGAGTCCGACACGGGGCTGAGCTGGCGCTGTTGGGCTGAGCTGGCGCTGTTGGGCTGAGCTGGCGCTGTTGGGCTGGCGCTGCACAGTAGTTTGTCTCACTTTAATTTGTTGCTGCTTCCCACAGACTGAGACTTGATCCGATCACACATCCTCTGACTGTCTTTACATAAGTCAGCAGTAAATCAGCAGAATCTTTCCACTTTCTCTGCAGTTAAAGGGCTGAATGCATCTCACACTTTCAATCCTGTGAGTTTCCTCCGACCTGAAAACCAAAGAATCACAGCTGCAGTACATCTGTGCATCACAAAACAACACAAACCAAACAGTGTATTTAGTGACAGGTGAGTGGACACGGAACAGAGTCAGGAGCTTTTGGTCACTACGAGTCTTTCCTTTTTGTGTTTGAACAGCAAAATTATCCTAAACTTAGGCATTAGACATCGAGTCATTTTTGAGTTTTCTCCCCAACATAAGCACATAAATATTACATGTTTATGAACGTAACGGCTGTTCGGGACTGAAACACTCTCTGCACAGGTCACTCCGGCTCTGCACCTCGACTTTCCAAAGCGAATGTGTTTTTCCCCGCAGCTTGTTTCCTCCTCTCGAGCTTCTGAATAATGTGTCGTTGTGTTTGTGGTTTGTGGTTGTGGGGGCTGAATGTTAATCAGTTGGTCACAATGTTCTGCCTTTTCTGCTCTAAATCTCTACAGGAAAAATAGTATCGGCAGTATCGAGCAGCAGCAGCAGCAGCTTTACGCTTTATTAGCACGCTATTCATACAGTCCAGTGAAACGGAGCGTGACAGCGTCGGGATCGTTCTGTATGCTAGCTACGAACGTTATTATAACTCAGCCTCGCCCGCCACTCCTCTCCACGTATCCACATATTAATTGCGTTTTTTGATAAATGTCATTTTCCTGTCATTTGCATCGTAATGATTCCTGTAATAGGGACGATCCATCTGCCCGACGTTAAACACAAGAGTCATTTGAGGCTCATATTTGGCAACCTTTTGGATTAGAATTTGTTCACTTTAAAGCTGTCAGATATTGCCATTGGTCAGTATATACTTAGCGTCTTATTATACTACGTCTTGATACATTACGGGACGCTTTGAAATGCAAATCCCACGTCTTTGAAAGTCCAAACTCATAAACTAATATCCAAATGTGCCGTATTTGTTGCATTGTTCTTTGGGATTTCCTCGGCGTTGTGAGGTACACGCTGCGTTTCACTGATACAATCTTATTGCTTGCACTGTAGCGACTGCGGTTGTTTTATTGGCTGTGTAATGAAAACAAGACAAAAGTAAATCGATAGTCGTGAGTCGTGCTTTGAACTCGTTGCCATTAGGTTCAATCCTAGAGAAGTTACCAGGTGCTACATTACACAAACTGGACTCTCGAGAGGTTTAAGCCGTGTATATAAACGTGTTAGAGCCTCAAAAACAGACCTGGAGTTGTGTTTTACTTTTGTTTATTAACACGATTGAGCTCAAAATGCTCTGTTTCCACCTTGTGATGTCATGAAGTGGTAGTTTTCAAGTGAACATCTATGTTTACCTTTAGTTCAGTAGAAGATTGGCAATTCCAGGAGATGATATTATCCAAATTATTCCAGAAATGAAGGTGTGTGGAGTTCAAAAACACAGTGGAGCACACACACGATGACATCACAAGGTGGAACAGAGTGTTTTTCTGTTTGAGAGACGCGCTCAAAGTCACAAATACATGAAAAAAGTGGTTTTATAGCTGCTCTCGTGATGCCGTTTTTTTTTTTTCGTAAGGGCAGGACGAGGCCAGCGCACATCAGAACCGGCTCCACGCTTCTTTTATCTTTGTGTGTGACCACTATTCCATCCATCCATCCATTTCCTCCGCTCATTCGGTCTGTGTCGCAGGGGCAGCAGTCTAAGCAGGGACTCCCCAGACTTCCCTCATCCCAGACAGCTTCCTGCCAGCTCCTTCCCAGGCCACCGACGAGACCGAGTCCACCAAAACGATGCATATTTTGACAATCAACTGTCTTAAAGGTGGAATTAACGAGTGATCCGTTGACGATTTCCTGACCATCGTTCTTACCAGACGTGTGAGTTTCCGTGTATCTACATATTTAAAAGCAGGAACTAAAGTAAAATGGAGCGGGCATGTTTCTTCTTGGAGGTATATTGTCTGCTCTTCTCCAGACATTCATCATACTTCAGTCACTTTCATTATAGCTGCAGTATTGATTCACATCGTTGACAACTCCTTATTCCACTCGTGTAGACGCTCCATCATTTGTACAAGCAGGCCATAAAATATTCATAGATACTGTATTTCTTCCCAAGGACACACAGTACAAATCAATTAATCCCTACTTTAGTGAAAACTTATTCAAAGTCAAAAGTGGAATCCTGCTCCAGTCCTTAAAAATACTGCACAGACAGACTTTTCATGACAAAACAAAATGTAAAAACCACAGTCTGCTTCATTCCTGTAACAATAGTAACAACAATAGTATGGGCTTGTGTAGGATTTGAACCAGCAACCACTCCCTCAAATGTGGCAAACAGGAAATAAATCATCTAATCCTCCTGAGACTCGTCTTCTGTGTGGACGACACACTTTGATTTGTCTGGGCCACAATGCAAATTTTTAGAAGAAGAAGAAGAAGAAGAAGAACAGCACACAGTGCAAAATGTTCAACTTTGAATATTTTTAAGAGTCTCTCTCGGGGTTGTGTTCTCGAGTGAGGGGAGGATGGAGCGTGAGATTGACAGGTGGATCAGTGTCTGCAGTGATGTCGCTGTATCGTCTGTCGTGGTGAAGAGAAGGAGCTGAGTCCAAAGGAAAAGCTCTGGATTTACCTCAGTCTATGTTCTACCCTCATCTATGATCATGACTGAAAGGACAAGATCACAGATACAAGCGGCTGAAGGTTTCCTCCTCAGGCTGGGCGCTCCCTTAGAGGCAGGGTGAGGAGCTCGGAGTAGAGCCACTGCTGCTCCATGTTGAGAGAAACAGCTGAGGTGGCTCCTGGACGCCTCCCTGGAGAGATGTTCATGTCCCACTGGGAGGAGGCCCCAAGGAGGACACAGGACACGATGGAGGGACGATGTCTCTGGTCTGGGAACGCCTCGGGGTCCTCTGGAGGAGCTGGAGGACGTGTCTGGGGTGAGGGAAGTCTGAGAGTTCCTGTTTAGAGCTGCCCCGCGACCCGCCCTGGATAAGAGGAAGAAAATGATGGATGTTATATTTAATAATAATATCATGACTAATGATTGTCTCGCACACTTCCCGCGCTGCGTTCTAATCTGATCCCCATTGATTCACTTTGTTCTGCCTGAAGCAGCTTTGTTAGAATAAAAACAATCTATTGTCTCAAAGCTCCTTCTGCCAGTCAAATCTTTCCACATTTCCTCTCACATGGGAGACTCAGCGGTGGGCAGAGAGACAGACTCAGAAGTAAATGCACGCCTTTCAAATCCCCTTTGCAAAGCTACAGAAAATACTTCCTGTCCATCACTCTGGTCTGAAAACATGTTGGGTAGTTACAGGATAATGGTCGAGTCTGTTTGTACCGGGCGATACCCGCACGAAGATCAGACCAACGACGGCTGTTCTGAGGGGAAAGTGTTACACCAAACAGAACGTATGGTGGAAAATCACTGAATCTGGAGACACGGCCACTGAAACACTGAAATAATCAAAAGGGGAAATGAGAGATTTTTTGTAACAGTCCTAAAAAAAAAGAAAAAAAAAAAGAAAGAAAAAAAAAAAAATCTACTAAATTTATTAGACTGATTTAAATATATTAGGTAATTTTTTCAGTTTAAATAGTGTCTAATAAATAAACGTGGGTTTTTGTGTCCCCAAGTTTACATCAAACATAAAATAAATAAATACAGAAAAGTGACATAACGTTTTTTTTGGAGGAAATGTTTTTATGTTTTTATATTCACATTCTCACTTCTGTGTTCTGCGGCCAATCAAACATTTTAGAAAACAAAAACATTAGGAACACCGCCTCAATAAGAAAGTACTAATATTAGTGCAAAATAGACACAGACTGTGGTTATTGCATTTTCACATAATTTGACTATAATAGAAGCAAATGATTTCCCCGGATCCTTCGGGCACCAGCGAGCGGGAGTTTATTTTAGCTCCAGAGACGAGATCATTTGATACTGAGGAAACTATTGTCGCTTTGCTTTTGTCCTGCTGAAATGGGACAGGCCCACGCCACCAAGCGAACGTCAACCTCTGTCCCTATCGTCCTGTAGAAGAAGAAGTGACGCACGGTGCATGATGGGAAATAGATCTGCGCTATTCATTCATTCACAGCCGACCTCCTAGTGATACGTGTGTGAAACCTGGTAGTTTTGTGTAAACGTTTGGGCGCAAATGAACAAAAATCTGGTACTCACTGATGTGACGTGCAGCTGTTCCACAAAGAGCGCCCGACAGCTCCACGACTCTTTGTTGAGACGTTTATGGCCGACCAGGACACCAGGATCATCAGGACGCTGTGGGGGATCACCAGGACGCTGTGGTTGTGGGGGACGCTGCGGGGGGATCACCGGGACGCTGCGGGGGGATCACGAGGTGGGGACGACTCTGTGGGAGATCACCGGGACGCTGTGGGGGATCACCGGGACGCTGCGGGGGATCACCAAGACGCTGATGGAGACCAGGACGCGTGAGAGATTACAAGGACTGTGGACAAGAAGATAACACCTATCTCTGGTCTTTTTGTTTTTTATTTTATATTTTTATATTATTGAAACCTTTATTTAACCAGGAACGTCCCATTGAGATGAAAAACTCTTTTTCAAGGGAGTCCTGGCCAAGCGGCAGCAGCAAATTAAAAAATAGATTATATAATCCATAATACAAAGAGACAAGATAACGGGAAAAGACAAACAGATATGAAAAACAAGAGCATGTTGTGGAGCCTCGAGACGTCTCAGTTTAGATTTAAAAACATTCAGGAAGGGAACTCAAGTTCCAGTCTTTCTGCACATATCCCTGATAAGGTGCAGACAAAAGCCTTTTTGTCCAGTTCTGGCGACAAAAGGAACAGAGAGAAACACATGATGAATGAAAAGAACAAGAATCAGCCTTCTCTGTGACAGTAGATGTAGGTCGACAGCGGTCCAAGCATCGCCTTATAAATGAAAGTGAATGGTTAAAGCACATTTCAGGAATGAGCGGACCCCTCCACTCCCGAGAGGGTCATAAAACACTCACCTCGTTCGACGCTGCTAAGTTTCTAATGAGTAACACCAGACCAGAAGAAGACCCCCCCTCACACACACTGGGAGACTCTACAGAAGCTGTGGACAGGCACATCTCAGATCTTCTGTCCTGAGAGTCCGGTGCTTCATTGTTCACTTCACCTGTGGAGCTCATTAAACCTTCTGACTCTGTCTCCTCTTTGACGCTTAACCAGGAACAATCCTGACAGGACACTGCGGTTTCTAACGAGGATGTACACAGGCTTTTATGAAGTCATTTAGATGAACACTGCGATTTAAAATGTACAAGTTCTAACATCCACGGGGTGTCGTACATAATTTAATATAATAATAAAATTATATTTGTATTTTATCATCTAATAAACTATATGTTGAAGTTGTGGGGGGGGCAGGAATGTAGACTTTAGAAGTAGTTAATATGATGAGGTCATGAGTTAGTCTTAAGCTGAGACGTGTGTGAGGTTCATGAGGCTCTTGACGAAGTTCACAGATTCACAAACATATAAAACCCAGTGTCTCACATTTGTCCCGGGTCAGTTTCTCTCCCAGTGACTTGGGCCAGAATAAAAAAGAAAATCAAATCTGGCGACTGCCAGCGGCTGGACATTACAACTGCACGTCAACTTGTCGTCATAGCAACAAGAGTCACAAACAACAACAACAACAACAACAAAAACACAAACAAACCAAAAAAGGTGTCGACCTGAGCTAAAAACAACAGATCAGATCATTACACACAACCAATAAATGTATTTTATTTTTGAATCATCTATTTTTGTGGATTTGTGATCCCTGGGTTTCAGAATGATTACAACATTTGGACTGTTGCCATAGCGATTCATATTTTAAAACTAAATGAATCTTTGTATGACATCATCACATTCCACAATCACAGAACTTCTGGATGACATCATCCCAAATGCAGCCTCTTGTTGCTTGGAACCGGGGGTAGAACATGTGTTCTGTTTCTTTATGACATCACACTGAACTTTATGACATCACCTTGCTCTGTACCAAAGGCAATGTGCCAAGACCAGACGACGAACGAAGTCACAACAGTCGACACAGCAAGCACGATTCTTCAGGAGAACTCGTATTACTCAGTATCACTTCAGCTTTTCTTCAATATTTGCATTTATGTTCAAATATTAACCTGACAAATGCAAAAGCCTCGTCAAAAAACGTCACCAGAAATGGATGATTTCCAAACGGGAGACGACAAAGTGAACCTTTCGATCGCTCAGTCATGGAGGAAACATTGAGCGACTTGAACGACGCTTGTGAGGTCTTGAATCTATACTGGACCGTCGCGAGAAAAACAATGTCACTGTTAGACGAGAGGTCCGACAGGCCAAAAAGGAGGCTTGTAGCGACCAGAGACAAATTATTTTCCTCAAACTTGCCGTGGAAGAGGCGCTTAAAAGAAAAACAAAGGCCCTTAAAGAGACGAAGGAGCAGCTCACCAAAAAACATGAGCCCACGATAGAAAGCAAACGACGGGAAGAGAAGCTCGAGATGTTAAAAAAGCCACAGAGACAGTTTGCAAAAACCAGTTTGAGAGCTTGAAATCAAAACTCTCTCAAAGTGAAGACTGGGAAACAGCGCCACCTTCAGTTAGTTAACTGAGACAAAGTCAGAATCTGGAGAGATGCCAACGTTTTATTTGACAAAATATCGAGCATGACCAGAAAAATGGCTGCACAGAAGAATCCTGAGGAGAAAAAGTGCAGCGCTGGCAAAGCTGGCAGGCGTCGTCAATAAGAGAAAATGAGCTTTTACGCAACATGCTCGAGGAAAATAACAAAACAACACGACGCCAAAGAAGATAATCGAGGTTTCGATATAAACAAAAACACTTGAAGATAGAGGATTCAAGGTCATAATAATGCCATTCGTGCGGGGGAAATTGAAGAGATGCAGGATGAAATTATACACTGAAAGCCTTGTCGATTGTTCTAAGGATATTAACTCTGGGCACAGCAAAGTGATGAACGCTAAAAGCAAGAAATTACTCAAGACACCAGCGAGAAACTTCGCGCAACGAGCTGAAGAAGATTGTGGAGTCTAAGAACGTGAAACATACGAATGATCTGAAGAACTGAGGACGGAGTACTCGAGCTTGATAAACCCAATCCGCACCTTGAATGTGGAGATTAAAGACGCGCGCAGCTTGATAAAAACTCATATCAAAATGTTACGCAGATGAGAAGAAGGTGCTGAAGCAAAAGCAAACACAAAGTACAGAAGGAGGCTCGAGATTAATGAAGCTGAAGAAGAAGCAGAAACCTTCAGTGGTCGAAGATAAAGATCGAAATCCTGCCACAAGAGAAGGAAGAATTACAAATGATGAAGCAGAAGGTGACATTTTTTGGATCACACAATGAGAGCGTTTGCAAGAGGAGTTTGAAAGCTTCAGATCAAAACTGCCTCAAGAAGGAGAGTGGAAACAGCGCCACCTTCAGTTTGGAAACAGAGAGGGAAAAATCTCACCTTAGAAGATATCGACCGTTTACACCCGAACAAATATCGACGATAGACTCAGAAACTGGCTGAAGATGAGATTTGTAAAAGAAATGCTCAGACTTAGAGACGACGAACAGCCTCCTGAAAAGCAAAAATGAAAAGTGGAAGGAACATCTCTGCAAAAATAACGAAAGAATATGACGAAAGAAAAAAGTACGAGCGTTCAAATACGACCAAAGCCTCCGTGACATTGAGAGTCTAAAGGAACAAAACAAAATGACAAAAAATCCAGCAAGACATTGACAAAAAAGCAGAGCAAAATTTATAAACAGCGTGGTCCTATCTGACACTCATATAGAGAATTGATCAGGAATTAAGAATTTAGGAACTCTCAAAACAAGGAACTTGGGTGAAGAAACATGAACAGATCCACCACAAACTGCTCAAAAAACTTAAAGACGTCTCAGGAACAATGCAGAGATATGACTCAGAACATACACCGAAAGGCTCTACAGTTGTACAGAGGAATTCCTGAACTGCATCGGGCTATCGAAAGAGGCTCGACTCACAAAGTCCATTTTGAGAGCAAGAGAAAATGTCCTGAAAACCAAAGAAGTGACGACCTTAAGAGAAGGGAGCTTTTATACTGATGAAGGTTAAGACACACAGGAGACAACACTGGCCAAAAATCCAAACACTCGGCAAAACGAAAATGGGAAAAATAGACGACGACGAGAAGAAACGCCCAAAAAAGTTGATACAGAGCCTGTATTTGCCAACTGTTCAGCAAAGAGTGGAGAACGTTTAGAAGGAGTGTTAGAGGAAGAGAAGAGGGACCTAACGGGACTAACACGCGGACTAAACCGGGACCCCAAACGCCGGGGGGGGGGGAAGACCGAAACGGGGACTAAACCGGACTTCAACCGGACTACCTTGTGCTGTCCTAAATAAGGTTTGATCCG
>JAIEZT010000012.1:691267-746995 GCA_019594935.1 Periophthalmus modestus | reverse complement strand
CAGAGGAACTTATTTTATAAAAGTCACTTAGACACAAAGTCACAGACGTTCAGCATCTAAAAAAGAGTGAAACACGAGGAAGTAAAGTCATAAATATACAAGAATAATTTAAGTAATAAAGTGAAGTATTCATTGGTAAAGCTCAGTGAAATAAACTGAGTATTAATGAACCAATCCTCAGAACATTTGTCCACCAAAGTTCTGCTCAAATCACAGATCTGACCTTCGCTTAGAGTAAGTTATGGCTCATATTAAGAAGAGCCGATGGTGCAGATTGACAGGCTTGTTTCTGTGGTTCAACCAGGGCAGCTGTGGCTCTAGAAGAACGTGGAGGCGTGGAGCATCTTTGCATCTTAATAATAATAATAATATTTTCTGTAGATAGAGTGAATAGTAGCCACAGCTGCCCTGGAGGAGACTGACAGAAGCGAGGCTGCTAATCCTGTAACATCCCGGATCGAGTACAAAATTCTACTGACGTCCCATAAATGCATCACTGGACAGGCACTACTATATTTACAAGACTTGATCATCGTACAATCTTCTAACCACAACCTCAGCTCCACAGGCAGCTCCTCCAGGCCCCCCCACGAGGCTCCGGACACTGGGGGACCGAGTTTCTCCTCAGCTGCACCGCGACTTTACAACTGCCTCCCGAACCGCCTGGACGTTTTTAAAGCAAATTTAAAGACATTTTTATTTAGAAAAGCCTATAACTGATGTGTGAGATGTTTTAGCTTTTAAACAATTTGTATTTTATTGTTCTTTTTATTGTAGCACTCTGAGATTCTGTTTTAATGAAGAGTGCATTATAAATAAAATGTATTATAATTATAATTAATCTGCACCATCAGCCCCCTCCTCCTCCATCATCACAGCTCACTCCACAATCACTCGAGGCAAAGTGGGTGAAGTGTCTTGCCTAAGGACACAGCAGCGTTCTCAGCTTCTGTGACGAGACGAGGCTTTGACGAGGAGGTTTAGTCACACTTTTTTCTTTTATTGTTTCATCACTGTCTTCAGGGGTTGACTTTTCTTGACCCGGTGAATAAAACCTGAAGTGGTGGTTTCTTTTGGCTCGTCCCGGGTCACAGTCTGGCCTCATCGTCAGCCGTCTCTTTTATCGTGTATCAATAACGTGATGCAAAGTGGAGATCGAAGCGCACTGAGCTGACCTGGTTTCCCCTGCTGGAGTTAGCGAGGCTGGGACGGGGAATGTTCTCGCTCGTGATTACCGTGGCCATCGTTATGATCCTTGAGAGAATGGGAGTGAAGGCCAGAAGTGCAGAAACAATGGAGATGAATGGTCAGGTGAATGGGAGAGTGGATTGGGAGAATGGTGAAGCTCCGTTGGCCTTTCTTTCCCCTCCGTCTCCGAGCCGCGAGGGCCGAGCGCAGCCTTATTTGTCTCATGGTGAAATTAGCAATCGCGCCGCCATCCATCATCGGCTGACCTGGTATCGATCGCGAGCGCACCCTCTCCTTTCAACTAAATTATATCACCAAAAAAGAATAACAAATGTGGACCCGTGCGGCAGAAGAGTCTATGTGCGCTACGCCAATGAGCCATGTCTCGCCGTCCCATTCGAAGAGATTAGGGTTGTTGTTCAGAGGGTGACAAGTGCGGCTTAAACAAACAGCGACTCTGAAGTGAAGGGGATTTCAGCTGGCAGGGGTTGTTAAGCGTCGGTGACATGGCGCTGACAAATGCTGCACGCTGCGCTCTTGTCCTAAACAATACACCCAGTGGAACATGCTGATACAAGCATCAAGTGAATGTTTTAAAGGACTCGACGCTCGACTCCTGCGACGCAATCTAAATATACACCGTCATTTTCAACTACAGCCTTTGTAATGTACCTCAGAGAAACCAGGTCAAGAGCGAGACTCTTTTTGTCTAGACTTTTCCATTACACAGACACAAAGACAAAGACTTGGGCCTTTGTGGTGACCGGAGATCTCGGTTATTGATCATAAAGCTGCCCAACGATTGCATAATGTTTGTTTGTCTGTGCAGATTTACCCAAGAACAAAAAATAGATTCATTCTTAAATCTTACTTCAATAAAAATGTTAAATGGTCACTTTTCTACCTCTAAGTGTCTTACTTTATTTTATTTTTAAGTATATCTTTTTTTAACTTGTGCATGCCCTTATTTGTATTTGTATTTGTATTTATTCAGTGTGGTTTTTGTGTGTTTTTTATGTTGTTTATGTTTATGTTTTTAAGTTCTTAGTCACTGAGCTGTTCTCACTGACCGTGGCAATAAAACTCTTCTGATTCTGATTTTTTACGTAGTTCTTTTCCACTTTCAAGTCTCTCAAAGCGTCAAGGAAGCTCTCACACATTTACGCACCAGTTTACACATCGCAAACCTGTGATGTCTTCTGTCGAGAGCAGGATTTGAACCACCAACCTTCAGATCAATGGACCAACACTCAAATACAAACCACGCTCTTTTGTGTTTGAGCTTTTCATCTTAAAAGTCCTGGACTCAATTTTTGTTTTAATGAGCAAACTTTTTAGGAAATATAAGTCGCACCAGCCAAAAAAAACGCATAAGAATGAAAATATATCAGACCTGGACGACTGAGGGATTACAGAGACGTAATAATAACGAAGAAAAATACATATTTCACATATAAATCGCATCTGAGTTTAAGTCGCACCCCTGAAGAAACTATGAAGAAAGTGTGACGTATCGTCCAGAAAATACAGCCTGTCTTACCCCAGTACAGACATATTGTCCAAGCAGCTCAACTATTCTGACTTTAGCATAGTCAAAATGTTGTAAACCTCTTAAATTATAATGAACAGCTCGTCTAAATACATTCTTTTTGCTTTATGGAGTTACATCATGGTTAGATTTTGTATATAAAATGCAAAAAAAAGCATTTACTTTTGAGCAAAGATCCCAGAATCCCAGGCATTTCAGAACGTCTTTGTAGAATTCTTAAAAATACAGGGTTAGCGTTGGTTTCTTCAGGGCTTTTTGCCGTTTATAGCAGATATTAACCTCAGTCTTTGCGATTAGATTCGATTTGATTGTGATCTACGCAACGTGCAGAAATTACGCCCCATTTCCTGTTGTAATTTGCCTTATGGATCGGACAAAGTTCCACTACCCACGACCGATGCTTCACTATTAACCTCCCAATTCACTCTTATTTCCCCTATTTACAAATCCCTAATCCCCGCCCCCAGAAGTAGGACACTTTAGCGGAATTCTCAGCCACATAATCACCACACAGCGACAGTAATCCCACAGGCTCGCTGCTCCCAAGTGTAAATGTCTAAAAGCAATATCTGGCACAGGCATGTCCTCAGATAGCTTGATGAGGAGCTGGCGTCTCCATCTTTCACCCTCTGTTGACTCTACTCGTAACATAACGGGGACATAGTATTTAAAACCTGTCTGTCATGTGTCAGCGCTGACATGGGGAGGCATTTATTTGCTGCAGAGTTTTATTGCATGTTTTTACGTCAGCTCTGACCTAAACCCCCGAAGCATGTGGCAAAGGGAACCACTCTTATCGATGAGTAAACCTGCAGCAAGAAGGTAAAAGGTGGGAACAAAAGAAGGAAAGAAAACAGACGGAGGAGAGCTGGAGCTGATGGAACGGTAGCGACGAAGAGGCGAAACGAGAAAGTCTCTAAGTGTTGTCGTCTTTTTAGCAGTGCTCCAGCTCAGTCTCTGTCTGTAGTTTATGCTCAGAGGGACGAACCGAGGACTGTGTGACCTGGAGAACTGAAGGGGTTCAAAGAAGGGCCCTACGACGCTGAGTCAACACGACGGTAAAGTAAATGAGAGTAAAGAGCTCCGCCTTGTCCTGTAAGTAGCGTAGATACATAGCGGTGGCCTCATATTCAAAAAACTACAAGCGGTAAGACTGTTTGTGCGTGTGAGCTGCTGGTCTGTCTGTTCTGCCTTTAAGGGAAGTGGGACATGGACCAGACAAGACAACGATCAGATTCCCCCATATTGACCTTATTGCAACTACGCAACTAAACTGCGCTTTGGTCATGATCCACATGTTCCTGCTCCTTGTTTTTGTCTCCTGTGTTGCTCCTTCCCCTCCCTCACCTGCCTGAGTCTGGAGCTGGGCGGTGTTCCTGGCTCCTCCCACGTGCACCTGAGCTCCATCAGTGCATCATCGCCACCTGCTGTGGACAAGAGGAGCCAGGACCAGACGCTCGGTGATAGATTGTCCGCGTGTCAAACGTGACTGCTCTAGCTCTGCTCAGTAGATATTTTTTCCGTCCCAGCTCCTTCGTCTCTGGTTCCGTTCCCTGCCTCGCCGCTCTGGTATTGTCTGCTCTTTGTCTTCACCTCCTCGTCACGCTCTGGACCCTGGCTTGCACCTCGCTCCCTGCTCTGATTCCTGCTCCCTGGATCATCCCTGCTCCTTCGTCTCTAGCTCCGTTCCTGACCCTGCCTCCCCGCTCCGGTATTGGCTGCTCCCTGTCCTCGTCCCTGCTCTCCACGTCGCGCCCCTGGACCCTGGCTCGCACCCTGCTTCCTGCTCCTTGTCTGTTCAACCATCATTTGCCTGTTGTTTCACTGACTGTAAATAAACACTGTAAACTTGCTCCGAGTTCTGCACTTTTTGGTCCCGTCTGCTCAAACATTACGACATCTTTCTTTGTAGTAGCACTTCTGGTTAAGTGGAAACCCCATTCCTTTCAGCGTTGAAATATGATATAAAGTAGGTTGGTTTGTGTGAAATGTTCGATGACACTGAACCGATTCTGTGGGAAGCTTTAAAACGGCTCTCGAGTCCCTATAGAACTATTTACTGTCAAGATCGGCAGCTCCGTACAAAATAATCCAACCCAAATGACGATGGTGGCGCCCACGGTAACGTCCGGACTAAGGTGATAATACGAACTGCCGACTCGTCTTTTAAACCCAGGCACAAGTAGCGCTTTTATACTGTTTTTATACTGATTTCACTAAGGATCCCATTTTTAAACTCATAATTCATTTTAACCATTTTGTAATAAATTATTTATACGTTTAATCTGGTCTTTCTATATTGGTACATTCAGTTTCTCTCTCCTCGCTTCATTATAACAGTTATATTCCTATTTAATTTGGCCGTCTAGTTACATTTTATTAATAATCCATGTTGCGTATCTATTGGAGCTTGAAAGTTATAGAGTTTTGTCTATAATTCTCCACTTTTCAAATTGCCTTCCATGTCGATCATTCTTGGCAACGTAACCGCACCACAAAAGTTTCACTGTGCGCCTGGAAAAACAGGAAGGATTTATTTATTATTAGTTAAGTTTTACAGACTAATGTTTGTTTTCATACCTGTTTCAGTTGCCCAGTTGCATTCTTCCTCACCCTGTCTAAAGGAGTCAATGTAAAAGTACAAACGAGACAATAAACCAGGATGAGGAGACCTTTTTACTCTCACAGATGGGGCTAAGCTCCTGAAGAAGTCAGACTGCAGGTGGCGCTATCGGCCTTTCTGTCACTGTGCTGTTCAGTAACACACCAAGACCACTCTGAGAATAAACACACATGAGCAGTCAAATATATCAAAAGCCCAGATTCACCTCACTGAACTCCCAGCTCCATCGTATTTTTCACAAGTCGGACAAAAGCATTTCGTCTTTAAGCCCCAGTTTCTTATCTCTCTGTCCATACAAACTGATGAGTCCAAGTTTTGAGAAGCTGCAGTTCACTCTGTTCTGCTTTAGACGTTGAACTGTGAATGCCCTGCGCCTCCAGCAGAGACCTGTCCAGACGTGTGATTTTTGGCCTCCAATTTGTCATATCTCGCCTGCAGCCGTGGACACTGACTGTACACTAACACACAACCTCGGTATTGATCCCTTCTGCAGCCTCCTTCTCCTATTGCAGTCGAATTCAGCCTATGTGCGCGAAAAAACTACATGACACCACTTCAAAATGGACAGCTTAACCACACAACAGAACTGGCCTTTATCAACGCCGCGACAGACGGCTAAAATCATCAGAGACTTGGTGCAAAAAGTCATTGTCACCTCCCTTTTTTCCGTAAATAAACTTGATTATATTGGCTTTGGGTGGCCTCCATGCTGGGCTCGCTAAGAAGATTGACTTTCGCCTTTTACATGACATTCTGGGCAGAAAACATGGCACTCGATGAGCTAATCCGTGCTTCTTAATCCCAGCGTCTTATGTTCCACACTGACCTCTTTGAATGTGCACCCGCCACGGCAGCGCTGTTACAGAATCTGCGACGCTTGAAAACAGCTTTGTATTTCCATGTATGAATAAAGACTTACAAGAATGGAATACCTTCTTCTATATGTAAAGCTTTTCACAATGCAATTTTCTTTGAGCAATCTGGAAATAAACCTCACCATTACGATGCACCAATGCACGGATAAAATGGCAAACGCTGAAAGCAAACACTCTAGAGCGTAATGGATCTTAAAGAAAAAAAAAAAAAGATGTGCTGAGTGACTTTTCCAGTGGAGGGTCTGCCACTTTTTTCCAAAGAGCGATGGTAAACGCTCACATTTTTCCACCTTCAAGACACTCAAAGCGCTTTACGTCAAGGAACGACTGACATATTCATACATCAGTGCGCACAGAGGACGAAGTGTCTTGCTCAAGGACACAGCGTTCATCTGTGGAAGCTGGAACCTGTGAGTCAGTGGATCTCCTCGCTCTACCAATGACGTTCATGTCGAGAGCAGGATTCGAACCGCAAACCTTTGGATCAGAGGACGAACGTTCCACGACGATGATAGATATTTGAAAACGGCGTTACAGAAAGCGCAGGGAGACTGCCAAGCGTTTGATTCTGTGCATCGTTTTACAGATCTCAGAGCACACGACAGATTGCCCGTTCTATTTATACAACTGGTAACTGCTTGGGCGTGTTCCAGATCATTCATGCTTCATCTATAGCAGCAACTACAACTACACCAATGCGGCTTGTGTGGATTTATTTACTTCTTGGTCCTGAAGTCGACACTGTTTTATAATTCGCTTTTGTTATTATAGCTAAAATAATACAAATTCCAGTGGTGGTCGCTGATAATAACTGCTGAACCCACTCAGACTCATCCTCCAGCGTTAAAAGCCTCGTTGTTGCATGTCCATGTACTTTGAGAGCACAGTTGCATAAGAGTATATCCGCTGGCTGTAAAGCTTTTTGACAGCACAATGAAGACATATTACCCTGGTCTGTCCACGTCTCCCTGGTGATCGTCTGAGAGGATCAGAACATCATCAATAAAGCAACGCTCTGAAGAGAAACGGCAACACCAACCTCCGACAGACACTTTCACGAGAGCTGATGAAACTGAAATCCTTCTGAAAAGAACGATGAAAAACAAGGAATTACTAATGTGGAGATATAAGTTGTGTTTTGGTCGATTCATTTATAGTTGAGTAATCTGGTGTCCCACTGCTCTACTCAAAAATGTAGATTTTCGTGCTGTGTCCCAAGTCAACGGCTGCTCCTCCGTCGTTTTGCTTCAGAAAAATGGAATATACTCCAAGAAAAAGCAAAACTGGACACGTTGGTGACTCACTCGTGATTTAAGATAAGATAAGCCTTTATTAGTCCCACAGTGGGGAAATTCCAGCATTGCACCGCACACATAGAGAACAGAAGGAAAATCGTACATGCAAAAAAACAGATAAAAAATAAAACAAGATAATAGATAATCTGATAATATATAAAATAATAAATAAATATTTGATAATTATAATATATTATAATAAAAATAATAAATAAATAATAGATAATTATAATATATTATAATAAAAATAATAAATAAATACTAGATAATTAATAATCTGATCACAAACTTTTGATATACACACCTGCTCTTGTTTTGATCAGTTTTGTATTGTATTTTAAACAGGGCGCCCATGAAACAGAGAGCCCAAGTGCTCCGTGTATAAATAAAGATAAACCGCTGTCTGTGCACTTTTATTACATCGCTCGTGACGGCTGCTGACTCCATTTTGTCCTGTAGAAGACGTGACGAGCGGTGCGTGATGGGAAACAGAAGTCTGCTCGCTCCGTGGAATCGCAGGGCACATTCGTCGGGTGCATGAAACGGGACAGGCCTTGTCGCGCCGAAAGTGACGTAAGTGTCCTTCAAATGCAGCCGACGAAGTGTGAAACTGTTAAATCTGGACATGGCATGGGTCACACTCAGAGGGTTAAATACTAATTCTTCAATAAAAACTTTGAAACACTGACTTTTTTAATGGAGAGGTGAGATCTCCAGCTCTGCAGACCTGTTTCTGTTATTAAGAACACTTGTATTGTCCGGATACATGGCCAAGTGTACATTTACCTTTTTGAGGCCGTCCTCCAAGTCAATGCTGGCAAATTACCAAGAAAAGAGAGGCTGCAATTGAAGGCTCAAACCATTAATTTCCCTGGAGAAAGTGTGCACTCTGCTTGGAGGGCCGGAGTGACCTTTCGCTGACAAGAAGGCAGCAGCGCAGACAGGCACAGTGGACAAATGAGATATTAGAATACAGAGGCCACAAGATGGAGGAGAGTGGAGAAGCCCCACACACCAGGACAATCAGTGAGGGCTCCGTGCCGTCGTGACTCACTGTGACGACGAGCCGTAACGATGCTCTGCTCCTGACGCTGAATCCTCTTTGATCTGAGGCGTCTAAGATCAAATGATGACGCTCTGTTTGTTCAAATACAGAAGAATATGGTCCCGTTCTGTTTTCTAGTTGTGTTGATACAGTTTTATGTTTTCTTGTGGCCCTTTTTAAAAATCCATTTTCAATAAGACATTTGGCTGTTGGAGCTCCCCCTGCTGTCAGCAACGGGAATGAACCATGGGAACATAACTAATGAAGCACTTAATCGACATTCCAACAAAATGTTTCCAAAATTAATGTCTTAACTGCATGAACGCCTGACATTTTTTAAAATAATATGCATACTGTTTTCTATAAATGTTCATTATTGTTCAAATCTGTCATTTAAAGTGTTTCTGCGCTGGACAGATAGTTTTCATTGTTTGCTTGCATAAAAGATACTCAAAAGTACATTCGTTTTTATATTTTTCTTCTACTTAAATTGGTATTACACACTTATTTGATGCATGAAAGGAAAAATAAGGCTGGATGTGTAAAATAGAGGTAGTTGTGTGAAAAAAGACCTGCTGATACTTCCTTTAATATGAATTTTATGGCTAAAAAGAGAAAAAAAAAAGTCTAGGAGAGCTATAACGTCTATAATGTGCTCAGTCCTTAAACATGAATGTGTTTGGATAGTTTCTAGTTTTGCAAATTCTTTCACATTTACACAAAAACTCATTAATACGCAGAGTGAATAGGGTTAAAAACTGCAGAGGAGAAGTCTCGATATTTACCTCTGACGTAACAATTCTGGCAGAGCATTTTTGGATTAATGGATTAATGAAATTAGAGTGAAGGTAGTAATGTTCTTCCAGTTTTTGAGTGCTCACCCTGCAGTTTTCTCTGTCTAACTGAAATATGCTTTAGTTCTTTTCAGGTTTGCCTTTGGGGTTTTTGAAGAATACTCGGGTCAAAGGCACAGAACACCTTTCCTAATTAGGGAAAGTAAAGCAACTTACACAGCAAAACTATGAAAAACAGCAAAGCAAGGTAATGACTCAAGGATATGGGAGTTTTTTTTTCTTATTTACACGTAATTGTAGCAGCAGAGTGATTGAGAACTTTATCCATATCCGTTATAATCCACGCTGCCGGGTTGACAGAAGCACAGTGCAATTTTGTCATTGTCTGGACTGTCACCTTGATGGACAGGGCTCCTCACAGACTCTACACCGACACATCCGCTCTCCCGTGAAATCTGTGTGCTCTGTTTGTGATGGGAGAGTACGCCCGGCCTGCTGCACGAAGGCACAACTAATAAAGCAGAGACGAGAGACTGCAGGGACGCTCACAGACAAGGCACCAAATGAATCATTACATAATTATTCAGCCGCGCAGTTTAGGGCTTTTTGACATAAAACTCTCAGTCGTGCAGTTGGTTAAGGTATCTGGCCTATAACTGGAGGGTTCACTGTACGAGCAAGGTACAGCTACAGAACATGCAGCTTATGTCAAGTATTAACTTTTTTAGACCAGTATGTCTGTCAAAAACGGACTGCTTAATGAAGTGGTGTCATGATCTACATGTTCCTGCTCCCTGTTTTGCCTCCTGTCTTGCTCCTTCCCCTCCCTCACCTGCCTGACTCTGAAGCTGGGCGGAGTTCCTGGCTCCTCTCGCACGCACCTGGAAACCATCAGTGCATCATCGCCACCTGCCGTGGATAAGAGGAGCCAGGATCTAACACTCGGGGTCAGATCGTCCTAGTGTCGCTCATTGGATTTTTGCTCCTCTCTCAGATTCCTGCTCTCTGGACCGTCCCAGCTCCTTCGTCTCTGGCTCTGTTCCTGACCCTGCTTCCCCGTTCCGGTGTTGTCTGTTTTCCTGTCCTTGTCTCGACTCCACGCTCTGGATCCTGGCTCGCACCTCGCTCCCTGCTCCGACTCCTGCTCCCTGGATTATACCTGCTCCTCGTCTCTTGTCTCTGTTCCCGATCCTGCCTCCTTGTCCCGGTACCGTCAGCTCTTGTCTCCGCCTCCACGTCACATCCCGGACCCCGGCCTGCACAACACCAGGATTGCACATTTTAAGACCAAATAACGAGTCTAACAGTAGCTTTACGGAGAGGAGACCACAATTTTCTTATGTAAAGTGAATTGGAGCCAGGAAGTGCGCACATGATCACTTCCTGTTTGCAGCGCGGTGGCTAGCAGGTTAGCTCTGTCCATTTAAATGTACAGTCTATGGTCAAAAACACTTTTATTTGAAGCAGGTCTTACTGTGTGTAAAAACTGCAATTTCAAATCAAATATTCATTACATTTGTCACGAATAAGTGTTTAAAGGTTTATTTTAACGCAGATTTTCAACACTGTCTCATGTTTCAGACCCCAAAAAAGTCACATTTCATACAAAAAGTGTCTCAGTTTCACAAGTTTTGCAGCGATACTGTAGGAGACTTGCGTTTAACCTTGTTGGTGACCTAATCGTGCATTACTCACCACATCCCGACTCGACGTGGGTACATTCTCCAGCCCAGAGGCAGGCCAGCGGGGTTGTCATGTTAGCTTTAAACATGATAATGAGTTACATCTCTGACTCAGTGGAGCGGAACATTCTTGGGCCACTCAGGCACTGGACAGACATCTAGAAACACTGGAGACTGATATAATGAGAAGACTCGTCCTAGAAATACTTTTTGTTCCTTCTCATCTAGAAAACGTCAAACTTGTGGGACAAAAAAGTACTTAGCGTTCTGTACCAGGCTTGTTTTCCTTTCCACATTTGCAACCTTTTTAAAAATTCCTATTCTAATCAAGCTATTACCCTTTCAGCTGAAATTATCCAAACAAACACAAACACCCACAATGAGATGAGAGCCAAACACATCGTTCAGCAGTGTGCACATGGGACGGGGAAAGGGATAGACGAGTATTTATTTATTCATTTGTTTATAGGTTTGTTTATTTATAATGAGTTCAAAATCGCAACACTGATTTGTGGATTTATGGGTGTCGTTTTGATGAATTCTGGAAAGGATCAGCACTAATCCTAACCTTGAGTTGCACAAAAATGAACATCTACCTGCTGCTTTTTACCTCTAACCCTAAAAAAAAGTCTTGAGTTGTACAAAAACGAACATCTACCTGCTGCTTTTTACCCCTAACCCTAAAAAAAAGTCTTGATTTGTACAAAAATGAACATCTACCTGCTGCTTTTTACCCCTAACCCTAAAAAAAAGTCTTGATTTGTACAAAAATGAACATCTACCTGCTGCTTTTTACCCCTAACCCTAAAAAAAAGTCTTGAGCTGCACAAAAACGAACATCTACCTGCTGCTTTTTACCCCTAACCCTACAAAAACTCTTGAGCTGCACAAAAATGAACATCTACCTGCTGCTTTTTACCTCTAACCCTAAAAAAAGTCTTGATTTGTACAAAAACGAACATCTACCTGCTGCTTTTAACCCCTAACCCTAAAAAAGTCTTGAGCTGCACAAAAACGAACATCTACCTGCTGCTTTTTACCCCTAACCCTAAAAAAAAGTCTTGAGTTGCACAAAAACGAACATCTACCTGCTGCTTTTTACCGCTAACCCTAAAAAAAAGTCTTGAGCTGCACAAAAACGAACATCTACCTGCTGCTTTTTACTTATGATAAGAACTTTTTGAACCAAGGGATAGTCAAAGGGCACGTTCTGAAACTCCGTGTACTGGACAGCAGCATGCTTTCAGCCGTCCTCTTGTTTGCTATTAATTATAACTGTGATGATGTGGATCAGTGTGCTAATCTCATAATATGCATCCTCTGCCCACACCGAGTGCCATTCAACATCAGCCCCAGCGGTGACTAATGACCACCTCCCACACGTTGGACCAAACAACAGAGTAGCCACTTAATTCAATGGATGTGCTGCAGGAGGCGCCGCGGTGGCCCACAAACTCCACGGCTGTGAGGACTTTATTAAAACCTGTGGAGAGGAATTATGAAAAAGTCAATTATTAAAGTCACAAACTGTTGTCTGTTTGTTTTGGAAATATGTTTTCTGTGATACAAATATAAGGTCGAGCTGTCAGATCAACGTGGCGGTGTGATTCCAGCTCCCACACATGAATGCTGTTGTTGTGTCCTTGGGCAAGACACTTAACCCATCTTATCCCCAGTGAATGTTCGTTGATGTACTTTGTGCTATGCGTAGGTGGAAAAGTGCTATATAGTAAAATTATGACCATAGAATCATGTTTCTGCTCCAAAGAATTCACATAATGTCACACAGGAAAAAATAAATAAATAAATAAATAAATAAATAAATAAATAAATAAATAAATAAATAAGATAAGAGATGTTATGTACTTTTTGAAATTGGAAAAAAATAGATACAAGTTAAAGAGAACCACAAAGCAATTTTTAGAGACCTGGACTCCTTTTTTAATTATTTTGAGGGACGACAAACACCTCTCAATGAAGGGAACACTGACTGATTTGTGTGTTTTTTTTAGTTTTTTGGGGGGTTCTCTTGTGTTTGTGTGTGTGTGTTTTGTTTATTGATTATTATTATTATTATTATTTAAATTTTGTGTTAGTGCTATTTTTGATCATGTTATTGCTTATTTAATTTACGTATGCATTCACTTTCAGTACTGTATATTTCACTGGTCAGATGAACCTGAACATTGTATTGGAACATTAATGTGCATATAGACAATAAAAATAAATACATAAAAAATATTTAAAAATACATTAAAAAAAATAAAAATTAAATAAATAAATAAATAAATAAAAATTAAAACAAATACATAAAAAAAAAAATAATGATACTAATACTGATACTAATGATTTGAGCTTTTTTGTGCTCAAAGACTCAACAAAACATACACTTTCCAAACATGTGACCTACTGCTATTCGATCACTTTCAATGTGTTCCGTGAGATAAAAGGCTGCCAGTCTTTATCCATCCGCTTAAAGCAAACCTATTCTGCAAAATCGACTTTTCACAGCTTTTAACCCGGTTGTAGTTGTTCCCCTTCAACATTTATTCACCCGGTTGTATTTGGAGAGATTCGTGCATGTGTAAGTGTCTCTTTATAATCGTTTATCTTCAAGACGTCATATTGCAGATCATCTGTTTTCACCACTGCTCTATGTTTACTTTAATTTTTATTTTCTTAATCAGTGATATGCTTAGGATTCAGCAGCGGACTTGTTTCTTTTATTATCTATTTATTATTTATGTATGGAGCCGACACAAGCACAACGGGTTTGCTTTAAATTTCTCGAGTCCATCCCAGCACATTCCACTTTTTGTCGAGTTTTACACATTTGAGGAGGTCGCCCTTAACATGTACGGTGTTCATTTCTCTTGAGTTGCTTTAGCAGTAGAAATACGTTGGGAAATACTGTATATAAGCTTTTCATTTCTAGATTGAATACATGGAGTTTATATGATTAGCAGAGATTCAGGAACAGGACTGTTCCTCTCCAGCGAAACCACAGCGAACCACCTCAACCACACCGCTAATCACCCAGAAACCCGGCTTAAACAAGTCTATCCCAGCCACACCGTCTGCCTCCACTCTCTCGATGCTTCTCTCCGACCCTGCGTCTCTTGACTTCAAAATCTACACAAACCGGGGGTCCTGAATCAACTCGGCTGACCCCCTGAACCAGAGCCCTCGTCTGGAGTCTCTGCAGCCTCCACATCTCATCATATCATCAGTAAATATCTTTATCGTACATCATCGTTGAGAAAGTTGAATCAGACGGACCAATGCTTGACACGATGGAAAGAAATAGCAATTTGTCAAGTTATATTATTAATCTTTTTGACATATTCACACAGATTTTAGCGTCTAATTAAATATCCTACACCCAGTTTGTCAAGGATTTCATCTCTGCATCCAGCAAATCATCAACAGCATCCCTGCAGCTAATGGCGTCTTAACTTTCCATATCAGATCATATCTAATGCTTGAGCAGATTGAAAGTAATCTCTGAACACATGAACCCTCATATTCCCACATTTTGCAGAGAAAATGCTTCCTGGAAGTGATGTATCTGACACCCCGGCAGCGCGTGTGCAGAGGAGGCTTTAATGGTTGTGAAGTATTGACTGCTGGCTGTGTTACTGGTGATCGATGCGCAGAGGTTGGTGGTCGGAGTGGAAAAGCTGCCCTCTCGCTCACATGGTTTGCGTTGAGGTCATCAGAGAGAGTGCATCAGTGAACATTCAGGAAACCACCCAGACACGCTCCCGGCCTCACCTCCGGACTCCCGCTGTTCGGGCTGCATCACCTGGGTCAGCGTGGTCACCTTACAAAAGACCAAACGGAACACGCCGGGTCATTTGACACATTTCTCCTCCTGTTTGTAGTGTTACTCGAGCAAGAAGAGACACTGCAGACTCTTCGGAACAATTTCAAACACGTAATAGTGGTTTACGATGCTGATACTCGATACTAGTCTAACTTTATGACATTTCAAGTGTGTTCTACTCTGATATTTTGTTGTTTCGCTGTTTGTGCAGCTGCTTTCGTGTTGTTCGATGTGAAGTTTCCATTCGTCCTTTACCGGTTTGTTAGGAAACTGACTCGAGGTGTTGCGACTGCTGCTGTTTTGCTCGTTTTGTCGTGGGTTACTGCCTACAGTAGCTGCTGTGTCCAGAAAATAACAACCAGAAGTAAGTCGGCGTGTTTTCTTACACCAAAACTCTGTAGACAAAAGAGTTTCATATAGGCTCTATTTTATTAACCGATATTTACGCACGACCTGGACAAAAGGCACTGGACACACCACAGACAACACCAACGGCTAAAACGAAAGGCTAGTTAATGTAAAAGTGTTAACAACGAGCTGTGTCCAATCCACTTTATTTCTACAGCACATTTCATAAATTGTTTCCAAAGTGCTGCACAGAGACAAAGTGACATAAAATAAAAAGGAACAATGATCAAAATAAATAGAAGCTCATTTAATTTGACTAATTTTACAAAAGTAAAACCAGTAAAATCAAATAAGAACTCTATAAAAGTGCAAAAAATAAATAACTGTACATAAAATCAATGAAACACAAGTGGGTCTTAAGACGAGACTTAAAACACTCCACAGGGGGCGCTGTTTGAACGTGGGTGGCAGGGCGTTCCACAGTTTAGGTCCGACCACAGAAAAGGCCCTGTCCCCTCTGGTTTTAAGTCTGGTCTTAGGCACCACGAGCTGGAGCTGGCCTCAGACCTCAGACCTCAGACCTCAGAGCTCAGACCTCAGAGCTCAGAGCAAACGCCGGGGGGTAAATTTTGATGAGGTCTGAGATGTAATCCGGGGCCAGTCCATTCAAAGCTTTAAAAACAAACAATAAAATCTTAAAATTAACAGGAAGCCAGAGCAAAGACACAAGAATTGGTGTGATATGATCATGTTTTTTGGTTCCTGTTAAAAGTCGTGCAGCAGAGTTTTGGACTAACTGCCGTCGGTAAAGCGAGTCGTCCAGGCGAGACGAAATAAAAGCGTGCACGACTTGTTCAAAAAGTTTAAAAGATAAAAACGGTTTGACTTTGGATAAAAGCCGTAGATGATAAAAACTAGATTGTCGACCCCCATCGTCTGGAGTTTGTGTTTAAAACCAGAGAAAGACGTAGAACAAGTGAGTTTAAGGCTCATTACATAATCAGTCTATAAACCTTTAAGCTGTGTCTGGAGACGACACAAAACAGTCAAGAAGCTGCCCTGACGTGTCTAAACTTGATGTTCACCCTTAACGTTTGCACACATATGTTAATTAGTATTGATACGATACATGTAGTAGATCGATACTCTGCAGGAAGCACAGAAGACGGAGCAGTTTGGATATTTATTTCAGAAGTGGTAAATCTCTCAGAGAAATAAATACGCCCATGGTCTGTCTGAAATCATGTCAAATTTTAAACCGTGAACCTATTGGCTGCTGTAAACCTGAAATAGCGAAATAAAAACATATGTCTGGAAAAACAACGTGAATCCACAAAGAAACCAACTTTTGTGGAGCTTTGGAGTCATTATCAAAGAAATATGGTCACTTTTATGGTGTTTTTCCTCGTGATCGGACTTTCGGCTCTTTTATGGGATCCGGATCTTGTGGATCTGTTCATTTCAAAGAACCGTTCAAAGGACTGGCTCTTTTACAGTTTATCTACAGTAAAAAAAACGAAATGAGAATATTTTTACTAACTAATCACAGAGAGAAATGACCAAGACTAAGATGTGTTTAAAACTCAAACTGAATAAAAAACTGTCAGATGTCAGATATGTTTCCTTCTTTTCAGATATGTTTTGATTCTTGTGTGAATTCAGGATAAAAATGTATAAAAATTAGAAGAAAAAAGATGCAGTTCTTTTTAAAAATGAGATCCGGTTCCACTCGTTCAAGTTAAGGAACCGTTGAAAAGACCCGATTCGTTTTTGCGTCGCCAACCTGTGGGTCAAAGTCTGACCGCTCTCCCAGTGACGTTTATGTGGAGAGTGGAACCTTCAACCTTCACATCAGTGGACAGACATCCAACCAACTTCCTGCTTAGATCCTCCTCACCCTGCAGGAAAAGATGACGAGGAGCAGGTTGGATATTTATTCCAAAAGCAGTAAATCTCCAGCACCTCCTGCCCTGCTGTCGTAAACCTGAAATGTGTCTCAAAAACCCAAAGCGAATCCCCAATCAACCCAACTTTTGTGGAGCTTTGTTGTCAAACCAGACGCTAGATGAAAGAAATCTCCTGGTTGTTTACTTTTCTGTGACATTTTGTACATTTACACGAACAAACCTGCGAAACATACGAGCTCGTGTAAACATATCTCACACTTTGATGTCATGGAAATAGATCAGAGCCAGACCAACAATGAGACAGAACTCTCAATCGCTCTTCCAACGGGATTCCAAGCGCTGTTTTGCATAATATTACACAAAATATATGAAAAACTATTCACGCAACTACAAATATCTGTTGGGAATGTGCTTGTGTAAAGACAGAAGGATGTACAGGGTTTACTGCGGATGATTTTAGCCGTGTGAAAACTCCCGAAGAGGCTAACGAGAGGCTCGTTTGGACACGTTTCCCAAGATATATTCTGTGACCTTTACTCCTGCCACGTCGGCTACTGCCCACAAACTAATTGATTGACTGAGAGGGACTGAGATAAAGTCAGAAAAAGAAAATCCAAATCCTCGAATACCCAATAACGCTAACAATGGGTCAAACCTCTCGGAGATTCGCACACCAGAGTACAGCAGACACTGGGGTGGGTTAGATGTCTTGCCCAAGGATCCAACCAGGGGCGAAACTCTCAGTTTGATCTAGAGGGGGACAATAAATTGATGGAAATTCGAACTATATTTTGAGGTCACGCTTCAGTTTCACTTTTGTTTTCTCTTCTGGGATTAATAACAAATGCAGCGCTGTGGAGCATGTGCTTTTTATTTTGATAATTTACTACATTTTATTTTCTTTTATTGGCATTAGCTAAATATTTTCACCAATTTTTCGTCTCTTTGGTGCGAAAAATGACACAAATGTACAGCCCTGACGCTCGAGAAACGGACTAAACCAACGTGTAACAGCAGGAGGGTGGATCGATTTTTCATTTTCACTTATTTAATGAGAGTCAACTGTGTGGATGCTGCATATATAATTAGGTTTTACTATAATTAAATAAAGCCTTAATGTAAGAGCAGGGGGGACAGTAAGAGGGGAGAGGGGGACACTACTCAGCAAACGGGGGTCTGTGGGGGCTGGAATCGCACCGCCAACCTGTGGGTTAATGAGCAAAGTCTGACCACGATGTTTATGTTGAGAGTGGGACTAGAACCGGCAACCTCGGATCCGTAAATAAAGCAAAGAAAGCATCATTCAGCTGGTAATATATTGTGAGGTTCGCTGACGTGTGGGACATTGCCGCCGCCAGTTCTGTCCTATATCCTCCGAGGTATAATACTCCCTACAAAGAAAGCATGACGGACTTGAATAGACAATAGCAAAGTGCGTTTATGTCTCAAAATGAAGTTGCGTCAGAAATTCAGAGTCTCCTGAAGTTGGCTCTGTGCACAATGGTAGCCGCCGTCTCCATGAGGTTTTTGCTAATGCTAATGCTAATTTCAGAGCTTAATACATATTTAAATAACGACACTGACTGAAACAATCGACACCTAAAAATAATAGGTTCCTTACCTCAAATTAAATGTTGTTGTCATGCTATATTTAACGTTTTCGTAGAAGTTAGCGTTAGCATTGACACACACAGACCTCGGTAAAAGCAGAAGTGTCCACCGCTGAAGTTTTCCTCACATTTATAAAGTGTTTACAGTGACATCCACCCACAGCTCCCTGGTCTGTCACGATTTATTGACTTGGCAAAAACCTCACGGACAGAACATTACGGCGGAAATGTGGGGCCGATTGTGCACTGAGCCAATTAGCAGCCGGTTGTAAAGCGAGACAGGAGACTGTGGACGTCTGGTGCAGGGGAATTTCATTTACCATCGAGACATGAACCCTCCACACACTGCGCTGTCGTCCATTTAAGTCTGTCTGCTCTTCCTTTGCACGATAACCTCTGATGATACAGAAAATAAGGACTGGACGGCGATGTCCTTGGTGCAGAATGTCCCTGTCGTCACAAATATCACAGTTAGTATTTATTTATTTACTAAATGGTAAATTCTCACATTTTTATAAAGCACTTTTCCACCTTCAAGGCACTTAACATCAACGAACCGCTCACAAACATTCACACACCGGTGTACGCAGACACTGGAGGCGAGGAGGGTTAAGCGTCTTGCCCAAGGACACAACAACAGCGTTCACGTGTGGGAGCTGGAATCACACCCTCAACCTTCAGATCAGTGGAGAAACGCTCTAGCTACGGTCACTTCTACTATGTTCATTTATTTGTAAGAGTTAGGGTTAGCACAGGGGTGGGCAAACTACGGCCCAGGGGCCACATACGGCCCGTTGGTTTTATTCATCCGGCCGAACATGACCAAATTATGACGCGATCAACCTTGTATTACTCTTTTATTCTCTTATCAAGCTCTTCTGCAAAAAAATGAGCTTATCAAAGAAAGGAAAAGTGGATAGTGAGCGCTGAGTGTTTCATATCAAGTTTTTTGGAGTATTTTGGAGTTTTTCTGGAGGCGAGGTGGGTTTAGCGTCTTGCCAAAAGGACACAACAGCTTTCAGGAGTGGGAACTGGAATCGCACCACCAACCTTCAGATCAGTGGAGAAACAAACTACAAACTACCACCTAAGATACGGTCACTACTACTATTTTAACTACTATGTTCATTTATTTGCAAAGGCTAAGGTTAGCATCACATCGCTACAGTAAGAGGACCGCTTTAGCACCAATAAGCATCCATCCACGTGTTAAGTGTCTTGCCCAAGGACACAACAACACTTGCAGCTCGACTGATGTTTTACGTTGAAAGCTGGATTCAAATCACTGGACAAACGCTCGACCGACTGAGCTATTATTACTATTTTTGCTGTACAGTTTGTCATTTATCTTCAGGGTTAGCGTTAGCATCCCCTCGCTACAGTTTTGACACGGTGTTAGCGGTGTTGGGATGCCCGGGTTTGTGCGTGTGCAGTCGTGTTACAGTTCTTGTGTGAAACGCCCCTGAAATAGACTGTTTCATTATCGCAGTGTAATTGGAGGCAGCATCTTGACATGATTAATCAAAGTGCTCTTTTCTCCCCCAAACGGCCTAGAATTGGCTTTTTTCTCCCCCCATTTTCCCATTTAAAGCTTCCCATCCAATCACGACATCACGGGCACTTCACTACAAATAAACGAGGGTGCTTTCTGCCTAATGATGTTTATCTCTCGATGTGAAGATGCAGGGTCTTAATCACATCACATTCTCGGGGTTTATGTCTTAAGTGTTTATCCTTGGGCCTCGTGACTGGAGACGTACCTACAGACGCTCGTTCGGTGACATCCTGATGAGAGGGGAGGTGTTTCAGACGCCGCACGCAAATGGATTCTCTCCTTTTGACCAATCAAGATCTTTGGACAAAAACACCACGCTGGTTTTTCACTGTAAAGACGAGAGATTTGACATATGTGCATTACCCCTGAACGAAAAGATTAAAGACGCATTACGCAAAATAGCAAAAGAGCTTTGAAAGATATTTTTTCTAATGTTTCGTCATCTCAAACAGACCCGGAGCTGTGTTTTGTTTCATTCTCACACGTTTAACACACACAAACTCTGCACATTTACGCTTCACAAGCAAAAAAACACTCTGGTTACAGCCCTGACGCTCGAGAAACGTACTAAAACCCCAACGTGGTACAGCAGAGAGGGGTGAGATTCCGATTTTTTTCCATTTTTACACACTTATTTTTAATGGAGAGGGTCCTGTGGGGGAAATGCTGCCCATTACTTTATATTAGGTTTTTTTTTTTTAACTAATAAATTAAATAAGCCTTAAGGTAAGAGCAATGGGGTACAGGAAAAGAGGAGTAAGGGGGACACTTAACTTCAGCAATAAACCGGGGGTGCTGTGTGGGGTCCTGGATTTCGAACCCGCCAACCCTGGTCGGGGTTTATTGCGCAAAGGTCCCTGAAACCACGATGTTTATGTTTGAGAGTGGGAACCTAGACCCGGCCAACCCTTCTCGGATCCCCCGTAAATAACGCAAAGGATAAGCATCATTTTCAGCCGGGAATAATATTTTGAGGGTTTCGCTGACCTTGTTGGGACCCATGCCCGTGCCCGCCAGTTCTTTTTTTTGTCCGGGGCCGAAGGGATCCCTCCCGAGGATAAGAACTTCTCCTACCAAAAGCAAGGCATACGGAACCTTTTGCTAGACCAAGTTAAGCAAAGTGGGCGTTTTATGTTCTCAAAATGAAGTTGGCTCAAGAAATTCAGCAGTCCCCCTCCTGAAGTTTTTTGGCGCGGTTGTGGCACAACTTGAGCCGGCCGTCTCCAATGGAGGTTGTTTTGCTAAGTGCTCAAGCCTAATGTTCAGAGCTTTAATACCATTTCTAAATAACCCTGAACGGAAACAAATCGACAAATGACCCGAAAAATAATAGGTGCCTTACCTCAAAATTGAATTTGTTGTTGCCAATGCCAATATTTACGTTTTTTTTCGTAGAAAAGTTAGCCCGTTTTAGCCATTGAAACCAACACAACCTCGGTAAAAAGCAAGAAGTGGTACCACACCCGCTGAAGGTTTTGTTTTCCAACATTTTTTATAAAGTGGTTTTGTTTTTTCTACATGTGTGACAATCCCACCCCACAAGCTCCCCCTGGGGGCCCCCCCCTGTCCCCCCCAACGATTTTTTAATTTCTGTCTTTGGGCCAAAAACCTCAAACGCAAACAGAGCCAACATATTACGGCGTTAAATGGGGGCCCCCGATGTTTGCACTGAAGCCATTTAAAGCCAAGCCGGTTGTAAAGCCGAGGACCAGGAGACTGTGGAAAAACGTCCCGGTTGCAAATGGGAATTTCATTTTAACCAAATTCCCCGAAGCATGACCCCTCCCCCCACACACCTTGCGCTGGTCGTCCCATTTTTTAAGTTTCTGTCCCCTGCCTTCCTTTTTTGCAACGAATAACCTCCTGAATGATTACAGCAAAATAAGGACTTGGACCGGGCCCGATGGGTCCGTGTGCATTCAGGGTCCCCTTACGTCCAAATAATCACAGTTAGTATTGTTATTTTATTTTTTTACGTGTAAATGGTAAAACTTCTCCAACATGGTTAAAGCACTTTATTTGTCCACCACGGCCAAAGCGCCACTTAACCAATTCAACCCGAAACCCTCCTCAACAAAACATTCACACCATCCGGTGGGTTTAACGCCAGACACTGGAAGCGAGGCAGGGGTTTTAAGCGTCCTTTGGCCCCAAGTACACAACAACAGCGTTCCGACGTGGGTGGGGAGCTGGAATCACACCCTCCAACCCCCTCAGATCAGTGGAGAAACGCTCCTCAGCTACGGTCCACTTCTACTACTGTTTGTTCTTTTTTTTTCATTGTATTTGGTAAGAGTTTATGGTTAGCAACAGTGTGGGTGCAAAAACTACGGCCCAGGGCCCAACATAACGGCCCCCGTTGGGGTTTTTTTTTTTTTCAATTCATCCGGACCGAACATGTACCAAAATTATGACTGCGATCAAACCTTGTTATTGACTCCTTTTTTATTCTCCTATCAAGCCTTCTTCTGCAAAAAAAAATGAGCTTATCATAAAGAAACAGTATACAAAAAGTGGAATAGTTGGGACGTGAAGTTGGGGTTCATTTCATCGCAAAGTTTGTTTGTTTTTTTGGAGTTTATTTTGGGAATTTTTTTTTTCTGGAGGCCCGAGTGTGGTTTTAGCGTCTGTTGCCACAAGGCACAACAGCGCTGTTCAGGAGTGGAAACTGTACTCGCACCACCAACCTTTGTTCAAAATTCAGTTTGGGGGAAGAGTCAAAACACAACTACAAACTCCCCACAAAAGTAAACTGTTCCCACTACTTACTATTTTTTTAACTAACTATGTTTATTGTATTTTGCAAAGGCTAAGGGTTTCTAGAGAAACCTCACATCGCTACAGTTTTACAAGATGACCGCTTTACACCAATAAGCCCCCCAATCCTCCCCCGTGTTTTTAAAGTTGTCTTGCCCCAATGACAACAACAACCCTTTGCCAGCTCGACTGATGGTTTTTTGTTAACGTTTTTGTGAAAGCCTGGAGTCAAATCACTGGACAAAACGCTCCGACCGACTTGGAAAGCTAATTCACTATACTAATATCTTTTGTTTCAGGCGGTACAGTTTTTTTTTTTTTTTTTTTTTTTTGTTCATTTTTAATCTCAAGGTTAGCAGTGTAGCATTCCCCCCTCCTAATCAATGTTTTGACCGGTGTTTAGGCGGTGGTTTCTGGGACATTGCCCGGGTTTTTTTGTGCTACGTGCCCAGTCCCAAAGTGTTACAGTTCCTTTGGTTTGTGAACGCCCCTGGGAAAATAGACCTGTTTTTCCATTATCGCAGTTGTAATTTTCGGAGTGCAGCCAAATCTTGTCCATTGAAAATTTTTTAATCAAGTCTCCCTTTTTTCTCCCCCAAACGCCCTAGAATTGGCTTTTTTTTTCTCCCCCCATTTGTTTTGGTTTTTCCCCCCATTTAAAAAAAGCTGTTTTCCCCATCCTATCACGACATCACGGGCACTTCCACTAACAAATTCACGAGGGTGCTTTCCGCCCCGATTGATGGTTTTTTATCCCTCCTCATGTGAAGGAAAAGGCGGTCCCTTAATCACATCACAGGCCCTCGGGGTTGTATGTCCCCCCCCCCTTAAGTGTTTTGTATCCTTGGGCCTCGTTGGAACTGGAGAACGTTAACCTAACGAAAAAAAACCGCTCCCCGTTCTCGTGGACAAAAACCTGAGGGAGAGGGGAGGAGGTTTCCAGACCCGCCGCACCGCAAAAATGTGAATTCCCTTCCCTTCCTTTTTGGACCAATCAAGAAAATCTTTTTGCAAAACCACCACCTGCCTGGTTTTTTTTCCGCACTGTAACGACAATGAAATTTGACATATGGCAATACCCCCCCTGAACGAAAAGATTAATAAGACGCCATGAACGCAAAATAACAAAACCAGAGCTTTTTGAAAAGATTTTTTTTGTCTACTGTGTTTTTCGTCATCTCAACAGACCCCCGGAGCGGTGTGTTTGTTCATTTCCTCACCCACGGTTTTAACACCAAACCCGCTGCACATTTTTACGCTTTCTCAACACGCAAAAAAACACTCACTGTTTTCCCCCACCCCTTGTGCATGTCATGTGGTAATACCAGAAGTGCCACCCTTCCAAACTCCCATACACCCTTGGAAAACTTTTTGGAAAATGATTTTTTCCCCAGCTCCTGGATTTGGGCCCAATCTCGACTGAAACCTAAGACGGGTAAAAATGTAGCTGGTTTTTTTTAACTTCAAAATGCCCCACTTAGTGTACATCCAACAAGGTGGAACAGAGCATTTTGAAGGCTGTGGGAGGGATCACTCCAAACAGTGGTGAATGAAACAAAAACACAACTCCCAGGTTGGTATTGTTTTTTTTTTTCGATGCGCGAAAACCTGGATTTAACGCCCAAGAATGTCCAATTTCCAACGTATTATAGCGACATGTTTAACCGTTAATACTGTTTTTTTTTTTCCTTGTTTTCCATTCACTCACTTTAAAATGTTGTAATTTTGAGTGATTTCAGGCTTCGTTTTTTTATCGTCCGTATCCGGGCTCCCGTCCGCTTTCAAATGTTCCCCCCCCTTAGGGAGCCATTTTGCCAGAACTCAGTAAATTTTTAAATTTGCTTGTTTGTGAATTTTTTGAAGTTTTTTTTGTGGGAAGTTTAACACAGTTTAGGCCCCCCGAGATTCCATCGCTTTTTGGTTAACAAAGTACCGGAAAATGAGGGTTTTTTGGCGGTGTGCTGTGCTGAGGTTTAAAGAAACCATACAGAGCCAGGCAGAATCCAGGTTTGGTGGTTTTTTTTTTTTTGAAAGAGAAATACAAATAAACTTAATTTTCTATTAAGCATCTGTTTTTTTTCGGAACAATATGACAATTTAAACTGAACCCTCAAATTGTAAGAAATAATCTCGTCATAAAGCTCCATGTGATCAGTTTTTTGCAGACTATAACACGAGCGCAAAGTAAACTGGAGACGCTTTCTTTTGTTTCTTCGCAGTGGCAAGGGAAGTTGTCCGTTGGGAGGTTGGGAAAACCGCCATTTTCCACCGATTACCAACGTCAAGATAAACCCCCAGGCGCAGTTTTAAGACGAGACCATCAGAACCTTACTAAGACTCCGCTGGCACCGCACCTGTAAAGTAAATTTAGCCATTGATTCTTGATCTTCTTTTTCCTTTCTACATCCCCTCTGCCTCCTCCAATCCTCCCGCCCGAAATGCTGTATTATCAAAACATAAAAAGTCACGCTGTTTTTTCCCCCCGGTTGCGCCTGTGTTTTAATTGGGCCCCCCCTGTCCCCCCCCCCCCCCCCTTTTATGGAAGCCCCTGATGGGGGGGTGGGCCTGAACCTTTAGCCGCAGAAAAATCGCCCTTCGCCCGGGCCAACGCGTCCCTGGCAAATGAGACAAAAAGTGGTCCCCGGTGTTTTAGCAAAGGGAGTAAAACGGCAAAAGCAAACTCCCTCTCTTTCTCACTCTACGCCTATCAAGTACCCTCATCAAACCGTCCACGCTGTTTAGTAGCTTCACTGTGGATTCACATCGTGGCCTTAAAAGTTTTCATCGCACGGCATTTTTTTTCTAGTCCTGGGCGTCACCTGTAGCGTGAGTTTTGGCGCGTCCCGCAGCCTCCCCAAAGGCCAAAGCGAAAAAAACTCCTGAGGAATAAGCAAAATTATCCGCAATTTAGCACTCCCACCCCACCTGCCTCCCTCCCGGAACCCCCCTTTTTGAACGCGGTCTCCCCACTTCCCCGTCCCGAGTCTTTTTGAACGGCGCCCAAAACGCTTCCAGCCCCTTCATAGAAAACAGATTCCGTCCGCAGTGGGAAAACTCGCTAACTGGCTCTTTTGTTTCTGAAACGTGGACCTGATCTCCCCATTTTTTTTTTTAAAAAGAAACCAAATTCTTTTTTTCTTCTATTTTAATACTTTTTAACCCATCCACATTTGAGGCGAAAAAAACACATTTGGCCTCATAATACACAGTGAGTTTTTAAAAACTATTAGTGTTGTAGAGCCCCACCCAGAGGAGGCCATCATTTCGATTATACTTCATTTAACTCCCCAGTTTTTTAAAAACAAACCATCTGAGCCTTTGGCCCGTTTTCCTCTCCGGTGGAGTTTAGTTTATTTTGTGGGGTTTAAAATAATGAATGATCCACCACTTGTTTTTTTTTGTCCTATATAAATAAATGGATAAACGACTCTTTTTTGAACAACGACCCACAAAATTCAAGATCCCATAAAAGGATGCACTGCAAGTCCATGGAAGCCTGAAGTGTCTCTTGGTCGTCGCGTTTTCGGAGCACTGCCAAGTTTTGCGCTGGAGTTTACGTTTTTACGTGGAGCAATCGATTTGATGTAACCCCACCAGTCATGACAATAACGGATCATTTAAGTTTGATTTAAATGTTTAACGTGGCAAGTTTTAACACAAACTCTTTACGTCCCCTGGGATTGTGGTCCGTTGTTGTGTGAAAGAAATAAGAAAAAAAGAAGCAGAAAAAATAATAGTCAGCGTTCAAATTTTTTCCTTTCTCCTTCCTCATCCTTCCTTGTTTTTTTCTTATTCCGTCCTGGTCACAATTTTGACCTGAAGGGGGCGCGCGATCAGGACGGCTCCATCGTCACAGAGGCAGCTCTCTGTTTTTTGAGCTGTAGGGCATAAGAAGAAGGAGTTTTGAAGAGTCAGAAGTTACAGAAATAGTTAAAATAAAGAAATAATTGGTAAAATACAATAAGTAAAACATAGAAAAGAAGAAAGCTGGAATTTGTGAGGAGTGACTTTATGAAATTGAACTGAAACCAGGTCACACACGTCTCCATGTCGGACCTGCTCCTGTTTCTGTTGTTTTCATCGTGTTATTTTTTATTTGTTTGCATCAGCACAAAACATCATCAAGTTTAATATCAGTTTATCCCAAATGAAGCCAAAGTGTAACTAGTCACACATTAGCAGTGAAGATGGTGATTTAAGTTGATTAAAAGGCCTGTTCCGCAGGTGTAGCCTCTGTGTTTCGGGTCATTTTCTCTCATGTGGCTCTGTGGACCGACCCCAGCGGCAGGAGATTTCATTCTGTTTACTTCATTTTTGGGTCGGCCTTGTTCACACACACTGACCCCAAACTCCACGAGCCACGAGTCCATCAGCTGATCCGAGGACTTATATTTATGACAACGCGCTTCAAGCAGAGAGAGCCCCTGAAAACACACGAACACTCTCGATTCACCTGTGTGCAGAGGTCTGATCTCTCACCTGTGGCTAAAAACAGAGGACGGTACGAGGAGGAGGTGGAGACAAAGCTTTTGGAACGATACACAGACAGAGGGAGGCTCACCTGCGCAGACAGAGGCAGGAGGAGACCGATATTAAGTCACCTCGTCAGTTGAACTTGTCAAACAGCAGATCTGCAGCGCTCAGCCTGAGGTGGGTCATGTTCACTCTGCACTCGCCCCGCTCCAGAGTGAGGCTGGAGCTGCTCTGGGACGTCCTGTTTCTCCTGTTTGAAGCTCTGTCGTTACTGCGGCCCAGAGCGTGACTGTCGGGTTCACACTGGCCCAAACATCGCTCTCACAGAGAAATCTCTTTTACGCCGACTGAACCAGGGGCAGCGTGAAAACCTAAAAGAAACAGACTTTGAACTTACTTTGCAAGTTTATAATCGTGATAATCGTTCAGCCACAGAACCACACATGGTCTTAGTAAAAACGTCCACACTCTCTAAATACTTTGGCAATTAAAAGTTCTTAACAATATAAATGTAAAAACATATAGAGTGGTTTAAAGAACACACTAAAGCTCAAACCTATAGGCGTCTAAACTCATTCTTCTCACCCGGGCGAGTGCGTTCTGCTGCGTCTTATTTAAACGCCTTTATCTGATGAATCTGTATAGATCAGTTTTATTCAAGCCTGGAGAGTTTTACATTAAAATACAATGAAAATGACTCATCAGCACAAACTTTTGAATGTAATTTTAGCAGAATCCAGTAGAACAATGATGGTTTTATTCCAGTGGTGGTGCTGTACAGAGCGGAGACCCACATCTGCAAGTCTAATCGCACCGTCCGGGAACGACCTCCATCACTAACAAACACGAGCTTTAACCACCGCTATTATTTTATGAGGGAGCTCCGAGGCGTTACCTTGGATCACCGCGATTTCCACCAGAATACAAAGCCGACTCTGAGATAAAAATACTTCATTTAAAAAGCTCGTATTCTGCTGTTTTCTGATCTGTTCTAATGTCGTTTCCTCGTCACAAACAGACCTGGAGTTGTGTTTTTTTGTTCCATTCTCACATGTTTCACTCACAAACCTGCACACAAACAGGAAACACTCTGTTCCGACTACCACTTGATGACATCACAAGGTGGAGCAGAGCGTTTTGAGCTTTAGAGATGCAAACAGACTAATAATAAAGTGATTTTGCCGTGTAAAGCTCTGTGTGTCATGAACGACGCTGCACATAAAGCCAACGTTTTATCCCCAGCGGCGTCGAAGGCCAGGTCCATTTTTATCAATTTGTTTTATTAATTTATTTTTATCGAATCAACAGTAGATGGACCAAATGCAGAGGAAAAACGTGCTCACGGGAACAATACAGCGCACCGTAACCAGCTCAACAATTCATTTATCTTTATTTGTGCAGGGAGAGTCCGACGAGAGCGCCACAGTCTCGTTTTATTTACAGAACAATACAAACGAAAACTGTACAGATCCTTTTAAAACATTAAAAACAGGAGCAGGTGAGAGTCTAAATGTGTTTCTCCAGATTATTAAAGTGGCACCAGTCTGTCCAGTTTTGCATGTCCTTCAAATGTTTTCCAGTCAGACTTAGATTTATACAAGCACGAGATCCTGTTTTACAATTTCCTGTATCAATTTTCAACAAATAAGTGAGATTTTCAGGCACTAAACCTACTTTTTATGGAGCGAACAGTGATGCATTTTGAATTTTTCACCTGTCACAAAACAAAGGGCTGAGTGAAAGAGTCTAAAGGTTTCAGTCTGCGTTAAATCTCCATAATCCAGGACAGAACGGTCCAGTTTTAATTTAGATTTTAAACTGCTGCAGAATTCTGAGATATGTATTTTAAAGGATTAATTTTCGTCGAGCCAAAACCTGAGATATTTGAGGTGATTTTGCACCGACAGAGACAGAGATCGGCTCCTTTTACAGAATCAGAATCAGAATCATGAGACTTTTATTGTCAGTGACACAGCTCACAAACTAGGAACTATCTTCAGTCATAAAGCGCAACATAAAACACTGAATAATAATCATATATAAGTTAAAAAAGATATGCTTAAAAATAAAATAGAGGATAAAATAGTCTAAAAAGGGAGACGTCTACAACAATTTACTTCAACATTTATTGGACTCAGTGAAGATAAGACGTCGTGAAGAGTGAAAACAAACAGAGTACAGGTTATTTTTGGATTTAAGTTTACAGAAAATAAAAGAAAACTGGCGACACTTAGAGGATTAAAGGTGATAATCGTCCCACAGCAGCACAGACTCGACACAATGATCCTGAGACTCGCTGGACATTTACGTGACGTGTGAGTTATAAACCTTTACACATGGAACGTCGGTTCATCTACTGATAGAATCACTGTTTCCTCGTGTCATTCTAACTCTGTATTTTATTGTGTAGCACTCGCACTTTTATTAACGACCTGCTTTCACTGTAAATAACTTAAACTAAACTTAAACCCGACTTAAACTGGCTTTACGTTTGCTGCTCTTTGGCTTAAGACTGAGGTCACGAGCTTCAAGGAAACAAAATCAATATTTACAACAATAAAACAGTGAATAATTAATGCTAGTTGCAGGTACGGATGACCAAATATTGTTATTTACAGTGAAATCAGGTCATTAATAAAAGTGAAAGTGCGATACAATAAAATAGAGTTAAAATGACGCAGGGCAACAGTCGATGAACCAATGTTCCATGGATAAAGGTCTGTAGCTCACACATCATGTAAATCCTATACTAATTTAAGATTTTTGTGTATTTTTTTGTAATATTTTTTTATCAATTTTTATATTTATTCATTTGATTTTTTTTTTTTTTTATATTAATTTATTTAATTGTTATATATTTTTTTATTTCATTTATTTATTTTTATTGAATTATTAGGACAATGTACAATTATATTAAGCACAATAAGTAGAGTTCAAACCATTTGGACCTGTATTTGTACCACACAGTCTGCCTGAGCTACTTGAATTATTTCCACACTTTTTAACGACTGATTTGGTGATATGTGACATAATTCTCCTGATTTGAAAGTCTGATTATATATGCTCCATTCTATTCTGTAAAATCAACGCTCCAAAGGGTGAAAAAAGACGAGCCCACTGACCACAGAGCTGCTGCGAGACCGCCCCGAGCGTTCGCCTTCCTGTTGGCAATCAAGGCTCCAGCGGCCTGGGTTTTGATCATTAAAAACAGTAATTAGCAGTAAAATATTCAAATTAACACACAGAAGTACAGCCTAAGACGATGTTCTTCAGATACGTTTCGATCGGAGCCATTATGAAGAAAAAACAAATGTACAGACAACACGATATGAAAGAAAAGAACAATAGAACAACAAGATATTCAGTCTAGTGTTAAATGCCAGGGAGAAGAGGAGGGTTTTCAGTCTGAGAGGATGTGACAGGCAGAGGGCGCTGTTCTATAATCCAGGCACTGCCACAGTTTGAAAGAGAAACGAGCATTTGGACGTGTGTCACATGCTCAGTGCTCCGGTGTCCACTGACAGATCCTTCGACTAAAATCCCACAACCTGCAGCCAATCGGGCTAGTGAAGCCTCTGCAGCTCAAAGGGTGAATTCTGGAGCTCGAAGGGTGAATTCTGCAGCTTAAAGGGTGAATTCTGCAGCTCAAAGGGTGAATTCTGGAGCTCGAAGGGTGAATTCTGCAGCTCAAAGGGTGAATTCTGCAGCTCAGAGGGTGAATTCTGCAGCTTAAAGGGTGAATTCTGCAGCTCAAAGGGTGAATTCTGGAGCTCGAAGGGTGAATTCTGCAGCTTTAAAGGGTGAATTCTGCAGCTCAAAGGGTGAATTCTGGAGCTCGAAGGGGGTGAATTCTGCAGCTCAAAGGGTGAATTCTGCAGCTCAGAGGGTGAATTCTGCAGCTTAAAGGGTGAATTCTGCAGCTCAAAGGGTGAATTCTGCAGCTCAGAGGGTGAATTCTGCAGCTTAAAGGGTGAATTCTGCAGCTCAGAGGGTGAATTCTGGAGCTTAAAGGGTGAATTCTGGAGGTTTGTGGCCTGTTGACTAAGAAAGAGAAAAATATATATGTATATGTAAAGGCTCTGGCAGTCCAGCGTTATGCCCCCTTCTGCGCCTGGAACCAGCTCAGCGCCCTCGCCTCTGACCCTGCCTCCCTGCACCGGTACTGTACACCTCCATCATTTGCTTGTTTGATTCACTTTCTGTCAATAAACACTGTAAACTTACCCCGAGTTCTGCATTTCTTGGTCCTGCCTGCCCGAAGATTACGACATATATTCAGCCTGTGGATCTGACGTGGTTCTCTCACGCTGCGTCCGTCCTGCTCACACCTGCTTTTCAACACTGCATTTCATTACAACTGTTACGACGCTGATTCTCATTGGCACCAGACACACCCACAGCGCACACCCCACACACACCGACAGCAGAAACACACACATATGTTCAACTTTTTAAACGCCCCAGAAGAGGTCTTAAACCTTGCTTCTTCTGTCCTCCTCGCTCTTTATGACGATCCATCGAGCTGGGCCGTAACACCAGGATCAGATGTAAGTGTAGTTTCTCGTTTAAACCAGTGAGAGTACACACTACAGACCGCTATAGTCCGCTTCATTGACAAGCATTACTCAACTAAACTCCACACAATGGCTGACTGTCAAACCAATACAAGCAATCACGTCAGAGAGCTTCAGCGCCTGTGAACCAATCCATCCAATTGATCTGTGAAATCCACCATTATATCCTTCATCTTGTCGAGTTGGAGACAGGTTTCCACACCCTGCTGAACACTGAACAATGGCAATTCTCCAGTCAGTTAAGCTTGGGCTTCAAACGCTAACACATGCTCCCCCCGTTTACCTGCACACACAGCGTCCAGACCTGGTTTTCCTGCTGTGAAAGACATGGATGTGTGAGGAATCGATCATACAATAAATCAATACAACATCATGTTCTATCAGATATGTCTAAGAGAGAACAGCGGGGGGTGGGGGAGCGTGGTAAAAAGCGTTATTTCACAGAACACTTCAAAATTTGCCCTTAAGCTGCTAATATTCAGGAAGTTCAGTATTAACCCCTTAAATTTTGGGTAATTTTGGAGAAATTGCCTTTGTTCTGACCTCTCCAAATTAAAATGATAACTATTATTGAACCCTTAGTAGTTTGGGGTCTTTTTATAGTTGTATGTGTCAGAATCACTGTAAGTTTGTCTGGTAAGTATTTAGACACTTTAGAACTTTAGAACTTCCTTTCCTCATCCTTGCCTAAATTCTTTTGTTAAAATGAAGGTGTAGAAAGTCCACATGGGCAAACTCCCACGAGCCTCGATGGGGAGTGTAGAGCTGGTGCAGTGTTCCACGACCAGGACGAAAACCACACAGCTCCTCCTGGATCCGAGGTTCGACTTTCGGTCAGATTCTCCTCTCCAGTCCCTAGAATAGACCTGAGTAGAGTGTGATCTCCCACGGTTCCATATCCTCTCGTGGGGACCTGTTTAGCTATTTACCTTAGCATAAGTAAATCAAGAAACCAGTTTGATGCAGTGAGAGAAAACCCCTCACAACACTGCCTTATATCAATCTGAAGGAGCTAACTAAACTGAAACTAGTGTCCAGCAGTAATCTGAACAGCGGCTTGAATGAGCAGCCAAACGTCTTCGAGTACAGTCGTTTTTTTTCCCCCTAAAATGGAGGAAATCATCAATACTCTCCAACTAAAAAACAAGAAACAAAATTCCATTGAACACTGAAAATAATCCGGTTAATTTGTGCAAAACGTCTCAAATCTCCAGATTGCATGACAGCGTAAAGCATTTCAAAATAACTGCATCTTCTAAACTCGGCTTCCCTCAGAAGTATTGATACATGAAAGTGTAAGGAAACAACAAACAATCGATGATTCATTCCTCCTCTGAGCTGTTGTGACGTGGCAGGAGACAAAAGGCTGTGGGAGATGCTCCGTCAGTATCGTCGAGCTCACTGAAGCCGACAGCTGTCTTTTTGTGAGTAATGAAACAGATCTAAGGCGTTGTTCGTTAAAGTGCGCAGAATGGCGTATTTGTCGGGTGTAAAACCATATTCTCCGTGAAAACAATGACTTTTCCACGTGTCCACAGAACATAGAGCTCATTAGTGCGGCTTTGAATTAAGCATCTTCCTGAATCTGAGTTTCCTCCAGCAGAACCCCTCGTGATTTTCCATCAGCAGCAGACTGGCCTCATGGGAGAAACACACATCAGCCTCACGATTTCCTCTCCACTGCAGAGCTCGTGTTCAGCGCTCCTCATTCTCAGCATTTTCAGCATCTGTGAAATGATCATTAATTGTAATCCAGGCTCCAAACGCTTCTGTCGAGTCGTGTGTTTGACTGAAAGGGTTTTATTCTGCACTTGTCTGTCTCAATGTTAATTTTATAATGATTTTTTTTGTTTTGATTGTGATTTAATGTCTTTCTTTTTCTGTAAAGCACATTGAAGATGAATTGTGCTATAAATAAACTTGCCTTGATTATTTATTTTTTCCACTAATTTCACAAACGGTAAATGGAGCCACATGTTTCTTTGCAGTTTGAGACACTCGACACTTGGCTGAAGTCCTCACAGGTTCTTGGGCGCTGTTGGTTCTTCTTCGTCGCTGTTGGTTCTTCTTCGTCGCTGTTGGTTCTTCTTCGTCGCTGTTGGTTCTTCTTCGTCGCTGTTGGTTCTTCTTCGTCGTCGGTTCTTCGTCGCTGTCGGTTTCTTCAGTGCTGTCGGTTCTTCGTCGCCGTTGGTTCTTCGTCGCTGTTGGTTCTTCTTCGTCGCTGTTGGTTCTTCTTCGTCGCTGTTGGTTCTTCTTCGTCGTCGGTTCTTCGTCGCTGTCGGTTCTTCAGTGCTGTCGGTTCTTCGTCGCCGTTGGTTCTTCGTTGCTGTTGGTTCTTCGTCGCCGTTGGTTCTTCGTCGCTGTCGGTTCTTCGGCGCCGTCGGTTCTTCGTCGCCGTCGGTTCTTCGTCGCTGTCGGTTCTTCATCGCCGTCGGTTCTTCGTCGCTGTCGGTTCTTCAGTGCTGTCGGTTCTTCAGTGCTGTCGGTTCTTCGTCGCCGTTGGTTCTTCGTTGCTGTTGGTTCTTCGTCGCTGTCGGTTCTTCGTCGCTCTTGGTTCTTTGTCGCTCTTGGTTCTTCCTGTTAGGAGGCATCTGCCGCAGTGCTGCGCCCAGGGAGCCATCTCCATCTGAGCTCGACTTGGTCAGGACGACTTTCACTGGGGGAAACCAGAGTGCGACGTCTGCACAAAAAGACATGTTAAATGATTAAAAGGACAGAGGGGCTGCGCAGCAAATTTTCACTCTTTAAACATGAAATATAACGACATGCTGCCAGCTCACTGGAGGCTCGGTGTTCACGTTTATTCCTCCAAAAGGCTTTGAGTTTCCTGGTGGCCTGGGCAGACGATCAGCGGCGGGAGAAGATCCAGACAGATTAGCGATAGTCCAAGAAATATTATAGAATTTATGTCTTGACATTGTGTCCTGGTCATTCTTTGTAGAACTACACAAATCCAATCTGGATCTTATCAGGTTTCGTAAGCTCCGAGGAAAGATTCCGTTGGGATGATTGTGTATTTTCATAGAGTCTTAATATTGCAGAGAACTGTATTAATCTGAGAGATTTAGCAGTAGAACATTTTCTCAATCAGCTATGAAGATGGCATCTGTTAGACATGCATCATTGTGTTGATAGCATCTCTAACATGCATGCAATGTGTGATAGCATCTCTGTATCCAGGGACGACGCAGATCTCAGTATGATCTCACATCATAAACTTGTAACTGCAGCACAAGATGATCCTTTGTGAATTTCAATATTTTGACTGCAGTCAATCCAGAGATCGTCAATAGATAAAAGTCAGTGGAATAACTAGTGCCGTGTCGAGTTACACGGCCCAAAAGGAATGAGTGGATTTCGACTGTAATTTTCTTGAGGAACAAACAAATCAGATCTGGGCAGGGAGAGGCACTGCCTCCGTGCACATGGCGCTGTCCTCAGCGCTCGCTCAGGCACAAATATATGTCAGACTTACACTCTAATCTCATTCATTTCTACAGTGAGATCTGCTTCTGCCAAACCCGGCACAAAACAAGTCCCACACAGCAGAATTCTGTGTTTCAACCCTGGAATAAAGTTTTGAATATTAACGACTCATGAAAAAATCATTCTTTGGGTACACAGACTTTCTTTGGGTAATCTCTGTAAAACTCTGCTGCTTCTTCTTCTTCTGGGTGATACAGTCAGACTGCGACGGTTCGGGTGAATTAACATTGGCGGCTCAGATTACTCTGATTGAAGTGGGCCAAATTACCTAATTCCGTGTGTAATCGGCTTTATCTTCTACCCAGGGTATTACAGCACCAGTGTGAGCAGGGACCTGGAGGCTCCTGTGCATTTCACACAAGTTATTCCTGTCAATTTGAGCGACTATAGCTGATTTATTTAACACTACAATACAGGGCAAAGTGAGCTGTGCACAAAGAAATACACTATGGGGAGCAATCCCACCCAGTCCCACAAACAAACTCACGAGTCCACAGATGTTACATATGACTATTGCTGTCAGTGTGAATTTATTTATAAAAAATCTGGAAATATAAATATTTGATAATGTGCATGAAAGTGTTGCCCTACATAGTGTGCTCTGTGTCGTGTGCTCTGTGTAGTGTACAGTCGTATATAGATAGATATATCTTAGCGTGTCCCATATTGTTCTGCGGCTTTATTCCGAACTGTCACAGTGCGTTGGACTTGAGTTGTATGGTGTTATACCGTTGTCAGTTCTACTGAATCACGCTGCAGCTACTTCTACCACTTCTGTTATGTTTAAAAAAGACAAAACAAACCAGCCTGACGACACACTCTGCGATTCAAGTGTTAGATTAAAACTGCAGGACATTTTGTGTGGTGTGTAGAGCTTTGAGTTTTCTTAAGGTCTTAAGGTTCACTTTTTTGTCCCCTTAGGGACATTTGTCCTCTACATTTGACCCATCCTCCAAAAGCCGCTGGGACATGTCCTCAGGAGCAGTAGACATGCAGTCCCGCGCCCGGGGAACCATCTCCACGGTCCTGTTGCTGGATTTGGTCAAGACCATCTTAGCTCTATCTGTAAATGGATGAGCATTAGTCCTGGGGGGCGCTCTGGGACAGTGGTTCCTGCAGGTGGAGGGTCTAAGGACAGGGGGCGCTCTGGGACAGTTCTCCATTTGTTTTCTGTTAATTAATCTGTTTGTCTGTTGCTGATTTTCTAACTTCCTGTTGGTTAAATCACTTCTCATGTTCAGCCCTAACGAGGCGACACTGTTGTGATTTTGGCTTTACAAAAATACATTGACTTGAGCTGGACGACTGGATCTACTGTGCATGTTTGGGGTTTCCCTGCAGGCTTCACTTCTGCAAAAGTAGCTAACAGTATAACGTTGCATATTTGTTGGTAGCGCCCTACTAGTGAGCTGGTTAAACCTCCTGACTGACACATGCTCTGACCCAGTGGACAGAGCCCAGCCCCACCGCACACAGACGCTTCAGTGGAGCATCACTCCTCTGGGGGCCTCTCCCCTGTCTCCTCTGCACCCTGCACGGGCCACATCTCAAACAGACAGCGAGGGGAAAATCAAGGTCAGGTCAGCGAGCATGTGAAGTTGCTGGAGAATAAATTTCCACACACTTGTCCTCCCCAACGCTCTGACAGTCTCGCAGAAAGTAGCCTTGTCAAGCCAGGTAATGTATCACTATGAAGACGTATACGCTCTGTTTATGTTGGGCTTTCTGTCTTTGTCTTTCACTCGCACGTCCTCATCTGAAATGCCTACCGCATACTTTAAAAACGAACACGAGGAGCGATCAGTTAGGCGTTTAAATTACCAGTCAAACCTGTCCACGTTGTCAGTGTTTGAGCAGCGGCTATGCTAATTAAAACTCGAATTTGAAAGAGCCTCTACAAACAAAGAAAGGATATGAATCAGCATAATTACAGCTTAATGCAAACAAGTCAGCACTGTCTTTATAGCAATGAGTTAATGAGGTTACAAACGGGGAAAAGAAACAATTCCATCACTTCTATTGTCTTGTATGGGCCACAGAAGAAAATGAGCTGTCATCAGATCTTAATGGTGACAGGAGGTTCACCCAGGCCAGGATTAATATGTGAGTCTGAGGCCTAATGAGGAGAAGCGAGGGGGAGGGCGGCGTGAACCCTCTGTGCTGAGCTGCACAAGGAGCCAAGATACAAACAAGCAACGGCAAGGCGTGGACACGAGGCGCCCGGCGAAGAAATGACTTTGGCTTGGATATTATTCAAAGCAAACATAAAGTCAATCCACAAATATATAGTAGAAAAGGCATTCTTGTTCTTGAACTTTAACGGGAAAGGCTATAAATAAATGCATAACTGTCCATCCACAGATCTGTGCATTAAGGTAAAAAAAAAGTTTGAATCCCGTTTTCGAGATAAACGTTAAGGGTCTGATTCCAGCTACCACAGCACTATCTAAAAATGTGACCGTTTACGATGCAAAAATTTAAAAAAATTACCTCGATACTAAGGAATTGACTCAATACTAAACACGATTACATCATACAAACTTAACTATTACGTAAACTAGTGTCATGATACGATTTCAACCTTGATTTCAGTAACTCAATACAGCGATTACGATAAAACATACTTCCTTTATCAATAGAAAATTACAGCACTTTGTTCCCACGAGGTCGGTTTGGATATTCGGTGTTAGTTTTAGCATCAATAAGTATCTGATTTTCAATACTTTGGACAAGCCAAACCTAAACTACAGCAAACTGGATAGGATTGTACATTTTACACCAAGACAAGGTTTCAAAATACTCGATTTGACAGTGTTTTGGCTACGAATCTGGAAGACATTTTTCAATCGCTGAAAACTACCTTGGAAACCTTTTTGGACTTCTCCTGTCAGGATCCTCTTGGCGTGTCTCAATTCGCCGGTTGCACACTGTGAAGTACCATCGATGGACCTGGCCGACGAAGGGTGCTCGTCCGTCAACTGCGAAGGCCACGAAGCGTACGCCAACCGCTGTCTGAGGGTTACATCGCTTAAGTTATGTCGCCTCGTAACCGTGACGGCGAAAAATTGACTCCAAAATAATTAGTTTTACTTTTACCTGTTTATTATTTCATAGAAGGTGTCATCGTCGTTTCGATTTAATGAAGTAAGGAATTAATCTTGAATATCAACAAATATAACGTTCCAGGTGATTTCTTCCCAATTGTAGCTAGTGTTATATAACTATAAGAAAATATACCTTGTTTCTGCTGTTAAAGAAGAAGAAGGTGCATGATGGGATACAGAAGTGCACGAAGTCTGTTCAGATGCTTCGTTCACAGCAGATCTCCATGGAAACCTGGGGACAGGTTTAGTCGCGCCGGACGTGACGTAAGTGTCCTTCAAATGCAGCCGACGTTTGAAACCATCAAAATGTTGTTTCTCCTTCCACCAGGGCGTCGGCTCACCTGTACCTGACTCACCTGGATCCAATGTCCCTCATTACCTGCAGAAAAAGACATTTGTTTTTTCATCCACTCCTCGCCACTTCGTCATTGATACTTCTCAAGTCAGTCGATGCAGTTGGCTCCACAAAACCAGTCAACGCTTTAGAGTTTTTGTACCGATATTGCTTCGTTCTTTGTACAGCTGACACTTTTTTATTTGTGGAAGCTCCATACCTACCTGCACCTCTGGACCACCCGCCTGATACTTACCAAATTTACCTGATTACTCACCTGAACAATAAACAGTTGAAGTCAGTTTATCTCAGTCAGAACCACCAGCCACAGTAGAACTAGAGGAGCATCACGAGGAGCAGCATCATCCCCCTCAGGAAAAGTTCCTTTGGGCAAACCTCACACCCACAACCATCAGATCCGCTAACACTTACCACACCTTTAAAATACAGTTAAAATAATGGCTAAATGCAAACCAGATCTGTGAATATTGACTTGAATGAATAAATAAATAAATGAACTAACGAACAATCAAACCAACGAACCAATAAACGAACCAATCAACCAATGAACCAACCAACCAACCAATCAACGAACGAACCAACGAACGAACCAACCAACAAACCAACGAACGAATCAACGAACCAACGAATGAACCAATCAACCAATCAACGAACCAACCAACGAACCAACCAACCAACCAACCAAAGAACCAACAAACGAACCAACAAATGAACCAACGAACGAATGAACAAACCAACGAATGAACCAATCAACGAACAAACCAACAAATGAACCAACAAAACAACGAAAGAACCAACGAATGAACCAACGAACGAACCAACAAACGAACCAACAAACGAACCAACAAACGAACCAACAAACGAACCAACGAACCAACTAACCAACCACTTACCAATTACATACTGCTTTTGGGTCCTAAGTAAAACCGTGACAACTCTTGGTAAAATGAGGGATTATCCAGACAAGTTTTAGATCAATCGAATCCAAATAGTGCAAAAGAACTATGAACTTACTTCCTTTGCTTTCTAATCTAAGGCTAATCTGAGGCGTTGTTCACATCACTAAAGATTCAGGAGGAGGACAGTATGATCTTGTTCTCGCTCACACTGCAGCACAGAGCAGGCAGGGATTCCCTCTCCAGGAGCCATTTGCATTCTCCTCCCTTTCCCCCTTCCTTTATCCATTTTAGTCCATATTTTATCCCTGTCACCCCATGCTGAGGAGCTGGTGAATAAGTAGTAAAAAGAGTGGAACAGCCCTAAGTGAAAAATGTACTGCTGGAGCCATGGTTCGCAGTACTCTGGATCAGTGCAGTAGCGAGGTGAATCCTGCGTGTCCCAGAGCAGTGGAGTATATCTGCATACTTTAGAGGAGTTTCATCTCGAGAAAGTTGGTGTCAGACGTGCTCCAACAATAAAAGAGACCTTTCGTACATAGAAAGTAGGTTTACCTTGCAATAAAAAGGAGATTTCCGTCTGTGCTTCCATTTTGATCCACGTATTCTGCATTACAAGAACGCCACGGGAGATCGAATGGTTAACCCATGTCGTTATTGCGATTTAAATATACTTGTCTCCAGCGGTTTAGCGGCGTATTCCCGCCAGCTGATCGGAGACAATCACAAACGCCCATTCACTCTCACAATCACACTCACGACGTGCGGTTTCACAGGGTTGTGTTATCTACTTTACATAAATGTGGCTGTGAAGAAGCGATATTAAAACATGCTCGCTGCACAGACGGGTGTCGACATGTGAAACGAATCAAAGTTTAATCTAAAAATATGATTAATCAATGCGAAGAAAACAAAACATCAGACGCCAATGTAAAAGACAAAGCTGTAAAGGCTTTTTTCTCTTAATAACTCAATAACAGTTGATGAAATCGTTTGTGAGACATATTATTTGACAAAAACTAAGTGAAAATGTTTTATCATTAAAGTCAAGTTATAATAATAAGAATAAAACAGAGAAGAACAGGCTGAATAGCAGGCAATAAAAAAACTAAAATGCAAAAAAAAAAAAAAAAAAACAACAACCAAAAACTAAAATGCAAAAAAAAACTAAAATGCAACAAAAAAAATAAATGGAACCCCCCCCCCCCCCAAAAACCTAAAATGCAACAAAAAACTAAAATACAAAAAAACTAAAATGCAAAAAAACCCTAAAAACTAAAATACAACAAAAACAACTAAAATGCAACAAAAAATGTAAATGCAAAAATAAAATAAATGCAACAAAAAATAAAATAAAATACAACAAAAAACTAAAATGCAAAAAAAAAACAAAAAAAAAAACTAAAATACAACAAAAAACTAAGATACAACATCGTTTGTCAGACATATTATTTGACACAAACTAATGAAAATGATAGTAATAGTAAGCCGATATAGATTTATACTTGCTAAATACACAATGTAAAGCTCATTCAAACGTCTCCTGACACTGTGATGTACTGGGTTGTTCCTCCATGTTTTTCTTCACTTTTTAACTTGTTTTATGTATCTCTCTGATCGCTCTTCTGTCAGACACATGTTAGATTTCCGTGGTGGTAACAGTCGTGTTTGTCCGTCATCGTCGATCCTGCAGTGAAGAATCTCGGGGAGATTTGGGACTCTGTGTTCTGGACGTTCGCTCTGTCATAATGTAAAAAGATTATTGTGATTCTTCGTCGTTGGGCTGGACCAGCGCCCCCTGCTGTGCGCACAGAGCATCCAGAACACTGCAGCATCACGCCTGTTACTGCAGCCATGAGGTCAGAGGTCAGAGGTCAGAGGTCAGGTCCTGCTGCTGGGCCCAAAGGCTCAAGACCAGAGGCGACAGAGTCTTTAGGGGGCGCTCTCCACTTCAGTGCCACATATTCATATTTGGCAACATTAAGAAGAAAACTGATAAAAAGATTGAAAATTCTAGAGACTCAGCAATAATCACAAGTTTAACAGAATAAAAACAATAAGCACAAGTATAAAAAAGTATAAAACATGTGAGGGACGGGGGTCTGCCAGAGAAATTTAAAATTCTAGACATTTTTTCTTGGTTTCTGCTGCATTTTCATGTGTTCCAGTCGACTAAAGTGGGTTTACATTTATCAATTCTTTGTGTCATAAAATTCAGAGTTGGACAGAGGAGCCAAACCATGTCCTTAAACAAAAGTACAGTTATTTACAGTTACTACAAAATCATATCACTCGAGAAGTACAAAGTAGTGATCCAAGTTAAGAGTCACATAAGAAAAACAGCCTGGACATAACATCACATTTATAATCATCACATTTATAATCATCACATTTATAATCATCACATTTATAATCATCAGATCATTTGGACTGATGTTTAAATAAAAGGATTTTAGGATCACATTATATTTTTGTTTATTGTCAGGATTTGCTGTGATTTCACATAAATGTAAATATTAATGAGTAGGATGCACAGATACAGATACCAGTATCGGGTGCTAGTACTTGTACTCGTCAATGAGCAGTGGATACCAAGACGCGATACCAAGAGCCGATACCAAGAGCCGATACCAAGAGCCGATACAATGAGCCGATCCCCCCTGTATCTGCTGTTTGAGGCTCATCTCTCACCGAGCTCTGATCATGTGACACATCAAATATACAAATATTCAGGACTCTACATGTTTTTATATTTCACAGAGGACATCAGTGCAGTGTTTATGATAGTAGCGTGCTAATGATGCTAATGATGCTAATGCTGCTAATGATGCTAATGCTGCTAAGTGGCGCTGATGTTATTTGCTTGTGCTGCATTTTAACTTATTATAAATCGACAAACACATTTAGACTGAATCAGAACTTTTATACAGGAACAACCGGATTTTAGTTTATTTTAGTATTTTTGTTGTCTTTTAGGGTTTTTTTTGTTGTATTTTAGTTTTGTTTTTTTTTGTTTTTTTTGTATTTTAGTTTTTTTTTGTTGTATTTTAGTTTTTTTGTTGTCTTTTAGTTATATTTTATTTATTTTTGTTGATTTATGTGAAACACTTTTTTTAGATGTACTAAATAAAGAAAATAGAATTTTTGGGCGTTCCATCCCAAACTGCCACTTCAGCGAGGCAAATCTGTCCGAGTATTAAAAACCGTGAATAATCAGGAGGTTTAAGCTGTTGCCGTAGCTCAGTGTCCTCACAGAAACATCCCATAATGCTTTGCTGCTGATTTTACATTATGACTGATTCTTCACTGTGTCACGGTGGTTCCATTACCGACAGAATCCGCGGCTTCCTGCTTTCGTCCTTTGACTTTGGATGAAAAGAGTCGCCGTCGCTGAGCCTTGGGAGACCTAACAGCTCGCCTCATTTCATTACCGCCATGAATTAAAGATCCACAATCTCCCTTATTTTTCCAGCGGCGTTGGAGCGCTCGCTAGTTCATTTACAGTCCGCCTCTGTGCCAGGCCTCGAACCCTCAAAGCTCCCGTGACAATTTACCTGTGTCCTTTCCACAGGCGGATCACTGTCACGGCGTCTAAGGACGGAGCGAGTGTCCACGCCGCGGAACGAGCTGGAGGCGGAGCACCATCAGTTACACCGTCAGGAACGAGACGACGTCTTAACAACCCAACTGTTTTTCTCAAGGAAATCTCTGTAGAATCTGTAGAAGAAACCAAGAACATTTTATCTTTAAATCAAGTTATAATGAGAAGAATGAAATAGAGAAGGAAAAATAAAAATAAAAAATAGCAAAAAACTAAAATGCAAATAAATAAATAAATAAACACAACAAAAAAGTAAAATACAACAACAAAAAAATTACAACAAAAAAGTAAAATACAACAACAAAAAAATTACAACAAAAAAGTAAAATACAACAAAAAAATACAACAAAAAACTAAAATGCAAAAATAAAAATTAAATAAACACACACACAAAAAAAAAATACAACAAAAAACTAAAATGCAAAAATAAAAAATAAATACAACAAAAAAACTAAAATACAACAAAAAATGAAATGCAAAAAAATAAATACAACAAAAAATAAAATACAACAAAAAAAATACAACAAAAAAATAAAAATAAACTAAAATACAACAAAAATGCAACAAAACGATTCCTCATCCACAGAACGATTCCTCATTTACAGAACGATTCCTCATCCGCAGAACAAACACTTGGAGTTCTGCAGTGGAATACATTTGTTTATACTGTACGCAGTCGTGGAAGAAGTTTTTGTAGTAGAGATACTCACGTAAAAGCATCACATGAAAAAATGAAGTAAAAGTATTAAAGCAGCTGTTTCAAGAGTAAAAAGTAAAAGTATTTTGCGAAGATGTGCTGAAATAAGTCGAGAGGAAAGCACTTTTTGATTATTTTTTAGCTGTTTGTATTTGTAAATTTTGGTTTTCTTCTCAAATTCTGAATGAAAAAAAGTAGTGGAGTAGAAAGTAGAGATACATGAAGTAAAAGTAAAAAGTATCTACGTTAAAACTGACTTAAGTAAAGTACAGATACCTACATTTTGACTTAAGTACAGTACTTTTACTCTGACTGGACGAGCAGTCGAACATCTTCACTCCTACAACTTTTTGTCCAGTTGACAGATTTGAATTTTTATTTTATTACACACTGAAGTATCCAATTTTGCTCGTCCTTGAAATATATTCCAATTTTGTGAAGCAAAACAGCCAAAAGGCCTTTTTCCCGTCGCAGTTTTGGTGCCGCTCGTCCTTAGACTTATACAGTCGTAAAGAAATCATAAAGTTAACAAGGATTAAACTGTCACAAAAATCTGCTCCTTTTAGAAATCGTCTCTGCGTTTGGACGAAACTCTCCAGTCAGAGGTGGAACAGAGTAAAAGTACTGCACTTAAGTAAAAATGTAGGTATTTGTACTTTACTTGATCTCTACTTTCTACACCACCACGTTTTTGTCTCATCAAGTTCATAATTTGAGAAGAAAACAACAATTTACAAATAAAAACAGCTAAAAAATTATTAAAAAGTTGTTTCTGTTCGACTAATTTCAGCAAAACTTCGCAAAATACTTTTACTTTTTACTCTTGAAACAGCTGCTTCAATACTTTTACTTCATTTTTTCATGTGATACTTTTACTTGAGTATCAGAACGATTCCTCATCCGCAGAACGATTCCTCATCCGCAGAACGATTCCTCATCCGCAGAACGATTCCTCATCCGCAGAACGATTCCTCATCCGCAGAACGATTCCTCATCCGCAGAACGATTCCTCATCCGCAGAACGATTCCTCATCCCCAGAACGAATCCTCATCCGCAGAACGATTCCTCATCCGCAGAACGATTCCTCATCCGCAGAACGATTCCTCATCAGCAGAACGATTCCTCATCAGCAGAACGATTCCTCATCCCCAGAACGAATCCTCATCCACAGAACGATTCCTCATCCGCAGAACGATTCCTCATCAGCAGAACGATTCCTCATCCCCAGAACGAATCCTCATCCGCAGAACGATTCCTCATCCGCAGAACGATTCCTCATCCGCAGAACGATTCCTCATCCGCAGAACGATTCCTCATCCGCAGAACGATTCCTCCTCATCCGCAGAACGATTCCTCATCCGCAGAACGATTCCTCATCCCCAGAACGAATCCTCATCCGCAGAACGATTCCTCATCCGCAGAACGATTCCTCATCCGCAGAACGATTCCTCATCCGCAGAACGATTCCTCATCCGCAGAACGATTCCTCATCCGCAGAACGATTCCTCATCCCCAAACGAATCCTCATCCCGCAGAACGATTCCTCATCCGCAGAACGATTCCTCATCCGCAGAACGATTCCTCATCCGCAGAACGATTCCTCATCCGCAGAACGATTCCTCATCCGCAGAACGATTCCTCATCCACAGAACGATTCCTCATCTACAGAACGATTCCTCATCTGCAGAAAAAAAACAAAATTTACAAATACAAACAGCTAAAAAATAATAAAAAAGTTGTTTCTGTTGGACTAATTTCAGCACATCTTCGCAAAATACTTTTACTTTTTACTCTTGAAACAGCTGCTTTAATACTTTTACTTCATTTCTTCATGTGATACTTTTACTTGAGTATTTGTACTTCTTCCGCTGCAGAACTCTAAGCTTCGGTGCTTCTTTTACCATTTTATTCTCAAGTTTTCTCCACAAACTGCCACTTCACTGACGTAAAACTGTGATTATATTCACCAGGTACGATTCCAGCCAAGAAAGTCGTAATTAGAGATGAAAAGCGTCGTATTCACTTTAAGTTTAAGCGTTACGTGACTTCATTAGCGTGGTCTGTATAATTCAGCGGCTGAGTGTGTATAACGATGCTTTTTACAGAACTGGATGCATACAAATAGGTTCTTTACAGTCAACATGTCTCCAGGGCCGACTCCAGCGCCGTCGCTTCAAAGCTCGATTCTTTATGTGGTAAAATGAGACTCTTCAATGGTCACGGCTGTTTGGAAGCAGCAGGCGTGACCCCAAATTACTATTAAAAACATCATTTTCCAGAAGTCCCGCTGCTGCGTGATCACGACCGTTATGAATTCAACTGATGCTGTGAGTGAAATGTACAGTCGAAGAGGAACGGACGGTTTTTATTGTATAAGATCTTCCCCCGAGGAGTCAGGAAACGTGTTTTTATCAGGGCAAGACGAGGGTTTAAGGTGTAATAAGAAGAATAAAGTAGAGAAGAACAGGCTGAAGAGCAGGCAACAAAAAAATTAATAAATAAAATACAACAAAAAACTAAAATACAAAAAAACTAAACTAAAATACAACAAAAAACTAAACTAAAATACAACAAAAAACTAAAATACAACAAAAACTAAAATACAACAAAAAAACTAAAATACAACAAAAACTAAAAATAAAAAAAAAAAAAAAAAAAAAAAAAAAAATGCAACAAAAAAAATAAAATATAAAATGCAACAAAAGTTCAAAATTTCCAGCCATCTTTAAAACAATTTTCCAGATGAAAGAGGTGCTGTCAATCATGTGTAGGTGACGCTGGGATGTGACGCAGCTCCATCCCTGAAGAGAAAAGGTCAGATAAGATGTATGTCTTCTTCCAGCAGTTTAAGCTCAGACTTCAGTTGTTCTTAAGGCGTTCCCAGGCCAGCTGAGAGATTTTGCCCTGGGTCTCCTCTGGGGTCTGCTCCGGTCGGACAGGCCCTGAACACGTCTCTGGAAAGGCGTCGAGGCGGCTCCACGACAGAAGCTCGAGCCACATCAGCTGCAGCGGCTCTACTCCGAGCTCCTCAGAGCATGTCTGAGGGCGTGTCCAGCCTCACTGCAGAGGAAACTCACTCTGACCACTTAAAAAATGTTGTTTATGTGACTGAGGAACGAAAAGGTTCTGTTCAAAATGACACATGTCTTAAGTTTATGGTAGAATTGAATGTTTAACTGTTAAATTGCAGATTTTTTGACCTGTTTTATGGCTGTTATCTCCAATTACTGAGCCTTTCCACGTTAAACAAAACCTGCCACACAATTCTTCTAAGTCGTGACCTTTAACCCCCATTTAGACCCAGTTTACACGGAAAATAAAAAAAACACTGTGAGCCGTAATACTTTTTGACTCTAAAATTAAATGAAGTGCTACAGAGATTATTTTATTTTATTTTTTGTAATGAACACATTTTGAACATTTTGAACTCTTAAAAAAATAATAATAATAAAAAATAAATAATAATAATAATAGAAATAAAAAAATAAATAAAATAAAAATAAAAATAATAATAATAATAATAATAATAATAACAATAATAATAATAGAAATAAAAATAATAATAGAAAAAAATAGAAATGCATAAAAAAAAAATAATAATAAAAACAAACATGCAGAGTTGAAGGTCTCTTTCAAATGAATAAAAAACTGAACTTAAATGATCCAAGTATCAAACACAAAACACCGTGAGCCTCATCCTCATGTCGCCTTTGTCCTTTCGGAGCCAGTAGGAGCATAAATCCACCTCGTTTTAACGGGTACCAGCTTCAGAGAGGGTCACGCTTATTTTGAGTGATGCAAAATAATAAAATATAATTGTATTTTAATATTTCAAGATCACAATAATGTTCCAATTTAGAAGTACACATTTTAAAGAAGAACTAACACAAATAAAATACTCTTCAATGAAAAACTTTTACTATTTTCCAAAAGCTGCAGTGTAAGGACAATATCTTCATAAAGTTATGTCATTATTCAACCTCAAAGACATGATCGTTGTTGAAAGGACTTAAAGCCATGAATGCAGCAAATCTGAAACAAAAATATACTATAAATGAGTATGATTGTGCCTAAATGATTCATATAAAACCTTCAGATTTTTGCACATCGCAGAGAACGTCTTCACTTTTCATTTTTACACCTGATTTGTGTCTTCGATTCCTCTCCGGATCACGCCGCTCACACTTCTCCTTCGTGGAAACCCTCGTGGCGACGGGTGAAATGCATGAGCACATTCTGCACACGGGCCTCTGTAAATGTGGAGACGGAGAAGGTGGCAGCGCTCCCTCTCCTCCCCGCCTGACCTCTCCCCACAGCAGGGTCTGGACGCCGTCTCCACTGACCATCTGGCCCCTCTGCTCCTCTCGGCTCCTCTCGGCTCCTGTCGGCTCCTCGGGCTCGGCTCACTGAGCAAACACAAGACGCTGCCTTTGATTCAATATTAGCGCTGGGTTAGTCGAGGGGTGAACCTTCCTCTCCGACCCGCCCTGCTCCGACCGAGCCGCTGTGAGCTGACGATGCTCGACTAGAATCGATTCACAAAACAGAAGATTCAGTTTTAAAATATATTTCTCAGGCAATGAAACGACAGCCATAACAAACCCCGAATCCCTCAGTCGTCCAGGTTCGATTGTGACGCTCCTGAACGAGTCGGCTCCTGGACGAGTCGGCTTCTGAACGAGTCGGCTCCTGAACGAGTCGGCTCCTTGAACATCTAGAACCAGATCTCAATTTTTAAAAGAACCGAATCTTTTTCTTCATAATTTTCATGCATTTTTCTACTGATTAACTCTGGACCAAGACGAGAATCGGCTCAGCAGCAGAGCAAGCGACATGAGTGAGAGCTTTGTGCACAAAAAACACATTTAAAACCACAATAACAGTTAGTTTTTAAATTATTAATATGGTAATTTGATGTTTTTTAAGATTCTGCATGATTCCAAAGGGCAAACACACCCCACGCTCCGTTTGAACCGTTTTAAACACATCTGAGTCTCGTTTTTCTCCGTGAAAGAGTCAGTCTTTGAAAGGAACAGATCCAAAAGATTCGGATCTCATAAAGGAGCCGAAAGTCCCATCACTAGAAGAAACCACTTAAGAACTTTTGTCCGGACAGATTTGAATTCATCCTTCTCTTTTTTTTTCTTTATTTATACAGAAAGAGCCTCATGAGTGAGTCTTTTTTCATGCGTCTGCTGTTCAAATATAGAAAAAAACAAACAAAAAACAAAACAAATCCATTTAAAAAGTCAATTTAAAACATTAACTTCGACCATTCCACAAACCACATGTGTAAAAACAGCCTGTGCAGGTGTCTCCATCCATCATTACAGGATAAATATTCACATTTTAGTAAAAAACAGGTCAAATCAGAACATGTTTTAGTGCTGGGGTCAATGAAGAGTCTTGACAAACTGGGAATTTGCTTTGGATCGAGCAGAAGAAACGATAAAACACGATTTGATTCACTCACACTTGTAATTATACTTTCACCTTTGAATTCAACAGACATTAAGGAACTTCTCATTCATTGTTCTCGTCTTCTCTTCGCCACCCATCTTTCTTTTATTTACTCATTTATTCTCTCGTTTCCCTGCTCGATAAAGCTGCAATTAGCGTTTCCAAATGATCCAGTGCCAACGCAAACACCAGAAAAGTCTTGGAATGTCTCTCGATCCTGTTTAACTGATAAGCTGCTTTTCAAAGTGAGACACTGGAAATCTGGAAACTTTCCCTGCCACTTTTAAAGAACAGGCAGGAGCTGGAGGGTTTAGGAGGAAACTTAAGCTCTGAAGCGTCTGTGTCGGGCATTTTTAATACACAACACCTTTCGCTGTGTACAGAAGATAAACTCAGATGTGGCAAAGTTCATGTTGCAAAAGGACGGTGTCAGAAGGTTCTTTTGACCGAGTTCTCCTTGGCGCTCAGAGCAGAAGACGTATCGATGAAGGGCGTGGCCAGTTAGTTCACGTTTACGAGATGTTTTTCCCTCTGAAGTCTGGATCCTGGAGGTGGTCCAGGTGAAGCTGAGGTGAGTGAAGAGAAGATGAGATGATGGAACCTGAGGGGCGCTGGAGAGAAGGTGGAGCACAGCACAAACTGAAGGATCCTGAAGTCTGAGATCCCAGTTTAGTCCTGGTTTAGTCCCGGTTTAGCCCCGGTTTAGCCCCGGTTTAGCCCCGGTTTAGCCCCGGTTTAGTCTATATTTTAACTTTATTTCAGTAGTAGATAAGTGGCAAATCCAGTGAGGTGTGTGGAATTTAAAAACACAGTGGAGCACTTCCTGTATCACCACATGATGACATCACAAGGTGGAACAGAGTGATTTCAGTCTAAATCTGCAGGTTTGTCTGTTTGTTTCTGATCTGGTCTAATGTTTCCTCGTCTCAGTCACACTGGCCGTTTTCTTCACATTGTTGGTTTCGTTTTGTGCCACAGGAGAAAAATGTTAAATGTTTACAGATAAAATGTGATATTTGAAATGCAGGAGTGATGCATTTTTAATAGAAGAACACAGACTTATAAATACTGCATCTGTGCAGAGGTGGACTCTGTAAATCCTGCTGCTGAAAAGTACATTTATTTCTGTAAAACACTTTAGTCACATTGTTGTAAATTAGACTCATGTTTTATTAAATGTTTCACCAACAGAATCAGACTGGAGCTTTCGCAGTGTGAAAGAAACATTTTAAACCAGGACTAAACCGGGTCTAAACCAGGACTAAACCGGGTCTAAACCAGGACTAAACCAGGACTAAACCGGGACAAAACCAGGACTAAACCGGGTCTAAACCAGGACTAAACCAGGGACTAAAACCGGGACAAAAACCAGGACTAAACCGGGTCTAAACCAGGACTAAACCAGGACTAAACCGGGACAAAACCAGGACTAAACCGGGTCTAAACCAGGACTAAACCAGGACTAAACCGGGACAAAACCAGGACTAAACCGGGTCTAAACCAGGACTAAACCAGGACTAAACCGGGACAAAACCAGGACTAAACCGGGTCTAAACCAGGACTAAACCAGGACTAAACCGGGACAAAACCAGGACTAAACCGGGTCTAAACCAGGACTAAACCAGGACTAAACCGGGACAAAACCAGGACTAAACCGGGTCTAAACCAGGACTAAACCAGGACTAAACCAGGACTAAACCAGGACTAAACCAGGACTAAACCGGGACTAAACTGGGACTAAACCGGGTCTAAACTGGGACTAAACCAGGACTGAACCGGGACTGAACCGGGACTAAACCGGGACTAAACCGGGACTAAACTGGGACTAAACCGGGTCTAAACTGGGACTAAACCGGGACTAAACCGGGACTGAACCGGGACTAAACCGGGACTAAACCGGGACTTCAAAGTTTGAAAACTACCATTTGATGACATCACAAGGTGGAACAGTGTGTTCTGAGCTGTGGAGATGTTACAGACGAATAATTAAGTGTGACTCAAACATGTGACTGAAACAAAACACGACTCCAGATCTGTTTTTGATGAGGAAACAGCTTCAGAACATGGACTAAAGCTCCACTAGAGTCACTTTGTGCAGGTCACTCTTTAACTTGTCGAGTTGGAGGTTCCTCACGCTCGGCTCGAGGTTCCTCACATTCAGGTCGAGGTTCCTCACGCTCGGCTCGAGGTTCCTCTCGTTCTGCTGCTGTTCCTTTTATTCCTCGTTGGCTCAGATCAAATGGCTCTAATCAGGAGGTTTTCAGGAGGATCTCGTGTCTCCTAAAAGCTCCTGACTGTCCCTGTTCCTTCGTCCACTCCAGCTCTGTGCATGACGCCGTTGCACCAGCAGCAAAGTGACAAATTAGCAGCAGTTACTAATTAATTAACGATTTCCTCGTTTGGATCAGACGCAGAGTCTCGGAGTCTCGGGGCGAACGATGAATTTTTACCAAAAGTCTTTCCAAATAGTCACATTTTTCCACCTTCACAGGACTTTACAACAAGGAACGACTCACACTCACACTCTGATGTCACAGACGCTGGGGGGAGGTGGGTTAAGTGTCTTGCCCAACGACACAAAGCCAGTGTTCATCTGTGGGAGCCGGAATCGCACCGGCAACCTGCAGTTTTTATGTCAAAAGTGGGATTCGAACCAGCAATCTTCAGGTTAGTGGGCAAACTCTCTGTGGACTGAGCTACCCACCCAATCTCCAAACATTTTATTGGTCTGCTCCAAATACACTCTGTCCCACTTTGTGATGTCATCATGTGGTAATACAGGAAGTGCTCCAGGAAGTGTGCAGAATATATATGTGCAAAATATATATATGTGCAGAATATATATGTGCAGAATATATATATGTGCAGAATATATATGTGCAGAATATATATATGTGCAGAATATATATGTGCAGAATATATATATGTGCAGAATATATATGTGCAGAATATATATATGTGCAGAATATATATGTGTAGAATATATATGTGCAGAATATATATGTGCAGAATATATATATGTGCAGAATATATATGTGCAGAATATATATGTGCAGAATATATATGTGCAAAATATATATGTGCAGAATATATATATGTGCAGAATATATATATGTGCAGAATATATATGTGCAGAATATATATATGTGCAGAATATATATGTGCAGAATATATATGTGCAGAATATATATGTGCAAAATATATATGTGCAGAATATATATGTGCAGAATATATGTGCAGAATATATATGTGCAGAGTATATGTGCAGAATATATGTGCAGAATATATGTGCAGAATGTATATGTGCAGAATATATATGTGCAGAATATATATGTGCAGAATATATGTGTGCAGAATATATGTGCAGAATATATATGTGCAGAGTATATGTGCAGAATATATGTGCAGAATATATGTGCAGAATGTATATGTGCAGAATATATATGTGCAGAATATATATGTGCAGAATATATATATGTGCAGAATATATATATGTGCAGAATATATGTGCAGAATATATATGTGCAGAATATATGAGCAGAATATATATGTGCAGAATATATATGTGCAGAATATATATATGTGCAGAATATATATATGTGCAGAATATATGTGCAGAATGTATATGTGCAGAATATATATGTGCAGAATATATATGTGCAGAATATATATATGTGCAGAATATATATATGTGCAGAATATATGTGCAGAATATATATGTGCAGAATATATATGTGCAGAAAACAGCTCATGCTCCACATTTTTCCTGTTTTAGCTGAGAGTTTGTATCTGTCCCTCTGTATATGTCGCTGAAATGTCCCTCTGTCCATGTCTGTCCCTCTGTCTCTGTCCATGTCTGTCCCTCTGTCCATGTTTTTTCTGTCCCTGTCTGTCCTCTGTCCCTCTGTCCATGTTTGTCCCTCTGTTTGTCTCTGTTTCTGTCCATATTGCAGCTGTCCCTCTGTCTCTGTCCATGTCTGTCCCTCTGTCTCTCTCTGTTTCTGTCCCTCTGTCCCTCTGTCTCTCTGTTTCTGTCCATGTTGTTTCTGTCCCTCTGTCTCTCTCTGTTTCTGTCCATGTTTTTGTCCCTCTGTCCATGTTTTTTCTGTCCCTGTCTGTCCTCTGTCTCTCTCTGTTTCTGTCCCTCTGTCTCTGTCCATGTTTCTGTCCATGTTGTTTCTGTCCATGTCTGTCCCTCTGTCTCTGTCCCTCTGTCTGTCCCTGCTTCTGTCCCTCTGTCTCTCTCTGTCTCTGTCCCTCTGTCTCTCTCTGCTTCTGTCCTTGTTTATGCTCTGTGTTCTCACATCTACCAGCAGGGGGCGTGTGTTACCTAAGTATAGTCGTGTTTCCGTGGACTCTGGTCTCTGGCCTGAGCTCGTGCAGACACAGAGCTGCTCCTGTCCCACAGCTCAACCATTATCTCACCACTATCCGCACATGTTCCACACAAAACCCTCTTTTCCGCACTTCATCTAAATAAAACACCCGGACACGCGCCGTTCATCTTCATCCTGCCGCGTCTGGAGTCTGACTTTTCAGTTTTTGTTCGCAGTCTGCCCGGATACTTAAGTTTTCTGTGTGTGTCTGTGTGCGTGGCTGCTCCGTGCTTGTGATTCAAATAGATTCCCGTCACGTCAGCCGCCTCTGCCCGGCTCCTCCGCCAATAAAACATTCATTAAGCCGCTGCAAAGACGTGTCCGTGAACAAACCCGCGCGACTCGCTCCGGGTCCGGCACCAGAACTTATTTATCACGTTTGTGTCGTATCAGGGCGCGAGGATCCTGCACAGAACTGTAGACAAACGCACAGACGCGCAGGACAAACGCAGCACCTCTCCATCCTCCTTCCTCCTTCCTCCTTTTCTCAGATTAACGCAGCTTGTTTGGGTTTGATTGATCTGGGTGAACGGGAGATTTTTGCAGCGTGATCCAGAGCCATAAAACATTCATATCTCCCTCTCTCTCCTCCTCTCCCTCTCTCTCTATCTCCATCCATCTCTCTCCTCCTCGCCTCCCACCGACCCGCGCTAAAGACGCACAGCACAGAGCGGAGTGGCACCTGAACAGACACTTTTCCTGCGTGTTTTTGTGGAAATGCGCGTTGGGGACGAGCGCAGACCGGGGCTGGGACTGGATCCGTGCGTCAGGATGGACCCCTGATGGTGTGAGGAGCACTTTGTTGGCCCGTGCTGCTGTGTTGCGTTTTTCCTCCGGAGGTGACTCTATTTGGATATTTCTGTATTGTTTGGTTTTGAAAGCGTTTCGCCCGGATGACTGGACTCGGGTGCCACTGGAGACTCGGCTCTCCGCGCGGGGAGACCTACGGTTAAAGTTTGAGGTGCGCAGAGGAGCTGCCCGCCTCCCTGTCCTGGATTCCCTTTCTTGGATTCATTCTACTTGGATTTAAACAGCTCTCACCGGCCTCATCTGCACCATGAAGACAGCCAGTATGGATGGTGAGTAGAACACACTGGTGCACGCTGCAGAAGCTGTGGTAAAGTTCACGCAGACTGAGGAGACGCCTGTGTCACTGCGCACGGCTCAGATCCGCCCGGGCAGCTCCTCTCTGCACATATCACATGCTCTAATTGGACTTCACTTTTCTGTTAACAGAGCTCATACTGTAAAACACAGACTCTCAGTGGCTCTGTGTTCTAGTGGCTCACTTAACGACCTTGACTCTTGATTGAGCCGAATTTCAGAGCAGTAGCGTCTCAGTTGCGTGTCAGTTGCGTGTCAGTTGCGTCTCTGGACAGGCTCTTGCTCGTGAGTTTGTGCGTGGGAGAGTGTTTGTGGTCAGTTTTCTCTGTGTGATAGGCATCTTAACCCGCGTCTCCTCTGATGGAGCCTGCAGATGGTGTGCTTGGCTCGCCTGCTCTTGTTGTGGCCAGTATCTCGAGCCCTCTGGCCTCCTGCTCCTGCAGAATCTCTGGTGCTTCTGTTTTGTGCATCGTCCCGCTCAGGGCGCAGTGACAGGGATACTTCACTGTTCTTATCGGGGCTGTTTCCAGTTTAAAGGGTGGTGCAC